>JAVKLA010000040.1:13231008-13364654 GCA_034782735.1 Sagittarius serpentarius
CGCCCGGGTGGTGTGTGCACGCGCTGCCACGGAGGAGCGGGCAGGGTGCGTGCACCCACCCACCGTGTTGGAAGAACGACCGTGGGATGCGTGCGGCCACGGCTGTGGAGGAGCGCGTGGGACGGGTGCACCCCTGGCCGTGGAGGAGCACATGGGGTACACGCGTCCCTGCTCACGTAGAACCGCACAGGGTGTATGCACATACAGGCGTGGAAGAGCACGTGTGGTGCAAGCACGCACCGTCAAGGAGAAGTGCTTGGGGTGGGGGGACCCCAGGAATGTAGGAGCATGGATAGTTCACGCAGCCACAGCTGTGGGGGAGTGCACAGGGTGGGATCACCCACAGCTGTGGGGGAGTGCACAGGGTGGGATCACCCACAGCTGTGGAGGAGTAGCATGCGCTCAAAGTCATGGGGGATTGCGCTGGCTGGGAGTGCCCACAGCCGTGTAGGAGCACGGTGCGTGCAAATGTAGCTGTGGAGGAGAATATGGTGTGGGATCATCCACAGCAGTGGAAGAGCATGTGTCGTGCATGCACCTGCGGCTGTGGAGGAGCGTATGGGGTGGGTGCACCCGCGGCTGTAGAGGAACACAGAGAGGGTGGGAGCACCCACAACCCCAGAGGAGTGTGTGGGATGCATGCACCCACAGCTGTGGAGGAACACACGGGACACGTGCACTCGTGGCTGTGGAGGAGCACATGGGATGCGCGCACCCACACTCATGTGGAAGCACAAAGGGCGCGCGCACCCACAGCCACGTAGGAGTTTGCACAGGATTGCTTGTAGAGTGCTCTCGGTGCCACGTGCGGTGCACGGAGCAGATGGCCCAGTGGTGGGATCATGTCCTCCTCCAGGGGTGGCTCAGGCAAGTATGAGAGTAACTGAGCAGAGATTTCTCCTTTAGTTTAAGCACCCTGTGATTTTGATCCCTGCTGACAACTATGAAAGCTATACATCCAGACAACTGCACGCGATGGATACGCTATCAAAGCCCAGATCCGCATTTAGGGACGAAGTTTTCCTTCTGTTTCTCTCCCTCCCCCCTCCTCCCCATTTAACTCTTTAGTACTGATCACGCACCGGAGTGGACAACTGGAGAACAAACAGCTCAGAAATCAAAGGGCTGTCATGTTCCCCTGCGCAGAAAACCTTTCACAGAGCCTCCCCCTGCCTTTTCAGCGCCCCGGCCGCCTCCCGTCCCTCCAGCAGCCAGCCGGCACGCTGCTCCTCTGCTATTCATGGCCAGCCTGCAGCTGCAGCTACTCTCCTAGGCTGACACAGCAGCAGCTGCTATATGTGTGCCAGCTGGCTAGCCGCTCTCCAAAATCCTCTTGTCCGCCCCGCTCCCCTTGCTTTCCTGCTTCCCCACCTACCGACCTGCTTCTCCTTCCCCACCCACGTCTCCCGCTTGCCACAATCTGCTCCAGTTTCCGATCTCCCCGCTGTCCTGAGCCTACCCCTCTGCTGTCCTGATTCACCTTACTTGCTCTCCGGGAAGCATCCCTTACTTTCCCTCTCATCCCTCCTGAGCTCAAACAGGAGGAGCTCTCTGAAGTGGAGCAGTGAATATTGCTTTTAATTATTTTATGTGTCCTTCTCTTTGAAACTGTGTCTCACAACATAACTGCGTTCAAGCATTTTTTTGGTTAAGATAACCTCTGGTATAACCACCTTTAGAAGGCGGCAAAGGGAAAGCAGGGGGAGCTGAGGGAGGGCCAGCACCTTGGTTTGAGGTATTTTAAAGTTGCTACATTTTGCTAATCAGAAACTGCTGGGCTTGTACCCTGGCCCAGCTGAGCTGCTTGCTAGCTTCCAAATGGACAGGGACATGCTCTTTAGTTTTTAATTACTTTTTCTGGCGGCTGAAGGGAAGGAGTTTCTTAGACGAGCTTTCTGCATAACGATTATTTGGTGGTGGATGGCAGCCAAAATATTTTGCAAGGCAGGTATTTTGTTTGCATGTATCATCATAAACAAACATAAAACCTCATAATCTACGTTCAGCATTATGCGGTCAATATGCTTGTGGAGAAAGACATATTTTTATCACCAAGCTAAGCAAACGTAATGCAGAAGAAAGATGATCCAGTAGTTGCAGCATATGCTCAGTCTCTACAAAGCCAAGCTCGGTTACCTGCTGTATCACAGAATTTCTTTGTTACCTTGAGCACACTGCATGCTCTTTTTGTGCTTTGGTTTCGCCTTTGTAAATATTCTACAGTACTCAAAAACTCTGGTGCTGTTTTAAAATGCCTTTTCTCTCTGGAACCTGACTTCACAGGAGCAGAGAGGGGAGGTGCATCTATTTCCAGGCATTCTCTCTGCTCAGGAAAATTTTCATTTTATTCTTCTTGGTGCTGCAGCCTCATTTTCAGCCTGAACTCCTTAGTTCTTTTGCTGTGGTTATTATTTCTCAAGTGCCATGGACTTTCACTCTATTCTTCTTCAGGTATGGAAAGACGTTTCATTATAGTTATGCACAGTTAGTGACAGTTTTCAGGAAATGCAGCAAAAGTGTTTCTTAACATACGAACTTTGATTTTTAAAAAAGCCTGGTGGCCAGATCTGGAGGTGAATGCTGAGCAAATCTAAGAGGAGCCATCCCCTGTAGCTTGGACAAACTGCATCAGACCATCCCTGCGGGACCAGCCCTGAAGGGGGACAGTCCAGCCTCCGGCACAGTCCCTTGCCTTCCCACCACAGCTGCCTCCCATTAGCATTTTGGGGGAGATGAAGTTAGGCAAGATGAAAAGCAAAAGGGCCTGCGCAGCCCTTGGGGTGCCTTGGTCACTTCCAACAGGCCACCGAATTCTTCTGCGTCCAGGAGTGCAGTGGCAGGATTTGCCCCCCTCTTCCTCCAGCATTTCCTGGCCTCTGGACCGGGCTTCCCTCGCTCTGAGCAAGAACGCTGGAGGCGGCCGGCTCCATAACTCACTCCCAATCAGCTGCACTCTCCAAGGCCTGCTCGAGGCCCCGGCTGCCAAGTGTAATGTGTCTCCTCTTACACCCACACCTGCAGCCCAGCCTGCTGTCATCCAACCCGCCGCCTTTCCCAGCCGTCCTGCATCTGGCTGCAGCCTGCACCAGCAGCCATCCTTTCCCCAGTGGGTGAGGCTGGGACCTTTCCTTCCCCGCTGCGGGGCCATCCTCCCCTCACCTTCCCTGGAGAAGGGTCCCTGTGCCTTTGTGCTGAGTCACGGGGCCATCCTGGCAGTCCTGTGCAGGCAGGCACCTGCCTGCTGCTCAGGGGGAGCCGATTTAAATCTCCCCATGCCGAGCACAAGCTTTGAGGTGCCCTTCTTTCACTCCCTCCCCACCAAAACAAGGGCTATCAAGATCCAGATAAAAACCCCATAAATATCCTCCCATTGCTGCTCCCTCGCCTCCTCCTGCTGCTGCTCCTTCTCCTTTCTCCAGCAACCCCTGCTGAGGGCACCAAGTGGGAATGGGGGGGCTGTGCATGAGAGAGGGGTGGAAATAGGGCTGAGGAAACTCATGCTTGACTTTAACCAGGGTTTGAGCTTGCAGTCAGCAGTTACTCATCCTGCACAAGGGACGGGACTGGAGAACATCGATCCCTCTGGCAGGGGAGGGAGGGATGCGCTCACCGCCGGCCTCAGGCGGGGTGGAGTGCCGGCATCCCGCACCTCCTTGTTCCCAGCCCTCGGGGCCAGGATTTTTGCTTTTGTGCTCTGGCTGTGCACTTGTGCAAAGTTTATGCCTGTATGCAAATCCTTTGCAAGTATGCTCGTTAAATCATTTGCATAAAATATCCCCGGAGGTTCATAGCAGCTAGGAAGGGGCAGGGTTTATCCATTTGCCTTAGAGAGAGCAGAGGTATAAGGATGTCATTTTTCAATATGCATGTGAATATGGACATATATCTCTTTTACCCAGGCCAGAATGTGTCCGCTTGGGAAAGTTAAAAGCAAGAAGATAATTTTGGATGTTGTCCATCTGAAACTTGGCTGGGCAGGAGTTAACCCTCCCTTTCTGGCCAGAAAGGCTACAGCTGCCTGTCCTGAGAGCAAGGCATTGCAGGACAGAACCAGCTGTGAAGAATTAATTTCTCTCTTCCCTCCTCCATGAGAAGCCTTGTGGGCCAGGGCCTAACGATATGAACGGAGAAGACTGCTCAGGAAGAGAGCTAGAGGGTAACCAGAGGAGAATGATTTTTCTTTCTCTCTTCTTTGTGGAACTTGGCTGGAGCAAGGTATTTTGAGCTTTGCTGTGGACTTGGCAGGATAAAGACATGTCTTCTCCTTTGACTTTGACTGAAGAGTCCTATTGGATTTGTATGGCTCATGTAATGTCTTTAACGACTGTGCGCATGTATGTGCGTGCTCTTCATGGAAGCAAAGCAGACTTGAACTGCAAGGATGTTGTTTTTAAATATCTTCCAGTATAAGACGTGGGAGTGGTTTCTCTTAGTTGGGATTGAGCTGCTAGTACAGCCCATGAGAAGACGAAGTGGAGAACGCATAAGGTAGCGCTTACATCTGTCTTCCTTCCCAACTACTACTAGGAAAGTGAAGCTATGCTTGATGGAAGTTGTGCCAGGAAAGAAGCTGAGATCTTGGCACCACCCTTTCCTATTTCAGTGGTTGCCCAGCTCTGAGCTGGCGCTGGTCTCTGTGGGCTCCAGAGCAGAAAGGTGGTGGTTTCCTATTGTTTCAACTTTGCTGCCTGGCATGCTTTCTGCTTTTGGGGCCTGATCTTCTGCCAGCAGAAGCATATGCTCAGTCTGGCTCAAGAAGTCAATTGGTCTCAGTTTGTACAGCTTGGTAGTAAAGACCAGCAATATTAATAAAATGAGGGAGCTCTACTGAACACAGACTTTGAAAGTTCCTCCCAACCGATCGCCTGCCATGTTTCAAAGCCCTGCCTACAACGTTAACGCTTGGGGTGAGGGTGGAGGTGTAAACCAGTCACTTAAAGAAAAAAAATTTAGAAAACCAGCTCAGCCAATCTGACTTTTGAGACTCGATCCACTCACTTAAAAGTGAAATTCTTGCTCTCCTAGTGGCTTATCCTCTTTGTGGATTTTCAGAAAATAGCCCATCTGAGAAGCCTTCTAAAACCTGACCGAACCATGCTGTATCCACTATCCATAGCTGGCCTTTGCTCTTAAGGTTCATTGCAGTCATCCTCAAAGAAACCTCTACCTATGACTTTTCTGGTGCATGAATCACAGAAAATAAGGTCGGAAGGGATAGCCAGAGATTATCTACTTTATCCCATTCCACAAGGAAGGACAAATGGTGCCTGCTTCTTGCATAAGAGATGGGTACCCAACTTCTTCTCAAAAACATCCCCAGATAGATATTTCATAGCTGTGATAACCTGTTCTAGTGGTTAACCCTCATGCTACTGTATTGCTGAGCTTTGATCCCACTTGACCTATTTGCAGTGGATGTGGAGCACAGCATATTCCCTTCCTCTCTCTGCTACCCTTTATGTATTTGAGGACTATGTTATTTTTCTGGTCTTATATGATTGTAGACCATATTTTCTAGGCCCTTGATCATTCTTGTGGTCCTACTGTAGTCTCTCTGCCCTTGTGCCTCTATTTTCTTAAAATCCAGTAACCCAAATTGGACACAGAGGTCCAGTGAGATCTTAGCAGCCCTGGATGAGGTGGGAGGAATACATCACAGACCAAGCAGAGGTCATTCTTGGCTATGCACGCAAGTATGATGCTTGCTTTAATGTTCCTTTTTTTTTTTCTCTTTCTTTCTTGCAACAGCATGATGTTGTTGACTTCAGTTTGGTTTGCTCTCCACTGAGCAGCTTTTTCCCTTGGAGCTTTAGATTGTGTTTTCTAGTTATGAGAATGTGAGGAGAGTCTCAAAATCCCTAATAAAGGATAGCTATGTTGCATCTACTAGTTCTTGCATATCCTGGTGTCCTGGTGATAGGAAAAATAACTGGGTGATTTAACAAATTTGTGTAAGCTGTTACTTACTTCCTTGTTATTTTCCAGATGTTTAGAGAACATTTCTTTATTTGTTCCAGTTCTCTCTGGGAATTCAAATGGGATTGGTTTGTGCTTTATTCTTCAGCTCCTCCCTTTTCCAAAAAGGCATTATGTCTCCCTTTTCCAGTCTTCTGACACCTTGCCTGTTCTCTGTTGGGTCCCAAATTGCTGCTAACAGCCCTGAGGTTGCTTCAACAAGCAGTCTAAGCACAGAATATTTAATCCAGCTAAGTACTCTTCACTTATTCTTTCTTCTTTCTAGACTGAGATCTTTCTCTGTCATCTGTGGCACTAACGTGTTAACCATTTGGGTGCGAGTGGTCTTTTTACTGAAAGCTGAAGTGTAAAAAGCAAGTACTTCCAGTGTCTTCACATCACACATTGCTACCTTTCCTTCCCCACTGGGTAGTTCTTCCATGGCCTTCATGTCCCTGCTAATGTGTTTTATGTTTTCTTGATGTCCTGTTGGTTGTATTTCTTTTAACATCTTAACTTTTCTGGTTTGGTCCCTACATCTTCAGCCTATGCATTTACATTCACATGCAAGTGAATCTCTTTTCCATTTTCTGAATGCACTCTTTCTTGCATTAGAGGTCAATGAAGTGGTCATGATTTAAGCAAATCGTCGTCTCTTTTGCTTTGCCTTCTCTGCTGGGGATTGTTTGAATTGATGTCCTTACCATTGTTTCTTTAAGATGCTGCCAACTTTCCTGAATTCTCTTTTCTCTGAGAATTGTTTCTCATGATTATCAGTGCTATGAGGTTTTTGAAATATGGTTTCTGGAAGTCCATTGTATTTATTTTGCTGTTCTCCTTCCTTCCTTTCCTACGACTTGTGAACTCTGTTGTTTCATGGTCATTCTCACCCAAGCTGCATTCCTCTTGCATGTTGTAAGCGGTTCCTTTTCTTTGGTTAGAGTCAAATTCAGTTCTCATTTTGATTGTGTATCAAGGTTTTAATCTCTTCTTATTTATTCCTTATGCTGTTTGCATTATTTCATCAGGTGATCCACTATCCTCTTCAGCACCCTTCCAATGATTTTCTTACGAGTAATGGTATTTCCCCTAGTTCATACACCTCTGTCCAAGTACTTGATGCTTGCATTTGCCTGTTTGCTTTTGAAACCAGTCCTTGTGGATCTTAGCTGCATTAATTCAGCAGGTCAGGGCACAGAGATGCTCTTCCTGCTTTGTGAGTTGAATGCTAGCTCTGATCGCCAGTTCTTTTTCCGGAATATCCATTCAGGTTCAAGCAAGTCAAAACCTTCTTGGTGATACCACCTGCACAGCCATGCATTCATTTCCAGGAAAAAGGTTTTAAGTAGCTGATGCCACTTGTGACCAAAATAGCTAGTGCTTTATTCATGGAAGAAATTTTCCCTTCCTCCTTTCATACATGAACTGGTCTGACCAATGCTAAGAAAACCCACTCTGGATGTGTTGGTTCTAGCCAACTGCCAATAGGTCAGATCTCTAATTCCCATGGAAAATTCATAGGGAAATTATCCAAGATGCAGTTGGAGGTTTATTTAATGGAAACCCAATCTGGATTCAGACTAAGCTACTGACATCTTGGATAATCTGTTGTCAGAGGAGGGAGGTCTGACATCCATCTCCTGTGTCTGGACCACCTGGCAGAGCAGGAGCTGTTGTCGACCAGGAAGTACTGTTGTCCTGCCAAGAGGTGGTGGCAGAATTCAGGAAAATGCAATAAAATATCCACATCTGTGGAAGGGAGATAGTCAATGAGTAGGGAGGAAAACAGACATGTATCTATGCAATGAATTGTTAAGGTGCAACGGACTGAGGTATCAGACGTATGTACGTAGATGTAACCATAGAATCATAGAATAGTTTGGGTTGGAAGGGACATTTAAAGGCCAGCTAGTCCAACCCCCCTGCAATGAACAGGGACATCTTCAACTGGATCAGGATGCTCAGAGCCCCATCCAACCTGACCTTGAATATTTCCAGGGATGGGGCTTCTACCACCTCTCTGGGCAAACTGTTCCAGTGTTTCACCACCCTCATTGCAAAAAATTTCTTCCTTATATCTAGCCTTAATCTACCCTCTTTTAGTTTAAAACCATTACCTCTTGTCCTATTGCTACAGGCCCTACTAAAAAGTCTGTCCCTATAATGGTGCGTTTCCCTTCATACAGATATTCCTTTCACATTAGTCATGTGGTTGGCCTCGACCAGCTCACAGCTTGTTAAACTTAAATGTGAGTAAGGTGGAGAGTTTGGTAGATGACAGAAGGAAAAATACGAGGTATTTAAAGCTATTATTCCACCTTCTTTGTTTGAAAGTTTCCTGTTCATCATCAGTGGAGTAGGGTTCATGCATTCCTCACTGATACTAGGCTGTCACTCAGCAGCATCCTCAGCTGATACTGCCCGCTAATTCTGGTCACCTGAAAAAAACCATCCAGTGCTGGAGGAGGATGGATATTGCTTTTTATTAGGATCCTCTGTCACATAGAGACCACTGTAATACAATGTGCTTGAAAGTAAAAGCAGTCAGACCTAAGGAAATGCAGATTTGTACATGGCACTGCTGAACACCACACTGGTGATGTCCCAGCGTGAGTATCATGCCTGTCCAGCCTCAGCAGCAGAGATGTGCAAGAGAAGCTCTTCCAGCGCAAAGGCTGAGTAATGTACTTACACAGTGATACTGATTTAAAAAAAAAAAAAAGAAAAGAAATAAAAAGATGACCAATAGCTATGACATTCCTGTAGGTTTTTTCCAGTTACTGGTGCATTTATTTGAATCACTGCTTGATGCATGATTTGATCTGATGTGCATGTTCATGCAATCTTTCTTCTCCCTTGCTGACACCTCCATCCCTTATATTTTGATAAATAAAATCATATTTCTTTCAAAAAAAATGTATCTCTGGGCTTCTGTATAGCTGAGGTTGTCAGAGAAGTGATCATCCACATCAGAGCTCTTGAACTAAAACACTTGTGCCCCTTGCCTCTGTTAACACTCGGATCTTGGTCAGTGTTTGACCCTTCTTTCAGCCACTGCCTTCCAGCGCTTTCTGCAAGAAAGCGATGTGCAGGAGCAGACCTCTAGCTTGCAGAAGACAGCTCAATTCATTTGAGATAAGTGTCTCAGAGCCAGGACCATGCCATCCATTGTGCTGGATCCGAGTCACGTTCACAATTCATCTGTTTATGCCCTGATTAACCATTTAAATAAAATTTTTATCACTCTTAGTTAAAAGCAGACATAAATGAGAGCTTCCTTTTCTGAGCAAGAGATCTTGCTCCGAAACAAAATTCCTTCTTCCTGGAGCCAGGCAAAATAACCAAGAGGGGGGACAGATGATTCATCTACCAGCTCTCTCCATCAAAAACTGTAGCTAAAACAAGATTACTAAGAAGAAGAGCGCTATTAAAGGAGGAAACCGCTGCTGTAATTTTGTTAAGGAACATGAGATTATTTAAAAGCCTTTTAAAAGTGTGTTTGTTCTGGGAGAGGAGGGGTGAGGGAGGATTTTAGAGGGAGGGAGAAGGGAGAGATGTTATTAGTCTTTCTTGCCTATAAAGATTCATGCTGCTTGCTTTGCCTTAGCCTGCAAGGGTAGTGATTTCAGGAGCCATTGTAAGTCATTACTCCAGCCGTAATGAATAGGACATAACCTGCACCTTTGCTTTGCAGAGGCTGAAAGCATGGGGAAAAAAAGGTTGTTGGGCGTAGAGGATTTGGTGCACTATACTGCACATAATTGCAGGTTATGATTTTTTCCAGCCTGCGTTTTTTGTTCCTGGCCATGATGATCCCTAGCGTACTCACACAGCAGCAGTCTCGCATTGTTCAGTATTTCTTTACAAACTCTCAAAGCCATAAACGAGCAAGCCTCAAAGCGCGCGACTCTCTTCACTCACCGATAGCCAGTTTTGCACCTGCGTAGCACACGAAGCAGCGAAGAAGCAGGTAGTGCAACAGGCTGCCACCTCTTTCAGCAGGCTCCACTGTATCTTGTTCATGGAGAATTACACAGCACATACATGTTAGTGCAGTGACCCCATAGGAAGCGGCGCAGGGACCTACAGGGCAGAACTGCAGAGCTGGGGGTAGCCGGGATTTCGGTGAGTCTGCTGGGATGGATCTGGTGCTGGCTGCAGACCCTAGCCAGGGACCGCTGCCAGATTTGGTCTGCCCCTGGTGCGCCGGCTCCCCCGCAGAGCCGGGCTAGCACAGCTGTCCCTGGGATCAAGGGCAGAGCCTTCACCTGGGAAGCTGGAGATCCCATTCTGCTTCTGAAAGTGGCTTCTTCACATACCAGCTGGATGTATTGTAGGTATTACTGAGAAAGATAGAAAGAGGATTTGTACCCTGCAGACACAGATCACTGGCCAGGAGTTACACGTAGCTGCTCCAAATGCGATTCTGCATAGAAAAAGCTAAGGGACCAAAGGGATCCATTAAACCAGATGCTTCAGTCGTGCAAAAAGCGTTTTATGTACAGTGTCAACTCACAGTCAGAGCTGTGCATTTTGATCAGATTTTCAAGGTCAGATGGAAACTTGATGGTGATCCGGTCTGACCTCAACTGGTTTTCAGGCTTTCACTTTGTTTGCTGTTATTAAAAGACAGGCTCTGCAGCAGTGCTCCCTGCATTCAGTTCCGGAAGGGCCACTCACCGGGCAGGATTTGGCCCGGGGGCTGCCTAAAAACTGCTTAGTGGGAAAACACTGCTGAGCAGCAGAGAAGAAGCTCTGGGACCCAGCACAGGTTGTGCCTCTGCATTTCTCCCGGACAAAGGAAGAGTGCTCTGGAACGGAGCTGATACCTGTTTGTTGACTGTGTGTTGAAGTTAGCTGAGTGCATAGCTATCGTAAGTTAATGGTATGTTTTAAATGCAGAGCTCCACTGAACAGAATGTTATAAAACTTTGGCTTTGTAATGTGGTGGGATGGGGGGTGGGTGGGAACTATGGCAGTTCTGGACTTCAAAAAAAGAAATGTTACACGAAGGAGCTTGGAAGTTGAGAGAGGTTCCAGTAATGAACAATTCTGAATAAAATGATTGAATTCATGCTGAAAAAAAATGTTCAGGATGTGGCTTGTTTTCTGTAGTTAATCCCTTCTAAATATTTAAGAAAAAAAAAAGAGAGGGAATGGAAATGGTGCTTTGTTTAAAAATAGGATCCGATGTTCTACTATACACATGAAGAAATCCCACAGTTCATTGTACCCTGGGTTCCCTCCCCTCAAACAGGCTCACCCTACTCAGTGCGGTCCTGGAAGAGCCAAAAATGAGTTTGCATTTTAAAAATGTATATCTAGGATTTGGTAGCCTCTGAATTTGGTTTCAGCCCTCAAAGTATGTCTCAGGCAAGCTGTGATGTGTATATGCAAGGAAACAGGGAATCAGAGCTGCTGTTACTTTAATGTGCAAACTGACCCCCGTCCGGAGAGAGACCCCCCAGCTCCTGTGTCAGACCCACCGTACGGCTGGCGCAGGCTCCCCTCACTGCCATGCCGTATGAAATCTCCCTCCGCAGGCCAGCAACATGCCCGGGGCCTCCAAAACCCTGGATCTATCCAGCATGGACCAAAACACACGGAGCTGGCTGCACGCCCAAACGCAGGGTTTTGTGGGTGTATTGTGTCCTTGCATACATTTCCAGGCAAAACATATTACACCTAGCTTCAGATGCCAAACTTTTCCAATTATGAGAGAACAGAAATTCACCAAGGAGTAAGTATTCCTTCAATTTCCTTTACTTGGAAATGATACTGAGAATCTGTTCTGAATGGAGGCAGATGAAAAATGCTACATGTTAATGCATATTCTGGGTTAGCTGTCTTTGTTAAATTAGAGTGAATGCTGCTCATTTCCCATCTGGTCCTCTTTGACATTACTTCCAGAATATATTCACAGCTCTTATTTGTACAGTACAAATGGCTGGCTGTAGTACCAACTTTACCTTTTATAGGCTGCTAAAATGTTGGTGCCAGATCGCAAAATAACGTTCTACTTCTAGGAAGCATCTGTGGACATTACTTGCTCCAACAGCTTTCTTTTTTTCCTCCTCTTATTTTCTTTAAATGTAACCATATATGTGAAGTGAGTTTGTTGTCAAACCAAGTGAAAGTTGACGGTTTGACAGCCCTGGAGCCTGCAATCTTCCTCACGCAGCAAGGATGCAGCAGGCAGATCACGCAATGTGCAATCAGCCTTCTCATCTCTTCTGCACAGCCTTCCCCGAGGGCTGAAAGAGCAGATATTTCTCCATCTGCAGCTGCTCGTTGGTGCCTTTGCTGGCTGCTGTGCTGAGGGATTTTGTGCTCTGGATCCCTGCACACTCTGGGTTGCCCTGAAAAATACCAAAGCAACAGAAACCGAACAGCTCTCAGCCAGCGCTGAATCTGCTGCTGCTGACCTGAGCTGGTTCTCTGATTATTTCTAAATCTTCCCACCCACGAGTGTTTGTTTCTGGCAGTTTCCTTAGCAGGCTCCCTGTTCCAGCAACCTCCGCCCCTGCCCTCCAATGCATTTCAGACCTACCTTGGTAAACAGAGTGTTGTGATCCGAAACGCCCACGTTTGTCTGCCTGGAGTGACCAAGGGCTGCAGCACCGCGCCGGGAATTCTCACCATAGCAACTACCGGCATTGACAGAATTTGGTACTTATTAAATAGGCTGTTTGTTTACCTCTCAGGCTGCGAGAGTAGACTGCAACCTGCGGCAAAACACAGTGAGCTGAACAATGCTGGGCTGCCGCTAGTACCTTCACGTGTAAAACAGATAATTACTGTGTTCTGTAAATGAAACAGATGTGGGAAGCCCGCGTGGTGTAGGAGTGTTGAAGATGTAGGGTGACATGGTATTATTATCGAAAGATCAGCAAGCATGCTCGTCAGACACTGCTAGGTGGTCTTGGTGGATCCAGCAGAAAGTGAGTCCTGCCAGTCACATCTCCTTGACAGATGATGTAAGTGACCGTGCTCACGGAGGGTCAGTTCGTGGGCTTAGCAAGCAGCAAATGCATGGGGGGGGGTAGGGGGGAAGGGGAGAAATTATTGGTACCCCAGCAGAAAATAAGCAAGCTTGCAGTTAGAAGCTCAGCGCTCAGCCTCTCAGGGATCGAACGTATGGGAGTAGTTTTTAAGATGTTTGCCAATGCCCAAAATGCAGAATCTCATAACAGTGCAAAAGTGATTTTCACAAAACACCTCCTTGCATCTGTGCAGCTGTTTTGGTTCCAGGAATGTGGCATCTGCCAGCTTCTCTGCAACCCTGTGCTTCCAGTGGGCCATAACCTGGTGCGGGGCTGCTGTAAGGTATGTTCAGCAAAGAATATAGGTGATAAAAATAGGAGGAAGCACCTAAGGTTGATCCTCGTCTGCCCACCCCAGAGCTGCCCAACCTTCTTAGCAGTGTCTCTGTCAGGGCGATGGCTTTCAAGACCTACACAGGGGTGCTGCTGGGCACCCACCATTGCTCGGGCGGCAGCAGGTCGATGCTCAGCCTTGCCACAAGCTCTCTGAGCTGCGGTGTCCCGTGGGTGCTGAGCACTGAGTGCAAGTTGCCCATGCATGCACCGTGGCAGCAAAGCCTCGAGGCAGCCCTGTAAAATCAGCTAATGAGTCCCCAGCACAGCCAAATCCCCAGAGAAGGGGCATGTGCAGGCGTGGCCAGAGCACAAACTGGGAGCATCGAGCATTAAGCATCAAGCATCTCGTGGCATGCAGCTGCCGTTTCTGTCCAGGGCCCGAATGCGTTGCCCACTCTCCCACACGTCCCCTGCAAGCCTGCGATCTGGGTGGGAATTCCTGCTTGCCCCTGCCTACCTGCTGCCTGAGCCCCACTGAGGTTTAGGATGTTGTCGGCAATGAGGGGCCCAATCCAGGCAGCAGCCGCAGCGCATGGCTGTGAGACGCTTCAAAAAGAAAGAGAAGCCATACGGCATAACTCCCATCTGGCATCCCCGTGAAAAGGGGCCAGGGCTGGTGCTCAGGTCCCTACCCTAGGCAGGGAGGGGAAGGGAGTGGGGCTGGAGTCACTTTCCATACCATCACCTAATTAGAGCATTTCTGTAAGAAAGAGGGACAGATCTAAGCCCCGTCCCTTCGCCTTTTAGGGGAGCACAATAGCTGTCTGGTCACAGATGGGATGCTTAGGACTTTGTGCAGGCAGGTGCCTGTAGTAAGGGAGGGCAAAGGGAAGAAATACCTCCGTGACAAAGATGAGCCTGGAAACCAGCTTTCGTAGCTCTGCTGACTGCAAAATCCAAGGACTCCACAGGCTTTTATTAACACTGTTCCTCAGGCCTTACTTTGAACCAACCTCTCTCCTTTCCTTAGGCAGTAATCCTTGCTTTTTTTTTTCCTAACCTTATCACTTTGCTATTAGTCCTCTCTTCTGTGCAAGTGCTAACCCTTCTTTTCACTTACCTTAAGTAATTAACAAAATTAAACGCAAGAAATTGTCCTCAGATATTCCTAGACTGCTTCTCTTTCAAACTCAAAGATGGGCTTTTAGACCTGGAAACCTGCTTGTTTTCTCTAACCTGATGAGGGTCATTATATCTCCATACAACCCTGGCCTTGCCTAATGGCAGGGAGAGGAAAGCCCTGTGCTCTTGTCTGTGTTCCCCCAACTCTTTCAGCATCTGTTTAATTTTAAATGCAGAGTGCTTTCCTTAGGGGTGCCCTGAGCATGAGGCTGGGAGCTGTTTCCACTCCTCATCTCCTGGCTAACGAGAGCCTCCGTTATTTCTGTTTCAGCATCAGCAGGAGGAAGGATGGACAACACCGCTGTATCCCAGCCAGGCACGGGTGCCCTCCTGGGGGACTTCCAGTGGGTTTGGCTCCTCATCTGAATGGTGGGAACCAGGGGGTCTGGTCCCCACAGCTGGGCTCCTCCCTGCTCACAGCAGCAAGGAGATACCCCAGAAGGCAGTGGGGAACAAATTGCTACTGCGGCAATGGTTTCAGCTACCAGGATCTCGGGAGGGCTTGTGCAGGCTGGGCCACCACAGCTTTGCTGTCGCCACCCAGGGCACAGCTCTGAGCGCAGCTGATCTCACCCAGACCCACACCTTGACGTATGGTTCTGGGAGCTTGACTTTAGATGGCAAAGATTTCATTTCCTAAGGTGCCAGACTCTCCTCGCTCTTGCTGTAATCGGGGCAGAGCACAGCCGAAGCATCAAATTAGAGCCTCCAGTTTGGTTAGAGAATGGGGAGGATAGCAGCAGCAGCATACCCGGAGGGGAGAGGTTGTTGCTGTCCTTTGAAAGGACGGGACGGAGTTCACCGAAGGCATGCGGATTAAGCGAATGCTAATGGTGAGCATGTAAATGGGTGATCAGATTAGAGGGAGAGCTGCAGGCCCTTACGTGTGCGGACAAGCGGAATTGTCGGGCAGCTACCGGCCACAGGCTCTTGCTTTGGCTGCTCCTGCCTCTCAGAGAGGTACTGCTGCGCCTTGTTTCCAGGTTGGTCATGGCAGGTTGGTATGTTGCTCTTGTTCCAGCCCTACCGCTTATTATGACCAGGCACATTTCATATTTCAAAGTATTTTTCTACTGACTGTCATATGAGCGGGAGTATGACCCAAAACATGGCCTTGAGTATTTCAGGGTGGTCATATGAAAGACCTTCAACAGCTAAAATTTCTTCAGTGTCAGACATTTGGTGGGGCTTGAAGATACAGAGATGATGAAAGATCGTTTCCTGCCACTCCGTTCTGCAAGGAGAGGGGCGGTGTCTTGTGTCCGGCTCTGATGGGGTGGTAATTCCCCACCCCCCCGGGGGGGACCTTTCAGACAGCCTTGTGTGGGGCTTCCTCAGTACAGGATAAAATCACGGTCCCTTGGAAATTCACCATGAGTTCCCATGGACAAAAGGACACTTAGAAACTGTATCTTTGCTCAAGAAGTAAGCAATGTGCAAAATTAGTTACATTAAACAGAAAAAAATATTTGCATGTGGATTTTGTACATGAGTTAGCTAGGTAAGAGGGCATGTTTTTTTCACCAGATTATTTCTTTCTGCTTTCCTACTATCCATGATTTCTGATGAATGGCAGTTCCCCAGCTGCACTTCAAAACATTAAGGAAAGAAGTTGTGGACAGTGTGGAGTTGAACACTGGAAGAAAACTGGCCCTTTCTTCTCAGTTCATAGGGGGGTCCCAACCTGAGCCCTTTCCTGGACTCACATCATCCCTGAACACCAGCAGTCATTTCTGGTTACTGCTTTAGAATAACACCAGTGGCTTTCCTGGGGACCTGTTCAAAGTAGGGACTGCTCTGCATCTGTACGTGCAGGATTTTTGCAGGATTTCCCCGTGGGGAGGGAAGAACCCGACTTAGTGCACATTAACCCTGCTGTACCCTTCCTCCCCCGGCCACGGTGCTGAGCTGCGAGGCAGGCGGCGGTCAGGAGCTGAGCCTCTCCCCTCCCGAGCCCTGAGCTATGGGACTGCCTGCACGCCCCCCTGACCACTTTAAATGTGCTCCGTCCCACTGTGAAGCTGCACATCCATGATTTGGGGCTGAATCGAAACTGGGTTTCAGGTGCAGCTGAGCCCAAACCAGACCTGAACCCCCAAATTTATCCTGGTTCAAATACCTGGGAGATAACTGCCACGAATCAGACAATAGGTCTCTTTGTTTCCCATTTCTGACTCGTCTTCTTTTACTGCCTCACGTTTCCAGCAACGAATGAGTCCAACTGCCAATTCAGAGAATTATTTTTGTGACAGAGCGTGCCTGATGGAAGAGACACCCATTGCTATCCATTTCCATTAGCAGCCTGTCAATAGAAATTAAATTACATGAATAAGGCGCTATCAGTGCCAACATCACTGCAGGAAAACATTAATTAATCCTCATTTACATTAGTCAGTGCTACCATCAAATAGACTCTTCTGTTGCTACAAAAGACATTTCCACAAATGATTGTTGCTGTCTGATAAACAGATTCACAGAACCTCACTGACTCACTTGTTGGGCACTCGCCATTGCATTCGGGGTCTGAACGAAGCGAATGCTTTGTGGGATCCTATTCAAAGCCCAGGTTGAATATTGGGCCTCTGAGTCCTATTCAAACCAACCCAGACACTGAAGAGGTGGGGCTTCGGGCTTTAAAGAAAATAAATCCCCAATTAACTTACAACAGTCAAAGCAAATTTATTTTTCTAAGGAGTCTGTGATGGGCACGTCACCGTTATATCTAAACATCACTCGGGGTCTAACGATCTTTCAGAGGGTGCTATACAATAGCAGGAAAACAGAGGGGACTGATCCTTCCCTCCTGGCTCGAGAAGGAAGGATTAAGAGCTAAACTCTTTCCCAAGTGGATGTTTAAGTAAGACATGCCCCATTTGAATCACAGGATGTCTTTACTTTGGGATTTTTGAGCCCTGCTGAAATCCAGATTTGCAAACAGGGTCTGTCTTCGCTACAGACTGAATGAAGCTCCTACATCCAAACACCGCTGCCCTTTGAGGGGCTCCAAGCCCCCGCTCTGCAGCGTGGCTCACCTCAGGGGGCCCGATCCTCGCCTGCCTGCCCTCCCTCCGGGGAAACAAAAGCGAGGAGCAGTGCTGCTGCATCAGGAGAGCTGTCTTTTGCACCCAGCTTTTGGGAGATAAAGCAAACACAGTACACGGCCAGATCCACAGCTGGGGCTCATCCAATGCAGTAGAAGTGACAACAGTGTCACCGTAAAGAGTCCTCATGACCCCAGAGGCTTCCCTGCTGCTCCCTCTCTCACCACCCCATCCATCTGTTGAGCAGGCACAACCGACTTCACCAGCAAACAACATGGATGTGGAGCCGTAGCGCAAGCAAAGCAACCCTGTTGCCAGCAGGCCTCAGTTTCCCTCCGGGGCACCTCCTGGGGTGGGTCAGAAAGCAGTTTGGAGAGGTCAGGTGCCTGCTTTGGGATTGTAAGCCCTGTTCCTGGACCTGGATACTGGATGTAGCAACATTTACGCTATTTCCAAGTCCTCCCATGGATGTGGAGGGAGCACTGTGACCTGACCATCAGTCCCAGACGGGGCACGTTGTTGCTCCAGGAGCTGTGGAGGTATCAGCTTAGGCTGAGTGACACGCCAGGCAGAGCTGGTCACTGCGGGTGTCTCTGCCTGTGGTGGAAGCCAGAAATGAAGACAGTGGTCCTGGTGGCAAAAAAACAGAGGGGTGAAGAAGGAGAAGTGAGGAAAAAGCAAAGAAAACACCAGAATGTCTTTAAATCATGGCAATGACTTTCTAAATAAGTTGCATTGCACGGTTGGCTTTGCTGGCCAATGCGGTGACCATGTGTACCAGCACCTCAAATATTTTATTATTCTACTTCACCGCATGAGACATATTGGCCTAATGGGAGGTGGGAATGGGTGGAAATGGAAATTACAATCACCAGCAGCTTTTGCCAAGAGATAAGAAGTGCCATTTAGTGGTTCTTCTCCGTGGCAGACTGCTGGGTCGTGGGCGCTGCTCCTCCTCCCCGAGCCTTCAGAAGAGCGCTTCGTCCAGCCACCACCGCCTCTGGGGAGCTGTTTGGGGCACAGAGCTGCAAATTCTCATCTCTGCTGGAGACCTGTGTGCTTGTGTTTGGGTTCTTTCTTTTACCCATGTGGAAAAGTAGTACTGGTACCTATCTGTACACTGAAAAGCGCTATTTTGAGCCAGTAATGGGGGACAGAGAAATAACGGAAAAAATAGCCTAAAATCTCTGGATTTTGGTAGGTTTTGAAATCCTGTTCAATGCTTTGGCTGTATAGTGTCTGGCATGAACTGCTGGTTACTGTAATGTCTCTAAATCTACTGTAAGTGCCATTCCACTTCTTTCCTTCCTTTCACAAGGCACGTGTTCAGCCATCAAATGACTATATGGGGATGTACTAAGCAATAAACAGCAGAATCCAGATACAAAAGCTTAGCTGGGATAAAGATAAGGCAGTATCCACACAACCAGTGCATGCATGGGCAAAACCGAGAGCGGGAAAACGTGGGATGCACGTCACGAACACTGCGCACAAAAGCAAAATATACCCCATAACCCTCCTGATGTTTAGAGTGAGGAAGTGGAAATGTAAACAGCATCTATTTATTGGTCCTGCCCCAGCACGAACTGTCCGGGGAGTGCAAGGACGGGCAGCGGTTTTCACCCTGGGTAGGAGATGCTGCAATGGGGCTTTGAAGGCAGCAGGTCCCTGCAGGGGCTGCTTTCTGCAGTGCCCAGCCTGGTCCTGCTGGGTATAGGCATGCAGATCATCGACCTCCTGCTCCACCTCTTTCTACACCTGTCGATCTATAGGGAGAGAGCATTTCGGTGCACGTTTCCCCCGAAGCTGACGCCTGAAAGGATCTCAGCAGGAGATAATGGTGAGCAGCCCTCAATGAAAGCGTGAGCTAAATCTGAATCACAGCGATCGTTTGAAATGTGTTACCCAGTCATCTGCTACCTTGTACTGCGTGCCAGCACTAATAGAATGAACCGCTGATCGTTCACTTACTAGCTACACTGTGGCTGAAAAGCTGGGGACTCCTACATCATGTAAATTTTCCTAGATTTCATACGCCTACTGGTGACCTCCAATCCCTTTTAAAATGGTTTAGTTCCTCTGAATAGAATAGATTTATTCTGTTTTTTTCAGTGAGGTAAATGAAACGGGAGTCAGGTCCCTAATGCTATGTTACACTGCATTGAATTACCTTTGGCAGAAAATCTCAACTCAGATAAAATGGCAGGTATTTAAGATTTTTAAATGCTCATCTGTAGCTTTCCTTGCATGAGCTACTTTCTCCCAGTAAGTAAGTCTTTACCCACTTCTCCAGATCATGAACGTTTCTGCTTCAAAGCCAAGGGTGAGGATGCGAGGGCTGTTACTCCAGGGGATTCTCAACAGGCGGAACAAGAAAAATTAGGAGTAATCAGATAAAAATAATGTGGCACCATGAAAGACTGATAGTGCTGAAAGCAGAGAAGAATCTGTGGATAGTCTTACCTCGGGGTTTTAAAAAACAGTGATTTAAAGAAGCTAACTGCAGTATGTGCTAAGACATCAAAGCCAAAAATCACCTTCACATTACTCATCACCTTAGAAAATGCCCATTTAATTGAAAACAATCTCCTCAGCTAAACTCAGAGACTCGTTTCAGTCAAGACCCTGTGCCATCTGGCCAAGGCTTTATTCAGCACGCAGCTGGGAGATCTCCAATGTGGCCAGCATTCCTATGGCATGGTGAACAACCTGGTGTCCATGTCCCTTGTGCTCCCTGGTTTCTCCCACAGCCCGGGGATGGGCAGCCAAGCGGGGCGCAAGGGGCAAGCCCTGCCCCGTGGCAGTGACAGAGGCGATTTCCTTCTCTTTTGCTCCTGGACAAGAGGTGAATCCAGCTGGCTGGGGTCTTGGTTGATGGTAAGACAAGGTGGGAGACTCTTGCCTTCCATGCTGCATGCCACCTCCCTCCAGCCTCTCCGTCTTGGTGCTCCAGGAGGGGCTGGTGGCTCGCTGGGGCACACAGGGCTCTGGGGGGCTTTTTCAGTGTCTGCCGAAGAAAGCAGGTGGCGAGTTAGATGAGGGAGAAGAGACGGTCTGAGGAGGGTGTTTGAACACCAGGCTGGAGAAACCGTTTCTTTCCCTGCGCCTCCCATCGTGCGAGTTGCACAAAGTATGTGGCAAATTGCTCACATGCAGTTTTGTAGTGTATTCCTCATTTTCTATGTGCCCAGCATGAGACATTTATTTTACCGTGATACGTTGCCACCACGCGTTATAGCACCTGAGTGCCTTCCATGTGAAGTGGAGAGCCAAGGTGAAGTCCCCGGACATCAATGATCATTGCATTATTTGCTCTCTTGTCTCTCCTGTCCCTTCGTGGGTCTGCTGAGCACGCGGGTACGGGTGCACTGGGGGAGGGAAGAGAGGGGAGAGGTGGGAGAGAGCCATTGACTTGGCTGTGCTTCAGTAGGGATGTAAGGGCACAAGCACTGGATTAGCACTTGACTTCAGATTTCCAGATGTCCGAGTTCTCACAGCCAGTGCAAAGTCTTTATGTTCAAACCACAAAGTCTGCTTGATGCTATAAAACATGGAGCATTCAGAAAAATCTCAAGATGAGCACTCCTAGTAATTAGGAAGGTAGCAATTTTGACTTAATCTCCTAGTTTGTCCTTTTTCCAGCTTTCAAAAAGAGGTAGTGTCACCAGGTCTCTCAAAGAGTCATGCTGGTGGACTCCTCAATGCTGGCAGACTCCTCAATGCTGGCAAACTGCTCAGCTACTGCAAAGAGCAATTGTTAGCAATGGGGCAAGAAAACTGAGGTGATGATTTAGTTAAAGACATCCTTAATCCTGCTGTTTTACCTCTGCAGTATTTGGTTTTCCAGTCCCATTTGTAGTTTCAAAGATACGAACAGTTCCTTACCGGTCCATGAGAAATAAGAGGGGAAAAAAAGATCATCCTCAGAGATTACAGTTTCATGGGTTGATCCTGGGATGGTTGTTCCTTGACTCAGTTAAAGTAACTTGAAAGGTTTTCTACCTTTAATGTGAGTTACATCTCAAATGAGACACAGCAACATGGTGGGGTGAAAAGCTGCTATAGAGAGGAGATGGAGAATTGCCAGGACGGTGAGATAGCGAGTACGTTTGGCTACACACACTTCTTATTTTTGTTGCTGTAATCTTTGGAGGCCTAGCTGTGGTTCAGCACCCCATTTTGCAAAGTTCTTGTTGGTTCTCCTCCTTTGTTGTACATTTGCTTTGAGATAACAGGTAATTGCATGGGAAATAGAAGCTGGGCAAGAGACCAGGACAGGCTTTTGCTCTCAAAGGCTACCCAGAAAAAGTGAGGCATTTCTATGGATAAGTACATGCCAGACATCCCATCAGGATCGTATTTAATCAGTCAACAGTGATGACCCCCCTAAAAATTGCCATTTGCCTTAGATAAGACATATCTCTCTGATAACCTCAGTATTTGCCTTATTCAAGATATTTCCCGTAACGAGTACAATGAACTAGCTGCTATTTGTTTAAGCAAAATTATTTATGTAGGGGAGGCCGGCACTGTGACTCTCATACTCGCAAGCGCTCTCAGGTAACTGGCGGCCACAGCGATGTCCTGTTTCGAAGGAGCCATTTCCCGCAGAGCTGCGGTGAGCCGCCCCGGTCCCCTGCCCGCGGGCAGCCCTGCCAGCCCGGGGCGGCGAGGACAGCACCTCGTGGCTCTTCCCACCCACTGCCCCCGGGAAGCTCTCCCAGATGTCTGCTACTGCCCAGCTTGGCACGGAGAGGCTGAGCAAAGCTGCCGATACGTTTTTATTCAGTGTTTTCAGTGTCTTTTTTCAGTTTTTCAACCAAGATCTTCCCTGGTTTTCAGGTGCCTTGGTGGCTGCGGCCAAGAGAAGGCGGTGAGCAGGGAAGTGCAGTGGGTGAGGATGTGACTGGGTCCATTGTTTGCGGGACATGGAGGTGGACTAGAGCTCACGTGGCCGGGGAGGACAAGGTCGTGTCCCCAGCCTGCGTCTTTCTTCCCTGGTAAAGCAACAGGCTGAACATAGGAGGCATTTCTATGCAAGCCAAGAAAGGGAGAAAATGCTATGGAAGGGAAATAGAAGAGGAAATCTCCTTCCAGAAGCAAGGCGGGCTTTCATCCTCAAGAAAACTTCTGCAAAAGAATCAGCAGAGATTTTAATTTTTTCACTGCAGTGTATATATATATATATATATACATATGTATGCATGGATGTGCGTGTGTCTATCTCAAATCCCCTAGCCCAAGCATGGTATGCTGACCACTCAGTTGAACCTGTGAAGAACATTATACAGACCTACAGACCCAGGAATGACAAGGATTTTACAAGGGGCATATACACACACAGGACCCTGAAGCCTAATAAGGAAACTCTTTACCATTTGTTTAAAGACTACATAATTTATGTTTTTCATCATCTCACAGAGGAGAGAAGGTTGTTTACTTTGATTTGTTGATGCAGCAATTTTAAACATACTGTATGGTATGTGGAGTCTCTCTGGAAAAAAACACACCTTATTGATTGTGGTGTAACCAACCCAAGAGCCATGGCTCGTAAAGAAGAAAACCGTGTGTAAAGGACAGAGAGCGTACCATCCTCGCTCACGTTACGCACCAGCACCCTTTATGCAATGTTTGTGATCGAAGACACCTTGCAGGAGGAATTACAGGAAAAGTAAAAAGAAAGGCTAAAAATGCCAGACTTGAGGTGTGCCTTGGGGGCAGAAGGAGAGAGAGGTACCGCGGAGTCACCACAGGCTGCACAGCTCCCAGAAGCCGTGGGTCGAGGTTTGAGCTCTCGGGGGCAGAGGAACAACAGTGAGGTGACTCCACGGAAAATCTGCAGTGATGAATTGTTTGCTCTTAATATAAGCAGGTTCATAAACCAATCTGATCGCTGAAGCTTGAGAGAGACCAGATACCAGAAAGCACATTTCCAGCTGCAGAGCTGGCAGAAATCATACCTGGGATCCTGACCCAGGTATAGCGTTACATCGCGCTTCAAACAGGTTTGATTACTTGTGATGCCCTCTCTAGGTTACCCACCACCGCCATGTACGGTGAGGCTCTCAGAGCCAAAACAAGCTTTGATTTTTGTCTTCACCGGCAGAGTGCTGTGTCTTGGGTGCGCACAGTCCGCCTGACGGCGCTTCGGGAGCGCGGGGTGCTCTTTGCCAGGCTGCCAAGCAAAGCACTGCCGGCAGTGGGGCTGAGCGTGGCCCACCACCGCTACCTGCAGCACGGGGGTGGGCAACCTGGACAAGCCCCCCGGGGTGCATTTCTCCCTGCAGCTGCCCCTCCTCCGGGGGACCCCGGCCAAAAGGTCCCCTCTTGGCTGCAGAGCGGGTGCAGCAGCGATGATAACCCCAACTCGGCCGCGGGTACCAAGCCGAAGCCGGGGTGACCCCATGGTTTCCCTCTGTGCATGTCTCATCACCCCATCTGCCCCTCAGTCCTGACAGCGAGGAGTTTAAAGCCCCTCTTTTTGCTCTGGTATCCTCGCATCTTCTCTTGTTTTCATTTGCAGTACACAAGCGTGCTGACGATTGTAAGTGGGGACAGCAGACCTTCAATTCTTCAAACTTTTTACAAGAAAAGAGTGCACTTTGCCTAATATGGGCTGCTCCCTGGGCTCTTTGCTTACATCTATAATTTTAAACAGAAGGAGTGGGTTTTGCTGGTGGCTTTTATTCCCTCTCTGCTCTCATTTGTTTTACTGTAAGGAAAATGTGGCCATGTAGTCTTACTTCTTTGTGCAAAGGGTTCACGTTCAGGCAACAGATGAGAAGGAACAATTTAAGTTTGATAGCACATTTTCATACACCTGATATGCAAATGGTAGATATACAATGAAAAAGCCAGATCCTTCCTTCAGTTCCTGAGCCAGATTGAAGTAGGTGGGCTAACCAAACTAAAGATCTAATTCAAACCTCCAGCTTTGTTTATATCAACTACTTTTTCCATTCTAAATGCTCTTAACATAAATTGTTACTTTTTTTTTTTTTTTGTAATGCTTGTCTTTTATGTTTACATCCTAATGCAGCTGGGAATTTATTGGCAATATCTCTTATCAGAACTTCTTGCATTGTGCCAAACATTTACTGAGGCATTTTGTAGAGCCAGGAAAAATAACTTCATCGTGCAGGGACTCTTCCCTGTCCTGTAGCTTAACTTTTTATTAGAGGTCATGAAAGCAAGATATCAAGCAACAAAGTGGTTAATGGCTAGAGTGGCCTAGGAAAATCCTCTCCTTATCTCTTCCTCCCCTTTTCCAACTGAGATATTTTTCAACAAAACAAAGTTTTAGCTGCATTGAAGAATTTTGGCTTTCCTCAGGAAAACCTGGGTTTCTTTTATGGAACAGAGAAAGGCTTTTTTATGTAAAAATTACTGTTTCTGCTAGCAAAAATGTCTCAGCAGAAACGTCTCAACTGAATTTGCCAATAGCAGTGTGCCCTCTGTTCTTACCTATTAGTAGGATATATTCCAGTCAGTACTTGAAATTAAATAGACAGCCATTAATACAAAGTAGTTTCAGCCTCTGAATTCTTATGTTCAGATGATGCAGTCTGATTTTTCTCTGTTCATGCAATAATCCTTATTTTCCTGTTTGGGAGATGCACTTAGTTTACCTTCAATGTCCATTTTGCACTGAAGACCTAATCAGTTGCCAAATGTGGACAGCATAAACGTGCAAATGTTTTTCAGCATCCCACCCCTCTGTTCCGTTGGTTTGCACTGCAGTCATACCCAAGTTGTCATTATAAATACACGTATGACCTGCTGTTATGATAAACAGCAACAGCTAAACGAGCATCAGGCAGTGCAAAGGAGGGGAGGCCGCCACCGTGTTGTTTCTTTTGGAGACTTTGAAGGCCTGAAGGTGATGCCTGCATGGCTCAGTGTGGTGGCCCAGGTACTGGCGCGATACGGGGTGGTGTGACACTGCACCTGGATGCAGTGGTCCAGGCCAGCAACCCATCTCCGGGCACGCTAGCCCCAGCCGCGCTGAGTTTCAGCCAAACCAACACTTGCCGTCCCTCCCTCTCAGCCACTTGCTCCTGCTCTGCTCCATCCTCTTGGCAGTGCTTGCAGGAGGGTACCAGGGTCAGGTGAGGGCAGCGACAGAGATCAGATTTGGTTATGGGGAAAAATTTTTTTTTTTTTCTTCTTCCCTGTGTTATTTTCCAGCTGGATCAGTTTCCTGGCTTGGCTCACGGAGATGCCGCACGGGCAGGTACGTGACCGGAGGGTTTTCCTGGCGCTGGTGAGGGACGAGGCGGGGAGAGGTGCAGGGATGCCGAGAGCCAGCCGTGCTCTTGAGCGAGACCCCTCACCCCTGCATCTTGGCCCCGGCGGCCAGAGCAGCCTCTGGTGAAACAGAGCCCAACTGCCTCCAACAGGCTCTTGATTAAGCCATTATGTTTGTGACTAATTTCTTAAATATCTGCTTTCCTTCTTATGTTCTCTCAAGAGCCTCCCGCTCCGCAGTTGACTCACACGCGAGCAGGTGCTGCTGGCAGAGACGGTGCGTGTCGCTTTCTCCCCCCCTGCCTCTGTACCGAGCCCCAGCGCTGCTCCCCCGGCATCCTCAGCCTCCAACGCCGCGGACAGACTCTGCCCAGACCTGTCCTGCTGCCGGTGGGGTCAGAGAAATGACATCATGCAGTAGCTTGCAACACCCAAAGACCCATCTAGGTGAAAAAAAAGCAATTTTGCTGTTTGCTTTACCTCTTGATGAGGAAGGAAGGGTTTTGCAGTGCACAACGGGAGTCTGGCATCAGAAAACAAAGCATTTTCCACCCAGGAATTGTCTCATCATTTCTGTGATACGTCCATGTTTCTAAAGAAATCACCATTTTCAGCGCTGAGTACTGCATGGAGCAGGTTACGGTATCGCGCACAAGCGATCAGGGTAGGCCTGTGAACAAGTTGGGTCGGCTGCATGGCAGGGATGAGAACTGGATTTAACTGCAGCTGTTACATCGCTGACAAATGAACCTGCCCTCCTAACCGAGCCAGTCTTTCTTAAGGGAATGACAGGAGGGGCCAGACTCACACGATGCTGTAACGAAATAATCACCGGAGCACTTGTTCAAAAATTGCAGATCTTGCATTGCCTGAGAGTAAAGTAATTCGGCAGCCTCAGCCCTGTGTGTGCAGCACACCATGCACTGAGACAAGGCCCGGGCACCAGAGCTGGACCTCGCTTTGCCTTGAGGGAGAAGTCAAGGAGGAAGTCAAGGGAAGGGGTTGCATTGCCTTGAGTCAGGCACGGGCAAGGGGATTTTGGCTGGTGTGCTGCTGCAGGGCATGTCCTCTGTCTTCTGGCAAAGCCCTGCCATGATTAAGGCATGATTTGGGGTGGGCTGTGGGAGCGGAGAGCGGGCAGCCATGTGTCACACACCCTCTTTGCAGTGAAGTTCCCCTGGTGGCCCATAGGCCACATCCTGGTGCAGCAGCTCCATCCACCCAGGGGAGGCAGGGAAGGGCTGTGCAAGCAGTCAACACCGCCCAAACAGCTTCCCGATTGCTCCGCGTGGATGCTGGGTTTGGCCCACTGCGACCGAAACGGCACAACCCAACTATTCTGGGAGCTACAGCTGCTCCTTTGCTTCTGTGAGCCAGTTGCCAGCCTTGCTCTGCCCTCTCCGCTGCTGGAGGACCTGCACGGTGTCAGTGAGGGCCATGAAAACCACCCGTCCCCGCAGCAATGAGAAACGTCACCTCAGAGAGCTCTGCGGCGGGAGGAGAAAGGGCAGCAGTTGCCTGTCTGCAAGGACCTCACGCCACGTTAGTAACGTTTGGCGGCAAGAAAAACATCACCAGGAGAGACTTTCCTCCCCAGCGCAGGGGCACGGCTGCGCTCTGCATCGGGGCTGTGCTGAGCCAGCTGGTGGATCTATACAATTTCCAGACCCCTTCCTTGCTCATCCTTAGCCTGGGAGAGCAGATGCATCTCCACTGAGCTCGTTCCTGCTTTTCCTTCCATATTAGGCAGACCCCTAAGTGTCGTGCCCTTCGCAGAGCTAACATGATCTCCAGATAGCAGCAGATGGCACTCGACGGCTTGCGTTGTGTCCGCAACTCCTCACGCAGTCTCGCCCGTCTCTGGGCTTCAATTCCCTCCCCCAACATTGCACCCCGTCACACCATCTCTTGAGGGTGCAACCGCTGGACCGTGTTCTTTCTCCTGTTTAAAGATCTCCAGCCGCCCCCAGTGGATGGGGGCTCCTAATGAGTGGGTACCACTTGGATCAAGCTACTGATGCTGTGGAGAAACGTTCCCCAAAGAGGTGGCAGAGAAGTCTCTTTGCCTTGGCCAGTGGCCTCCCTGTGACCTGTACCAAACCATAAAAAAGAGAGCAGAATAACTGAAAAATGACATATATCCTTTGTTCGCCTTGGCCTCCGCTGACACCTCCTCCTCCCCTCCCACACCATCGGGCTGCAGAGGAGTGAGATCATCCACACTCTCACTTGCAGCGGGTCAGCCCTCGCCGGCCCACCTGGTGCTCATGTTGCTAAATATAACGAGGATGAGTGGCACCAGCAAACACATCAAATTGTCGTGAGGCAGATTTTTACAGTAGATGTCTCGTGCTGATTTACTGCAGTAGTCATCTGAAAGATGGAGCATGCACAGGATAAAAACCTTGGAGATGCCTTACAGACACTTGTCCGTAACAAGGGAAGCTTGTACAGAAACTCGTCCTGGAAACAGTTGGATTTCAAGCCATTGCAGATGTTTGAAATATCCACGCAACATACTGACCTTAGGTTGTGGCTTCAGCACTGAGCATGTTCTGCAGTCTGTAACCATGGAGCAAGGGGGTTTTGCATCTGCCTGGAAGAAGAAATGGCCTAGTGATCTGTTTTGTGTGATTAATGGAACCAAACGTTAAGTGTGTGCATGAAATGGAACAAGGCGTTGCTCGTGCAGCCCCCCCCAACCTGGCAATCAACCTGGGTCAAGAATCGTGAATTTATTTTCTGGTAGGCGGATAGATAAAACCTGCTTTAATGCACAGAGAAGTGATTTAACCCCAGGTACGCAAAAACAAAGGCTTGATTTCATGTGGCTGACTCCCACGAATGAATCCATCATTTTGGCACTTGGTATAAACCAGAAGATGGGAAACAATGGGCTTGCCTGATAACGAAGAGTAGATTACATGGGTTACCTTCTTGGGCTGAAATATACCCTCCGCCTCTGTGGATTATCTTTATTCCCCAGCTGCTCAGGGGGGATCCTCAAGCACGGATCATGGCAAAGACCAGCTGGCGTAGCTCCCCGTGCCTCCTCTCCTTTGCAGACCCTGCCAGCCCCACACAATCCTCTGACTTTGCTTTCTCATCTCTGAGGGTATTTGGCCTCAACACCCATTTCTTCAGAGCCTGGGCAGAGAGTTTCACCGCTACCTGCCGAAGCTCCCTGTCTTCCCCCGCTGTCGGGGAATGGTGGTGGCACCCTGAGGTCTTCCAGCCTAGTGGGAAGGGCATTTCACATCTTGTCCTTAATGTCTGCAAAGCTAACTTCAACGTGGGTGCAGTGCTAGGAGGAATAAGCTGATATTTGGGACAGTGTTCAGATTTTTGCTTTCCCCTCTCATCACAGAGCAGCCTTTGCAGGCAAGAGGAGAAGGTGTGCACTTAGCTCATAAAAATAAACAGTGTTCTCTGCTGCATTCCTGGACGTAATGTTTGCAGATCTGATATTCACTTGTGCCGCTCCGGCAAGCATTAGTTGGCTCAAATACTAAATATTTACATAGCGTGTGTCACGTGCGGACTGTGAGAAGGGAAGGCATCATCGCTCCCGCTTATAGGGGAGTTAAGTGACTTGTCCATGGCTGCTATGGAAAGACCCTAGCAGGACCTAAAATTCAGCAGAGCCCCGGGGCACAGGGCTGCTCTCTTTACTCGGGACTTTGGGAGCCGTCCTTTTGGGGAAAGGTTTCTCTTGCCAGCAGGAAAAGAGCAATAGAGACTTCAGCAAAGGCAACTGGATGAAGCTTTGGGTGCTTCGTGAAAAATCAGGACCTTGCATACGCTGCAATGGCATCACCGAGACCAGGCGGCTGGACCTGGTGCGCGGCTGAATTTCATGCAGAAGACGATGCCAAAGGCTTTACAGAAGCAGCTGCCCCCTAATTCCAGAAATCGCCCGGACTTCTGAGAAAACTCATCTCTTCTAGCCTGCACTGCAAACAAATTGTTGCTCTTTCTGTTGACAACAAGCCATAAATTATCCTGTTATATAAAAGGCAACAGCAGCCTGGGGAGCTGTGCTCTGGCCAGCTAGCAGGCGTTTTGTTTTAGCAGGGAAGGGCAAAACCCTTGCGTTTAACTGAGATGCCCCCAGTTTACCAGGGTTGTCGCCCAGTGGCCTGCTGGCTTTCTATAGGTTTCTATAGTAAAGGTCGCATAGATGGCTTGGGAATAACACACTCCCCTTGCTGCATGTCATGTGGATGGAGCTGAAAGTCCCTCAGGACTGGTTGTCTCCTGCATGTTTATTTTATTCCGTGGTATCATGTCAGTGTGTCTGCCTAAATATAGCTTCTGTGAAGAGCATTTCTAAGTTTCCTGTTACAGTTTCACTCGCAGTTACCTTACAGTAAATGGAGGAAAATCAATGTAATCTCCATTACGCACCGCGTCTAAATGTGCCTTGCTGGAAATTCTGCCCGGATTGATTCTCCGCTCATGTAAACCGCTCGTCCTCTCTGCCTCTATCCCTCCCTCTCCCTCCTTTTTTGTTGGAATAAATCACAATTTTATCATTTAAAACCCCCTCACTCTCCTTTGTCTGATGTGCCCTGTAGATAAGGCTCTCACAGGAACTGACAGTGCAGAAACCATGGAGTCCCTGGACAGAGATGCAACTGCAAAGCCCGGATTAATTGACTCTGTGGCATTTGGACATGACCATTTCAGCAGCTTCTACAGAGTAAATTGAGCAGAAGGGTCAAATTCAAGGTAATCTCTGAATAGCAAACATTAGCCTAGAGCTTGCTTCTTTTGTCTTTTACAGACTAGACAATCCTACAAGTAGCAAGAAAATGATCAATTTAAAAATGTATTCCCTTTGCTGTGGTGTTTAAATACAGCTCTTTTACCCGTCCCCACTGCCTTCCAGTAACATGTATCTACAGATACACAGAAAAAATACTATTATCAAATCCCTGCAGTGCCGGTGTCAGCTGGTCACCAGTAAACAATCACAGCTATAAAATGATCCAACAGATGTTATGCTAGAGATGAGTAGTCCAAAATAGAAAGTCTAAAAATACATCTGCAGGGCCAAATCACACCCTCTTTTTTATGCCGTGCTCTGCCATTTTTGGCCCACAATTGGCTCCTCGGTTCCGAATGCAGGTAGTCCTGCAGCCACCAGCACACGCCAGGACGGGGCAGGACGGGGGGACATTGTCACATGGGGCCCTGCCTGCAGTGACCACCCAAGGAACAGTCATTATCCTAAACAGGTTCTTTTGGGATTTATTATTATTAATTTTTTTTGCCCCTTAAATATCTCTGTAATCCCACACCAGCGGCTTTGCCAATTCCAATAGACTTTCAGAAACGGTGCGTATTGATATATATTTTTTACGACTTCGACCTGAGGTAGGATTTAATACCCAGAGGGGTTGTGTTGGTCAGTGCAAAAAGCAAAGCATCAAAGCCTCATCCACTGTGGAAAAGTGGAGTGGGTTACGGCAGAGACAGATCACGTCACAAAAGGGGATGACGCCAGTGTGCTGCCCATGGCAAGATGGGGCTGGAGCTGGGGATCCTGTGCTCCCATCATGGGTCCCCAGTCCCTGAGTCCAGCAGAGATGTTTCATCAAGAGATTTTTGGTTTTATCTTGCTTCCGCATCCTAAGACTCTGGGCCAAAAGGAGAGCACAGAGCCCTCCGAGCCCTCCGGGGTTAAGCAGCTGTTTTACATAACAATTATCTACCGAACCCTGGAGACAAATGCAGGGTTATTTTGTGCTTTTTTGAAAGGAGGGACCTAGAAGATACATCAGCAACATCCTCTCCGCAGAGAAGGGTGCTGTGGACAGGAGGACCTCAAAGAGGGACCCTACAGACCTGTCACCATTAGGTCCTCAGGGGCTCGTTCGTACAAGTGAGGAGCAGATGACACCAGTCGTCTTGGCCTGCGATTGTACTATCTCGGGCTGTGATCCTATCAGACCTCCTGAGCGTAACAAGAGGAGGCCACGGCAGCAGCTGGTTGGGAGATTTCCAGGAAAAAGAAGCGAGCAAGCAGCCTTTACAAATCTGACCCTCTGCTCAGTTCAGTGCCAGTGCAAGAAGATTTGGACATGGGGCAGGATGGGGCATTAAGGCCCAAATCCGGGGTCAGTTCAAAGACCCCCGCCCCGCCCTGCCTGGGCAGGAGGTAGCATTTCCTAGCTCTCCTGGGCTGTCGATAAGAGTTTCTTTGGCTGTTTAAAGTTGTGTCTTCTGCTTGGACTGCCACTGAACAGAGATGGATGGACCTGACACAATGCCTCAGCAGAAATGGGACCTGCACAGCCAGAAAGGAGGGATGGGATCAGAGGAAGGGGGAGAAGCAGAAAAGCTCCAGGTTGGGGAGAGACTAATATGTTCTGCTTTCTCCTCTGAAGGCAGGTGACCAGTCATTTCGATAAGAAACAGCAACGGCTGGAGAAGCCCTGGCAGCTTCCATCAGTGCCGACTTCTGGGGCAGGAGGGATGATCCAGAGGACACAGGCAGCTGGCACAGGGGATATCCCAGTGCCCAGGGATGGGGCTGGCTGCCCTTCCAGCCTGCTTGGCAGGACTGGTGTGTGATGGGCCTGACCCTCCAGGCATACTGGTCCACGCCGGTGCGGCACATCCATCGTCCGCGTATCCACGGAGCAGCTGCCCTGTGTGCAGGCATCTCTCCTGGAGGAGGCATGGGAGGGCAGTGCCGGGTCCCTTGGGCTGCAAACACTCCCCTGTCTCTACAGACAGGAGAAATGCAAGCGATAGGACACGAGGGAACGGAATGAAGCTGTGTCAGGGGAAGTTCAGATGGGACATTAGGAAAAGGTTCTTCACTGAGAGGGTCGTCAGCCACTGGAACAGGCTCCCAAGGAAATAGTCACAGCACCAAGCCTGTCAGAGTTCAAGGAGCGTCTGGACGATGGTCTTAGTCATATGGTTTAGTGTTAGGTAGTCCTGCGAGTAGCAGAGAGTTGGACTTTATGATCCTTATGAGTCCCTCCCAACTCGAGTTATTCTGTGATTCTGTGCATTTCGATGGCTCTGGGGACACTTACCTGTAGGATATTGTCACTCTTGTTCCTCCCAGTCTGCAGTGGTGCAAAGACAACCTCCATGTTACCAACCTTGGGATGAGATGGGGGCCAGAGACTTAGCAGCTCTCTGCAGGCATTGCTCCAGTGAGTGCTGATTTCTTGTTTCACAGCTTGAATAGACAATCTGATGTGATCACAGGCCCCCTTGCCTTCTCCGCTGCCTTTGCCTGGTGGTGAACATGCCTGTGACAGCTCAGAGACTGAACCATGGGACGCCATCTCCATGTGGCAATACAGGAGCTACCAAAGACACGGAGGTGGCTTTGTAGTGGAAATCAAATGAGACGTCTTCTAAAACACATTGCCTGGAAGGGTGCCGGCCCAGGCCCAGCACAGATGATGGCCCTGACACAGGCGTTATGTGAGCTCTCCCCTGCCCAAAGCACAGCGCTGCCAGGGAAGGTGGGCTTCAACTGTCTGCATCCTCCATCCAACACCTTCTCAAGCGAGGGCACACGGCACTAGCTAGGATGCTCATAGAGAGAAGAGTAAAACCAGAGCAAGTCTTAAGGGATGCACAGCCTGTGCTTATTTTCTTCTGAGATGGCTCACATATTTCTAATTTTTCACAGATTAATTCTTTCTCCCTGTGTTGTTGTTTTTTCAATTTTACAGAGACTTGAAGCTGAACTAATTTACTCTAGAAAGAATGCTTCTTGCTTCGGCTTCCTGACATGGGTTAAAATCAATAACGTTAAAGTTTATTTTAAACACTTTAGTTTATTAAAGCAGTTTTCTCAGCATTCCAGCCTGCTGTCAGTTTTTTCCCTGTTATTTGCAATGCATTAGGTGTAGTAAAAGAGTATTTCACAATCCCGTCTGCTTTCAAAGACCTTTCTAAAAAACCCTGCAACGAGGATATAATTCATTTGATGACCTTGGTCAAAACCAAACACAGGCCCCAAGGTACAGCATGTGCAAAGGGGTTGATACACTCACAGGTTTTGTTATAAAAAAGGTTTTATGTGTCACTGTCTTGCCGGAGCTGGCTGGCCTTGTGTATACCCAGCAGCATTGCTGCTGCCGGCTGGGAAGCTATCTATTTCTTTGGCACATTTGGAAACCATGAAATATATTTACGCTTGTAAATAAACCCCATAGCCTGGCAAATTTCTGTGCCCGTGAGCTGATGTTTGCAAATACATTACGCTGTTATCTCATCAGATGAATAAATGCATGTGCGAAGCTGCTCAGCTGCAGAACTTGAAAAGGATGTTCAGACATTTTTGTGAGTGAGGAGAGTTTGGAGGAGGCAAAGAGGGTGAAAAAATTTGCCACAATGAAACACCTCTGCAGGTAAGTCCCCTAGTGAGAGGGCAGTTGTGTTTTACTTGCATGCTGTCCTTCTGTGTTGCAGACCTGCCCGGCTGGTGCAAACCAGGGTTTAAGCAGCTGCTGCAGACTCAGCCGCTTCCATGGAGTATCAAGCCATACACGGACCAGGCTTTGAAATTTCCCCCCACTTCTGAAAATCAGCTCACCTCTTGGGTGCTGGCTGTGGCATTAAAAGTCTAATTTTAGGCTCTTGGCTGCAGCAGGGATCCCTACAAATGCTCAGCTCCCCTGCCAAGCTTCTGTAGGCTGGAGTGGAAATTGCATCAGGGAGTCTTTACTGTCTGCACTCTGAGCTGGGAATAAGAAAACAAGACACAGAAAGATCATCTGGATAGAGCTGCCTCTGAAAGGGCAACACCGACAACAGAGACAGAACTAGTTATTTTGTTTTTCAGCACAGTTTTAGGGCCAAACCTGTGACTTTCCCCCATCTTTCCACCCTCCTCACATCAGCTCCTGGCAGCTGCAGGCTGCCAGCGCACTGACCATCCCCGGGAGCCCGTGGAGCGGCCCGTGCGCGGTGCCAGCACCGGGAGTCACATGTAGAAACAAAACTGAACCAGAGGGTAGGTGTGAGCAGCACGAGATGCCTTTGGCTCTGTTGCCCCATCTCACATCTGCTGCACACAGGGAGGGAGACGGGGACTGCAGAAAACTTGTCTTCTTGTGGGAAGGAGGTGGGAGCAGGAACGGATGGCGGAGGCATAGGGGAAGGAGGGGACGGCTGCTTGCCAACCTATACCCATGGTTTCACGTACATAACTGACACTCTGGGATGACCCCTGGGTTATCTGAGGATGCAGATTAGCTAAGTACTTGTTTGCAAAGGACAGTTCTTTTACAGTGGTGTGAGTTATCTGAGATGCAGGCTATATGCATGAAAATACAATACTTTGAGCTCCTCGATTCAAAGCACTGTGATGTGATAGTGAGATACATATTATAGGGTCTTAAATCATGTCTACAGCACTGATTACGAATTCGCATAGTCCTGTTTCAGCCTGCACCAGGATCAGGATCAGACCTGGAAAAGATTCTTTGGGGATGGACTATTCAAGTGCTCCAAATTCCTGCTCGGTCTCTGGGAGAGGATATTGCGTAAGTGCTACCTCCATTTTCCAAGCCTGTCGGCTTGGAGAAAGCCTCTTCCACTTGCAGAGAAGGTCCTGCAGACGTTTGGGGCACAGCAGTTACATCCAGCCACTGCCACACTCCTGACACAGGATTATAGACACAGGGCAGCTGGCAGAGAGTCAAAGCCCTACCAAAACTAGCGGATCGGCTTGCGCAGGCCAGGGTTTCACCAGGCACATTCCTGCTCTACTTCATACCCTTCTTCGTTGTTTGTTAGAAGCTAAAATCCAACAGAACAGACCAGCCAGGCACCGCTCGGAGAAATGCAGACCTTTTCCAGTGTGTGGAGGAACAAGGACGGTTACCGTGTCCCTTTGTCCTGGGTCTCTTGTGCCCATTTGCTAGGCAGCATCTCAATAGCTAACCACAGCACTAACTTCCCTCCAGCATTTTACACGGAACATCTGGAGCGCTCCTGCATTTGCCCTCACTGAGAGACTCTGGCTTCTCCAGGGATTCTGGAGGATGAACCTGCAACTGAGCTACCCGGTGTGAACAGGTGGGCTGATTTTCAGAGGAGCTTTTTTTTTTTTAATATTGTCTTTATATTTAAATAGCAATATTAAACTTTTGCTGTAAGTTCTGGTCCAGTATGTTATATCCAGGGGTGAGATCCACGGGATGTTTGAGGCAACCACTCTGACAGAGGATGCAGAGACAGCAGGTATGGGTCCATGGAGATAATTTAAACAACCATCCTGACCCCTCCTGCATGCAGAGACCCACGCACAGGGATTGCTATCAGCAGCTGCCTTTTCCAGGGCACACTTCTAATGGAGAGAAAAGCACTCAGATCAGAAGACTGTGACTTAAGGGCAAAAACTCTTCATGCCTCCAAGCCTCTCCGAAAAACCCTAAATGTATGAGGCCCAATACTGCTAACATGATGCTCTTTTTGAAATGAGCCTTACTTAACAAAGGCCCAGTCAGTGCGCTGAAGATGACTTTAGATAGGGACGTTAATTAGTTTGCAACCCACAGCTGTGAATATCAAACGTTGGGAAAAGCTTCTTGTTTTACCCAACTCTGCAACTCTACAGAGGAAAAAAATGGCCATACATTGAAACCGAGGATTACTGGGGTAGCCTCAAGCCAGAGCTGCTGATAAGCAGCAGCAGCAGCAGCAGTAGGGCGGTAAGGCAGGCAGACAACATCTTGAGTTGCCGCAGGGCAGGGCCTGCCGGGGGCAGCCACCGACAGATGCTGGAGACACTTTCCTAACCAGAAAAATGCCCTGGGGGGAGCTCGACAGGTATGGCTCTGGAGGGAGGGAAGAGCAATTTCTCTGCACGTTTCCATCCCCATGTCCTTTTTCTGGTCGGCTCTGTGGTCAGAAGTCCTGGAAACCCTGCGAGTGCTCCTTTTCCTCAACAGCGGGTCTGGAGTTCGGTGTTGACAGTCCCTTGTAAGCCAGACACGTCGCTTCAGGAGCTGTGCCAAAACAATCAAAGCAAAGAAAAGCCATGCTATCTTCCTGTGTAGTGTAAGTCAACATAGACCCTTCTCTGAACAATGGAGCTGTATTTATTTGTATCCAGCCTGGTTTGGCCCCGAGGTTGCAAATAAAGCCATGTCATTTCCATCAGGACAGAGAGCCGCTGAAAATTTCCCTCTGCTTTCAGAGACCTCTTGAAGCCAGGACGCCTCATGTTTCCAAGAAAATTGATGAAACCTGAAAGGATTAAGCCGCAGTCTTTTATCACTACAGTGTGGGTCACCTGGACTTCTCGTGGGGGTGGCAGGAAAAGGATATAATTTGAGGCATGTCTGTGCTGGGCTCGATGGAGCCACCGGCCCCATGGTTGCCCCAGCCTGGGCACCTCCATCCTGCAGGAGCCACACTTCCACATGAGGATGGAGGAAAAGCTTTCACGGTGGATGTTTATGGAGTTATGATCCTTTCTGAGGGCTGCGGGGTGCTTCATTTGTGCTGTGGCACAAGTCCACCTCCTCTTGGGCACTGCAGGGTGACGATGACAGAGAGCTGTGTGCCACCAAGCGCTTTCCTCCCATCCCTGCTTGAGCAGACCCAGTCCTTTGGGATCCTGTGTCTTCTTTTGTGGTGATTGTCATCAGTGCTGAAAACCAGCTATACAGTGAATGCAGTGTAAAAACATCCCCTTAGATGGGTACCGACATGCAACTGAGTGGGGAGAACACCTTCCTTTTAAACACAGCTTGGTTTAGCCCTGTCCACTCTCAGTGCAGGAGCAAAGCTCCCACTGATGGCTGTGAGTAAAATTAAGAGCTTTTGGCTTGTGTGTCTGTAATTAGAACAAGCAGAAGGCAAAATATTCCATAATAACAACTTCAGAGTTGAAAGAAGTAGGTCTGAGCAGATGTTGATTTGCAGGATAAACAAATTAATTCAACTCAATTTAGCCCCTCTACTGTTTTAGTCCTTTGTTCCTTGATTTAAAGTGTCAAATATAGCCCTCATGCTGTATGCATGACAAAAAGCACATGCCAGGACAGACACATAAATCTGCAAACAGAAAATATATCCAGTATCTTTGTAAGTCTGCTGTATTTCCCTGTCGTCCGTTAACCTTCAAGACCTTGGCTTTTACCTAGGGCTGGTGTTCTACAAAGAAATACTCCATTACAAAGCTTTAGCAGCTTGCAAGTGAAGTGATTGCCTTTGATGCAGAGACCTCTCAGGATTACAGTGCTGCGTTAGGTTGTACTAAATAAGCAGATTGAGTCTCCTGGTCTCCAAATTTTCAGGTGAAAACAACGTCCCTTATAAAAGGCTGTTTGGTGGCATGATGTTGGGCGGCAGTCGGACGGACCTGCACACACAGGGCTGGGCGCCGAGTCCCTCCCCGCACGTCCAGCTGTTTTCACCTGGGACAGCACAGTCCTTCAGGCTGGGACTTTCCTTGAAGCACTGGAAAGCCCAGGCCCATAAAGCATGTTAATGCAAATTGGAGGTAAGTTTGGTTGAAAACAAACAAACAAATGAACGAATAAATAAATGAGGGATCCCTTCTGAAGTTGCATGCTCTCTCTGAAAAGCTGAGCTTGGGTTTAAAGGACTTTACTTCCTTCAGAGGTCTCGGAGAGGTCTGTGGCTCCTCTGACTTCCAAATTTAGGCCAAGACATAATTCAGCCCTTTTAATAATTGAAAGGCATTTAAGTCTTCTTAGACCAAAGCAACAGATAGCCAGCTTTCTGCATGCTCAAACTCAGGCTGGTTTTATAAGGGGCATTAGTGCAATAGTCTTTCCATGCTTAATGATGTGTTTTGTAACCTCATAGGAATATTAGCGTACACACAGGCTTAGAAGAATTGTCTAGTATTTTTATTGTTTGTCATTTACATTTCTTTAAATGTGAATGCCAAGCTACTGCAAGCTAAGACAGTATTATGAGCTGAGATGCATGATTTTGTTGTGAATATATGAATACACTGGTGCACTAAAAAGCAACAGCTAAATGCTTTAATTTGGCAAAGAGGACGTGAGCACATTCGAAGAGTCAGTGCTCAAACACAGATCCCACAGCAGAATGTAAATGGATGGATCAAAGAAATGGGTAGAGAGGAAAATGGGATCCTGGCCTTCATGCTGCAACGCAGTCCCTGAAGTCCTGGTGCTTTGCTGACCAGTTTTTACTTGTTGGACTTACGTACACAAATGTTGAAAATTGCAGAAATGTTAGCAGAATTGATTTCATCTAGAGCATCCATGATCTGCACGCCAACGGCTGGCGGTTGGGCAGAGCATCAGTTTAATGACCTGGCATACCGTTGATCCTCCCTGTATCAGATGCTGCGGCACGGGTCCTAACATCTCCAGGTGGCACAAAGGGGCAGGCACACCCCTGTGCCCCAGAACCACCTCGCTGGCCTGAAACCAGTTAAAGGGAAGGAACTAGTTAGTTCCTAACCTGCACACATGGCTCCCTTGTCTCATCCCTATAGCTCAGCCTGGTGTTACATGGCAGAGCGTGTGCTGCTTTGCTGGCAAAACGAGAGGAGCTGCGAAACGACCCAAGCTGCATTTGATTGCTTTCCTGTAGGCGAGCACTTCACTTTGGTTTTGAACAACATATAGGATGGATATTTGCAGCTGGAGGATGGCTGTAGCGGTAGGGCATGTTGCTTGAGCCATCAGGCTACTGCCCCTGCAGCCTTGTGGGCCCTTCCCAAGCACCGAAGGCTTCCTTGTGCCATGGGGTTCTCAGCTGGAGGTGGGTCCCGAGCCCCCCAAAGCAAGCAGAGTGGTCCTGCCTGGCTCCAGACTCTCCTCCCAGACCTACCTGCTTCCAGGGGCTCAGCAAAGGGTCTCTACTTTTCTTGAAAAAAGACAAACCAAAATTCTTATTCCACATAAAAGATCTAAATATAGTACCCAAGGAAAAAAAAACAACTCATTTTTCTATCAAGAGTAAATGCTGTGTGTTAATTCTGCACAGCTGCAGGCACATTTCACGTGCGCTTTATGAAGTCAGTGAGGCAAAACCAGCCCTGCAAGTGCCAGTCCTGCAAAGCCGAACTGCCACGCTCAGCTCCGACCCGCGAGACCCTCTCTGATCGTTTCCGGAAACCGAACCTTACAGAACAACACGTTTTACAAGGAAACAACTTTGCTACGTAAACCCGAGTCATTTTGTTTGACATTACACTAGTTGCATTGCATGTTTCCATCTCCTCTCTCCCTGCCGGGAAGCCCTGGCTGGGTGCCCGGGTGCAGATGGCAGAAGAAACACTGGGAGAAATGTGTCGCCCCGCGAGCGGCAGAGCTCGGGGACCGGGTCCGTGGGATGCTTGTGTCTCAGCCCCGTGGGCTTGCTCTCTCCAATAGCATCGTTAAACCATTCTGGAGCAACTACCCCAGCCGAGAGGCAGAGGTGATGGCGGGGGTGGGCAGTAGTCAGAGCCCCCGCACTCAGCGGCAGCCTGCATAAGCCCCGTTTCTCTGGAAAAGCAGCTAAAAATAGCCAGGGGAGCTGTGCCACAGGCTGCGCACTCCCGGTGCCAGGTTTGTTTTATATTGCAGCGGCCCTGGGACTCAGGCCCGGGCCACGCGCAGTGCCTGGGGCCTGGGGGGGGGCACGGGGCAGGGCAGCCGCCAGCCAGCCACCGCAGCTGGGCTGGGGGCCAAATGGGATGCCCCGCGCCCTGCGCCCCTTCCCTCCGAGCCGGCGTCCTCACTGGGTGCCAGCCTGGCTCCCGTGGGACCCCCATCCCCCCCGACCCGCGTCACGAGCTGCTCGGGACGATCGTTAGGTCTGAGGAGGTAATGAGGAGGATCGAGGCGGTCTCAGTTTCTTTATCCCTTGTAAGAGGGTTTGCACTATAAGACGATACCTTACTCCAGAGCAGCCTGGCCAAGCGGAAACCAGCACTAGCTAAGTAAACGCTGATCATCCTGCTTAGGGACTTGAATTAAAAAGCTTTGCCAGTCATCAGCCTTGACTGGTAGAAAAAGGACAGGGCGTTAGGATCAGTCATGTGCCTTTAGAAGGCAAGACCTTCACTTTAATTCTTTTGCTTCCCCATTAATTGAACTAGGAACAAACCTGTATCATTAACTGCAGAATATTTACGTGTCACTTTTGCCAGTGAGAAAAACCCCAAATCTGCACATTAGTGTCCATCTAGGAGCTAAATCCTGTGCTAGAGAGAGCTGTCACTCTGCTGTGATCAATAAACCCGTTAGCCTTCGCTCCGTGCCTTGGCTCTGTGAGAGCCCCTGCAATCAGATATTATTATTTTGATGTATTGGTGTTATTTTGACTATGCTCATCTGAGAGACTGGGATCAGATTGCGTGGAAGAGCAACAGAAGAAAGGGAAAAAAAAAAAGAAGGAACAAAAAAAAAAAACCCAAAACCTGACCAAAGGCATTAGAGGTAAAAGCAAGCCATTTGAAAAGACGAAGCTGGCAGCGTGACTGGGAAGCTGCAGCAGACGAGAACACTGGGTACGAAGCTGGTACCTGGCTCGGCCATCTCCTGCGCATTGCTCCGGCTGTGTGCAGCCCAGAAACTGCTCAGCGTGACACCGCTGCTGCAGACCAGAGCTGCTGCAGATGGGACAGACTCCACACTTACAACGTCAGCTGGCCAGGGATGCAAAGGGCTGTGGCTGCTTTGGAGGGCCAACGCGACACCGTGCCATTTTCATACACACCTGGCATCGGCCTACCTCTGCTCCCTTTTTGCGCCGTGAGCCTGTTGCAAGCCCCCCTCCCTGCTCTTTAAAGATATTTCACAAATATCGGATAAAAGTATCAGAGGCAGAGGTTGCTCACCACAGCACATGAGGTTTTCTGAAGCACTTCCATGACTAAGCACAAATCTTGAATGTGACCTCGGCCACTTTGCTCGTTCCTGAGCTGCTCTGATGCTGATCCCCCAACTTCCCCGACCACGGTAGGAAGAGACGGGACAGATCCTGGCACTAGTCCGAAAGACCGGGGAGGCACGTTGTGGATGTCCCCCTCCCTCTCCTGTTGCCTCTGGAAGGTCCCAGCTCCGGGGGCTGCGTATAGCCCCCTCACGCTTGGAGATCCCCTGCGCTGCCACAACCCTGCTAACCCGCTGGACCGGCAGCAAACGTGCTGCAAACCCGCCCTGGGGCTCCGCACATGATTGATAGCAGCACAGAGCGGTGGGGCTGGCAGAGTGGATTAGCAGCTGATGGATTGCTGTAACTCAAGCCCTCGCATCCCTGCTGCACCACCAGCTCCGGGGTCAGCAGCGCTCGGGCTGCGGTAGGAACCCGGCCAGGCCAGCGAGCTTCAACTTAAAGTCTGCTGAAGCCGGGAAGCTGTGGAGTGGCAAAACCCAAGTTATGTCTCTGGGGAGACCTGTGGGGAGTGTTGAAGTCCTTACGACGTCCCTCGCTTTCATATTGAATAGAAAAGAGGAGCTGGAGATAGCATGGCATGAGCTTGCAATACCTCTGGTTTTGTTTTCCTGATTTTATCGCAAAAGGAGCACCCCAGAACCCCAGGGCGGGAGCAGGGGGAGCCTGAAGGACGAAATGAAAGAGGTTACGAAAGGAGCGGAGCAGGTTATCGGTGCGAGTGCATTCCTGCGGGGCCGGGCAGGGCGGGCAGCTGGGGCCCCTTTCACAAACCCCGGGGAGCTGTTTGCACAGTGCCCGCCATTTGTCCCGAGAACATTTCTTAAATTGTTTCTAGCACTCTCAAGTGCGTGATTGTGCCTTGTCCAGTTATTTCAGCGATTGCAGCACGAGCCAAATCCTCACCCGAACGCCCCATCCCCACAAACGCAGGGCGGGGCTGCCACAGGGACCCGCACAGCGGGCAGGAGCTGGAGGCATCTTTTATTCACCACTACCGCCGCTGGCCAGGCGCATCGGAAACCCCAGTAGTGACTCTGGCCCTGAAACCCGTCCCCATCCCCAGGCTCGCAGGGGCAGCTGGAGCAGCTGCAGCTCTGGAGGGGACCGGCAGGCTGGAGCACACCGTTTCCCACAGCCCCGGCCCCTGCCTGTGGCTCCTGGGGAGGCTTTGGAGGTGGCGGCTGGGCTGTGCCACCCGTGGGGCACAGTGAGCACCCAGCTCTGCCCGCCAGCACCCATTGGGGGCTTTGGAAAGGGCTGGGGACAGGACCGGCGCTGTGCCAGACACCCCGACGCAGTGAGGCAAGGCTCATCACCAGTGTTTCCACTGCACCCGGAGCCAGGTGGGACGTTGCCCTCCTAGGCTTATTTTCAGGGGTATTAATTAACCGCTTTTTTTTTTTTTTTTTCCCCAAGCCCCCCTCCACGGCAACAGGGTTAAAACCAGGCCGTGTCTACAGTGTGATGGACACACACTCGGATGACATCATTCGGAGGGGTCACGCTCTCGCACGGGTGACCTCGACCCCAGGAGGTCCCCATGCACACGCACGCGGCTCGGGGCTCACGCAGCACCGGTCCATGCCTGGCTGGTGGGATGCGGCCCAGCCGGGGCTGGCTCCTGGCTGCCACAGGCATGTCTGTAGTGATCACAGCAACATTTTGTTCTTGTAAAATTATAAAATCGTGTTTGTCTTACTGTTGAATGCTCTACCCATCACACCCATACCCTGAGCACTGAACCACAGGTGGGCACAAGAAAAGCCCAGGGATTTTTTTCTGCTAATGAGGCTGGGGCATGAGGGTAGCCATTAATTGACAATGGTCAACAGCCATTCCCGTGTTGCTCATTGCCAGCCCATTTTCATCATAACCAAGTGTCCGAAAGGGGTTTGTCAGAGCACCACTGCTTTTGAATGTTTTATTAGAGACCAAAGCCAGCACAGGATATTGAGTACTTCAGCAGCAAAGCAATACAGTGCGTGGTTGGCAGGGTTTAATACATATCTGATTGTATTTCCAGTTACGAGAAATGCACTGAAGCCAGTCCTGAGGCAGGCCAGAGAGCTCTGAGCGCCACAAATCTGGGCCATTTAGCTCCATTATGACTTCTTCTCCTCCCTCATGATTCATCTGGAGAGCAATGAAAGCCCTTGCGAAAATGTGTTCCCAATTAAAGAGAGAGACTGGCTCTGAAGGATTAGACAAATTGAGGAGTAACTTTTGCAATAGTGCAGGACTGCACCACATACATGAGCATCCTTTTTTTCCATTCATATCAAGCAGAATTCTGCATGAACTAGTGGGAATGAAAACTCCTGCCAAAAACCTGCTCCAAAGTCCACAGCATCCTTCCTTAAATTAAATTTGAGTCTAATTGGGGCTGGGGTTTTCGCAGTTCCACCTTACTGCTGCCCTGTTTGAGATGTAGGACCCCAAAGCAGAGCAAGCAAACCCCTTTTTGGAGAAGCTGAGCCCAAACAGGAGCTAGATAGCAGATGGCTGGTACCTGCTGGCAGGGCCACTCGGCAGCATCTCTGGGACTGCAGAAATTGGGACCATGCTGTGCCGTGTCCCTGCCCGGGCAGCAGCCCTGCCCTGCCCTGCCCTGCCCGTTACCTCCACCTCGGCGCAGCCACCGAGACCGAAGCTGCAAATCCCTCCTGTGCGCACTGGCCTTATTCTGATCCCTCTGAAGCCGCTACATGCTTCAGGCGGTGGCTCCTAACAGCTTCAAACAACCGTATTAATCTGTGACAGCCTCCCCTGCCAAGGCGCGCAGGGCGGCGAAGGCGCAGGGAGCACAGCGGGAGCTGCGCGGCCAGACTTTTATGGCCACAAAGGCCAAGTCGCACCTGCTAACGGTTGTGAATAGACTTGCAGACAGCACCAGGTGTGCCATTTCAACAGATTTCACAACTGGGTGTGCCTTTCATCTATGTATAGAGCCCCGGCGAGGGGATGAAGTGTGCTTGGCAATTGTCCTAATTTAGCAAAAATCCTATTTGTCCAGCGGGTCACCCTGCTCGGTCAGCACGTGTATTTCAGGAGCAATTATATCGCTTGCCCTTGGCCTGGCCCCAGCCGTGGCCCTGCAGGGAGTCGGGGAACGCCACTTTTATCGTTGGGGGGGAAAGAGGGTGATGAGGGAGAGGGCAAAAAGGCAAGCGGCTGCCTGCCAGGGGAGCACGCTTCCAGCAGCGCAAGGAGCATCCCCACCAGCCCGGGGGAGCAAGGGCGGCCGGGAGACCCTGCACCCCATCCCTGCGCCTGCCCCCACCTACCCCGCGGTGTAATTCAGCTTGTTTATTTAAGGTGTCAGACTTTTAGAGAAGGCATTTTAATCGGACCAGTGTTCAGTGCTTAATACTCTGAGACCTGGGACTAGCTCAAGGCTTGCAGCTACTTTCCAAATAGGATAATAAACAGCAATAATAAACAAGGTCCACGTACTCCCACGGTGCTGGTGATGTCTCTTCTGCCACCTAATAGCGAGCCCGACACCGACATTACATTCAAGATTTTATAATTTCAGACTTCATTAGAAGCCTGAGCCATAATTTCAGTTTCATTAGATTATCTCTGTATCCCAAAGCCACACTATAAAGATGAGAGAGAGGCTAAGATTTGTTTTTTAAATGAGGACCACTTGATTGTACTCGACAAAAGAAAGACGCTGCTCTCATGGGGATGGTTGGATGAGATCAGATAAGATTTTTGCGGGCTGGAGTCAGTATTCATTATCAGCAAATAGGGACCTTGTTTTATTCCGAACTGTCTGCTCTCCATGGACATATGTGTGGTGGCACGTCCAAAGGACACGTCTAAAACACAGACGTGATTTCAAGCTTCCATTAGAAGCACTTTTTTCCTGCCCAGGCTTGGCCAATGTAGATCAGATTTGCTCTAATTATGATCTTCGAAATGAGCCCTGACGAGAGAAGTGGCATCTAAATTGCTCTGGTTGTATTTTTATAAATATGAATCATCTACTGTTTTGAAAAAAGTTCAAGCCCTTTCCCCTGCATTTTCAAACCTTCCTAATTCCTTGTAAAAATCCCCACCAAAATTAACAGGCAAAAAGGAAAAGGACGAAGATATGTTTATATTTAATATTGCAAAGCCAAACACCAGACACAACATCACTTTATGTACAGCTTTCACTATACTGCATCACTGCTGTTTCTGTGGAAAATTCCCAAACTGTGGAAGGAAACAAAAGTAATCCCTTGACCATTTTGCTTCTGTTTGAGAATTAAAAATTGCGGGTACGGCCAGGCAGAGCACAGGGCTGGGGTGTACCATGCCTTGGGGTGGAAAGGCTTCAGCGTCACCGTGGTCCCGCAGGATTTTGTAGGTGTCTGCCCGGTAGACCCCTGGGGAGGGATGGACTGGGAGGTGGGGGTAATGCTGCTCAGCTTCTTGCCAGGCCTGGATCCTGGAGAAGTGAGGGACCATCTGTCTCACGCCCTCCATCACAGCTACCTGGAAAAGAAGTAGCAGTTGCATAAAAAATGGTGAGTCTGGTGCCCACAGCCTGCATTGGTGAGGTCGCCTTGGAGCGCAGCGGAGGGCTGGTGCCGCGCGGGTGTCCTTGTGCCCGCGTACCCCTCCACGCTGCTGCACCACGTGCCCCCTCTGCACGCCGTGACTTCCCGCTCTCACCCCGCGCCTGGGAAACCTCGGCTGCTGCTCTGGTGGGGGTAGCTCCTCTCTATCAACCTGCGTGGCCCCAGGGCTGGGCTGTGAAGCAGACAGGCCTCGGGCACGCACAACTTGCAAGCCCTTCATCCTGCTACCTGTGTGATGGGGAACAGCCGTCTGCTGACCAGGAGCAGTAGTTTGGGCCAGCTGTTGGCAAACCTGGCACTGCCCTCGGTGCTCCCCCAACACACACACTCTTGGAGAGGGGCGGTAATGCTAGAGGGACAGCCGCAGCGCCTCGGAGTGGGCAAAATACGCGCGTTTCAAACCGTCCAGCTCAAAGACACGCAGCCAAGGCACGACCGGCCGGCGCCAGCTGTGTGATGTGCACAGAGGTTTTAGGACCTTCATCCTCCCCCTTGCTGGGTACGGCCGTGCGCTCTCTGCCAGGCCGGCAACCCGTACTTCATGATGTGCTCGTTGCGTGGTGGCGCAACAGATCCAGCGCTGGCTGACCTGCCTCCCGGTCCAACAAGTCCAAACCCAGTGCAGGTGCTGAGGTTCGACGGCACTTCCAGACAGACTAATCAGCGAAATGTGCACCTAGTCTGGTGCATCACACCTTGAATGCTTGCCACCCACAGGGGTGGGTCAAAGCCGTGGGCTCTCACCAAGATCACTAACGCACTGTGAGCGCACCTTGTGAAGCACCGACTCCAGGTCCTGGAGGCGGCAGGGGAGGGAATGCCTGACGGGGAAAGCTCTCAGCATCGCATGAAGAGTCTCATCAGAAGTGGAGTGCTGTCCATTCGTAATTCTGGGGCAAACGGTATAAATACATAAATGCTGCTTTGAAAAGTTTCAAGCTCTGACCCCCCTCCACTACACCCATTTATTTTTCCAAATTACTGCATTATACAGCAAAAAAGGCTTTTGACATGTATACGCACACACTTACTAGCTTGACACTACACAGATCAACAAGCTACTGTGTAGTAATTTTGACGCAATCAAACAGATACTTTGGTAACTACAGCCTGGAATAAAAGATTATTTATTATACATACTGTAGTAGTTCATAAAGGCCTCAGCAGCCATCAGGACACATTGTACTAGAGACTGTAAAGACACAGAGCAGCAGAGACCCTGCCCTAAAACACCTTCCAATGCAAATACATCAGACAGAATTTATTTGCTTTCCACGATAACTCAGCCCTTGACTCACCACAGACCAGGCACAGTTGAACGCAAATGCGTCTGAACTTTCACAAAAGGTGTCTGACTCCCACAGATGAAGGCTGCTCTTTCTTCAGCGGCTTCCCAAGGACCTTTCCTCTCTGTCAGCAGGAGAACCAGCAAGTACCAGTTCCAAAAGCTTTATTGAAAAAAAGTATTTATTTGTACACCTATTTAGATACGCAGTGATTTTAAATCAGCCACTGGATACCATAAGGCATCTGTACTGCATTTATTCCAGTTGCTGTATGAAAGTTCACATAGTCACAGTGCTCATCTTCTAAACATACTCAGTACCTCAGTAGTCCTAGAAGCACACACAATGCAGGCATGTTAATTAACATTAAGTCAGTGAATGACATAAACCAGTGCATAATTAAATTGCCAGACTTGATTCTCTTTCATTCATGCTCTTAACAGTTTCACGTGAAAAATAGTCCACATCTAAACTACGCTGATAGAACAAGTAATACACGGTCCAATTAGACCACTTTATTAAATCAAATTGTGTTGCTCAGTAAGTCTGTGCAGGTTGCATGGGCTTCAATGTAAACTGCACAAATGATGATAAAATCTCTCAATAAAGCACTTCTGGTCATTAGGTTTCAAGGATTGTTATCTGAGGGGTAAGTCCCATTCTTCCCATTAGGGTGATAAGGAAACCGAGACCACAGAACACCTCAGAGAAATCACTTCTATTCGTCACCTCAGAGTCAAATTAAAAGAATTTGGCTTCTCGAGTCCTGCTCTAGAGAACAAAGTTTGATCTAATTATTCAAATATTACCCATAAAACAAACAAAGAAGCATGTGTTCCAGTAGAAGCCCCCATCATTCATCCCTCTATCACCATCGCTGCTGCGCAGCATTATAGTGGGAACAAACAGAAGCACATCATCTTACAGCTGGTCTATTGTCAAAATGACACATTAGCAGAAGGATTTACAGAGATGTTTGCTTATGAAATAAAGGTTTGCATGTTCAGAAACGCAAATGTTTTCTCTGTACAAGAGCTACACACCACAGAAAAAGCTGCTCCCTGAAAGCTGTGTAGAGGATATCTGCGACGATTAAGGTTTGCTGCCTCCCCCCAAAGAAGTATCAGAAACTACAGTGAATACACAGCTGCCGGTAATTACAGACCACAGTGACAGGCTCGTACAGCAGCTGCACCGAGGTCCCGAGCAACTCTTCAAAATAGTGCTAGAGCAGCATCATGAAAAAAAGAGAACTACACACATTTACTTAGCCTTTGTGCAAAAAATCAACATTAGCCTCTCAGAGGCAAATCCTGGCCCCAGGGAAGCCAGTGTTTTGCTAAGGATGGAAATTGGGTCAGGATTTTAATTCAGATTTTACTTCCAAATTTATTTCAAGAAAGATTTGCTCTGTGAGAAGTTGAGTTGATTGAGTCAGGCAGATTTGCAGCTTTTTGTATCCACAAAACAGGCAGGAAAGCTTTTCTTAAAATCATCGTGCTTTGATTTTATTTTTTTGGTAGCTTAGGTGCTATGTTGTTTTGGAACCACATGAAGCTGAAGATGACACCCATTGTCTTCGGGAGAGTCTCATCATAAGCAAACTTCATGGAGTCTTCTAAAGGTATTTCTACAACTTCAATCAGCTCTCCTTCTTCAGGCTGGCCACCTCCTTCACCAGTTCTCATCTGGTCTGTTACTTCTGCATAAAATAATGTCTGCCGAGAACCTGTCACACCAACTCCAGACCTGGAAAAAGGCAGAGAGGAAAGCCTGTTTTAGACAAAAAGAAGGTAGCTAGGAACTAGGAATGGAAACCTGGGTCCTTAATTTGTGTCTCTAAGCAACACCAAAATGCATGTCGTTACTCTCTGCTAATGTCTTTCAGCATCTTTAAATGCAATTTTGTTAATACAGAAATCGATTGCAACTTTCACGCAGAAATCCCAACACTTTTGAACACAGTTGCATATGAAACGAATCTGTCTTCAAATATATTCTGCAATTGTGGAAAAATGTTAGTTTGGGAGAAAATAAAAGAAATCAGGTTTTGAATTGGTGAGCTGTTTCTCTACATACACTGAAGTCAACAGAAGTTTTTTCAACTGACCTTAGTGAGAGCTGGACTGCACAATGACTCAGAGATTTACAAACAACAGAATGAAGCTCCTCAGTGTATCTGTATGCTATCATGCCACATTTGTTTGCTTGTTTTTACACAAATATTTAGATTAGAAGATTATGTCCATTCACAGCTGGAGTCCCCTACTCATGGACCGGATAGGGACAAGAACAGAAAGGCAGCCTGAGAGTCTTTCTCTATCCTTCCTGAACTTTAGCCTTGACCCAAATGGGACACTGTAAGCACGCATGTATCTGAAGTAATTCAGTCTCCCTGCTAAATTTGTTACAGTGGATTTAGTTGAGGATATTTCAGATTATGTAGTCTTTCTTCAGCTAGACCGCTTGCTGTGTATTATACTTCTTATTTGTTAATCCTCTATTTCCTTAGGACTATTTCATTTAGGTATTATTAAATAAGGGGTAAGTACATAATCCACTTATTTAGTCCTTCCAAGAAAATATTCACATCATAATCACAACTTCATTTCACATGATTACGAGTGAGTTTTCACATTGAATCTGGATTCAAAGTTTAGTGAAACTATGAATGAGGCATTAGGGCAAGCTGAAAAATTAGCTTCCATATTATTATACATACAGCGGATTCTCAGATTTGTAGCAGTCTTATGATCTTAAGAGTGTATATCTATACTCACCCAACCATTAGTCAACTAAATCTTTCAGTTAATCCAGTTTACATCACAGCCCATAGCAGGAATTAATAATTTCTCTCTCTGTTTTCTAAGAACACTGGCAATTTTTTTGTTTGGAGAATTAATAGGGATTATTGACGTTGGTTTCTTACATCAATATATACTCTTTTTTTAAACACAGAATAGGGAGCGAACCTGTAAGTTCTTTTCCTAAAATTACTTCTGATATATTCTGTGACTTTGGACAAGATGTTCCAGGTTCATTCCTGTATATCCAAGAAGAGAAACTTAACCATCTTCAGCACTTCCACGAACTCTGAAGGCTGCTATGGGATTTCTTTCATTCTGGCCTTATCACTTTATTTCAGTGTCAGTAGCGTTTTTTTTGACACACGTTTTAACCAACAAAATGTGACCTACTAGCAGGCGGCAAGAGGCCAGAATAACAGTTGTCCCTCTCTTCTTCCACTTTCACCGAAGTACATGACCTCCTTCCTCCGGCAATCTGATGCAGTATTTACTTTCCCTAAGGACCTCTTTTCTGCAGCCACTGCCCTCGGTATTTGTACGCTATTCTGATGACCATCAGAGATAGTTTGCCAATAAAAGAGCCATCCGGGGCTGACAATCATCAACAGAGTGCACATGCTGCTGGCACCAGTTCAAATGTCTCCTCAGGGTTCCCTGTGCCACACTCCCTTTTCCCTTCTCTGCCGGGAAGAGCAATGCCGTTCGCCAGCCGTGCTGCCGTTCTTCTCACCTCAACTGAAGATCCAACCAGCAGAGAGCACAACGCAAACGCAGTCTTTGAAGGCAGCAGGAGTTGCACACTGGGCCCAGCATGCTGACTTAATCATTCTGATCTCATTATAAAAGTAAGGGAGATTCATTTTTCATCAAGTTGCTATCAGCAACCAGCTCGCAAAAGTTGGAATGTAATTTTTTATGCTCATGTGCTATCAGTGCCCTTTCTGCCATGAGGATGATGGCACACTCTACTAGGTTCCCTTTGTGTTAAAATACAAAATATTTTCCTTGGTATTATCAAGCAGTAATATATAATGTTAAAAGGCAACACTGGAAATGAAATATTGTTTAAGAGCAAACAGGTCTATTTCACAATCCATCACAGCTGGCTGCTTAAGCTCTCGTCATTCAGTGAACAGTCTTCCCTCAGCTTAGTCACCTGGCTATCTGCCACTGACCTGTGTGCTACCGGCTCCTCACTATTGTGGCTATGTCCACTGGAAGGAGCCTCACTGAGAGAACATATTTGTAATGGAATAGTAGGTTGCTTGTTCATTTTTTGTTCCCTCTTTTCCTCCTTTTCTTGTGTGAGGAGGCAGAAAGGATTTTTTTTAATCAACTAGAGATGCAGATCTGTTTTTCTCTATATATAGTGATTACTCGTTCTTCAATTGTTTCTGCAAGAATTGCATTTTTAGTAATTAAATAAACATACAAAGCCTGGGGTTCAGAGATTGGGTTTTGGTAATTGATAATAAGAATAAAAAACACACATTAATTTATACTGTAAAACTTGCAAGACAAAGAATGCAGCTTGCTAGTCTCCCCAGGTACCCTGAAAAAACACAGGACTATGCATAATGCATTTAATGTTCTGTTACTTCTGATGAGTGTTAAGTCTGAGCTTCATCTGGGATGCCCCACGTGGAGAATGAAAATGATCCTAAACTGAGTGTACCTGTATCCACTTGATATTATGTAAAGGTTGTATATAAAAACATAGAGACTTTATTTAAGAAGCCCTTCTATAAGAGTATTCTGGCTTGATTATTTACAGCATAATCTCCTTCTATACCACCTGTGACCATTTACTTATGAGATACCTGCAGCTGTGGAAATCACAGGAGTTCGCTTTCCACACATCTTTTAAGTAAAAGAAAACTGCTTCCTGAAGTGCTGCACTGTAAGATTCAGTTTCTTGCCACTGTAGCTCAAATAGCATGGAGTGATTTCAATATGCTGTTATTTTACTGTATTTACTCATACGATACTTCTATTAAATCAGTGTTTTCTTACAAACTAAATAGATCACGAGCGGCTACTACACTGAATATACTTTGAAAGATGAAAGCACTGGACATCAATGTCTTTCCTTCGCTGTGATGCCCAAAGTTATGATATTACTTCACATATACTGGTATATAATTTGCCACAGAAACCAAGAAAAAATTTTCAACAATACATATTCAAAGGAGGACATGCCCACATATTCATTCTTTCTTATTTGATTACCTAACTTATCTTTCTCTGGTGCAACTCTGCCATGAGTTATTCACTAAAAACTAATAAAACCTTCCAAATGAGCTATAAATAAAATCAAAGAGTGCTGGTATTAATACTCATGTTATTCTATTCTACTCTTCCTGCCCCTGCCCCCCACCCCCGCAAAACCAGCAAATTTAACATTTCTAAGACTGCTTAGAACCCCCTCACTCTTTAGATGGGTGACTTCGGAGACTACTGAATGATGTTATTTATAAACACATTTACTGCTTTTATTTATTGTTTAACTCAATCTCCATTTCAATGGTTTCAGAAAGAAGTTGAAAGATACAGGAATATACTTTAATTCATAAAAAAGGCATATTTCTTACCTTTTTTAATTTAGATATTTCTTCCTCTAAATGCTCTGGCCGACTCTGCCAGTTGATCATTTTTGCATGGATCCACATGGAATGCCCTTTGCTAAATTAAATATTCTTCAATATTGCTATTGCTGTCTTTCATAACATTTCCAGACTCTTAATGTATCCTGCCTGCCTTTAGAAAACTGTCCAAAAATCAATGCTATTGATATTTCATTTGTCTCAGTACCTTTGATTTTTACAGAAATCAAAAGTTAGCAGGTTTGTTGCTTTGAAGCTGTTCTGAGCCTCCATCTGGTTGAAGTAATAAAGTGTTTTAACACATACCCTTGGAAAATGTGTATACATTTCAGTGATTTGGGGTACTGAGGCTGGAGGAGGAAGAGAACAGAGAGGAAAAAGGTGCTCCCTCTGGTAAATAGGCAAGAGGCAGCTATTATGTTTTCGGTATGCTTTCAGGTTCATCTGTCACTAGGAACTTCCTATGCTTTTGCACACTTACCTGCACTTTCTAAGTATGATGTTTAAGGAATTTTGATATGCCTTTAATCATGGTTATATTCCTTTTTCTGCTACCTTCTTCCTCTATGTCAAGTCTGTGACATAGGTTTTTCCTTGCCCTAGAATTTCACATTACAAATAAAATGCTTTTGCCATGGTCTGAAATAAGTCACCTATTAACAGATTACAGCTATATTCATTAGCTTTGCATCTGTGGAAATCACAGGGGTCAGCACACCCGAACTGCAAGTGATGAGTTTCACCCTGGGAAAACTGCCTTCCTGGTAAAGGTGTCTCCCCTTCCCAGTACCAGAGGGACTTGGTTTGGGGGAGGGCAAGCAGCATCTGAACTCACAGCAGCGGCCCACGGTGAGACTTCAGGCTTCAGGCTCACTTCACGGGTTTAGCACCATGTTACCCAGACCAGGCATGTCATGGCTCTTACTGACCCAGACCTACTAAGCCTGGCTTGACCTAGCTGAGTGTTCCAGATATATTTTGACATGTCTGTACAGTGCTTGACTCTTATTTACCACTGTGGGACAAATGCAAATGATCTATACAAAACACAGCTCTTGTTTTCCTTGTCTCTTTATCGCGAGGATCAGTTTCCTCTGAGAAGTTTATAGCTGTTTCAATTAACAGCTACATGGCTGACAAATACTCTTTGTCAAATCATTAGGGCTTAAGCTCATAAACCCTGTAAATTCAACAGGCAGAGATTTTTAAAAACAGAAGTCTATTAGCACTGAACTTTTAGCGTTGCTTCACAGCCAGTTAGAAACCTCCGTTACCTTTGACAACAGCAAGTCTAAGAATGTGAACACGTCAAAGTAAGGATACCAAAGTGGTATGGTTTTCATCGCAACAGTAACTTAAATATAAATTTAACACATCAAAACAAGATTGTATGCTGCATTCCCGTATTTCATTTTAAATAAAACATTCAAACATGGTGATTAAATCATGCTATGGCTTTCAAAGCTGTGGGAAACACACTTGTAGGCAACAGCACAGCGGAGAAGCAGTTTCTGCAGAATGACTGCAAGTGCTTCTCCTCACCTCCTGCCCAGGGGTGGGACTGGCTGGCAGAACAAGGCTGTAACTAGAGTATTTTCTATCTACTTCCTTCTTAGACCAGGGAAAACACAAGAGAGAGATTGTCATTGCAATCTGTTTTTGAAACGCAGCAATAGCATCTATCACAAGGTCTTTGTATAGCTCTTCCCTTTTATTAAATGCATGAGGAAATACATAGCACATGAAACAGAGCTCACAAAATGGGACTTTTCACTTGTCATATCTAAGTTCATAAGCATAAAGATACTTTACATACATATTTTTTATCACAAGTGGGTAACAGAACCTTACTGCTTTAAAAAAAGATTAAAAAAAGTTGAGTATGTTTGCCGATGCTCGGTAACAGTGAGTTTCTTCCTCAAACTGAGTGTGCGCACATGTGTGCATGTATGCACGGGTGCACATTTGTAAGCAGGGTCAGAACTTAAAGCATGTAAGCAAGAGTAGCTTTGCCTTCTTCTTACGGCTGGGTGCTTATCTATGCCAACCAATTATTACATTCATAATTATTACATTCATAAATATTACATTTTTAATTTGAAGGAACAAACATGTATGAGAAAACAAACAATATCTTATACTCTACTCCTTTGCTGCAACATGAGGAACAAATAAATTGACTTACCATTGTGAAGACTTACTAGTTTAATTCAGATTTCTGATAGACACCAATTAAAAGCTAAATTTCTCATCATTTCTTGACATTTAACAAATATAAAAATCTATAAACAATCAACATTTACCTGTTCCTATCAAAACAGAAATACATTTTTTGGTTTTAATCTGACATAGTTAATGTGAAAATTCCTAAATGCAATATATCCTTTTATAAGATGTAAGCCACCTGGATGCAGAATTTGGGTATATAGTGAATACATAATTCATGTTGACAAATAAATGCGACACAAATCTCTTATCTATGCTGAAATCAAGATCTATTTAGGCATGCAACATATAAACTGATGAACAGTGACATGCAGCTCCTATTGTCACTTAAGACCTTTGTACAGTTCTGACATTATAAGCAGCAGGTGCAGAAAAAAAGCAGAGAAGTAATTAACATAAAATTATATTACATTATGCCATCACCCAACAGGTGTACTAGCAGGTGATCTTTCTAATTATAACACACTCCAACATTTTCAAGACTATTATTCTTTCTACATAATAACCTGTGAATACAAACCATTTTTACCTCATTGCACAGAGGCTAATAGCCATAGCACAGTAATTGGAACATCTAATATTAATTCTGTGAATGCTCTTCTTTGTTGTATACTTCTGGAAAAAAATCAAATGTAGGAAGATTAAAGTAAGTACCTATGTTAATATAGTTAGGCCCTTAAACTAATCCATCTGATTTTTTTTTGCAGTGGGGCTAAGAACCCGCAGCTCCTATTGTGTCCAATTCATAGCCAAGAGTTATTACAACCCCTGGGGGAAAATAAGACAGAATGAAAGGAAAAGGAAGTTGAACCAGAAGCTCTGGTTCAACTTTATCCTGATGCTCTTAAGTGTTATTTAAGTCCAAATAATTTTATAAATATTCTTCAAGAAGACTAAAATTTTCAAGAACTAGAAGAAAATACTTTAAGTTGCAATGGCAATAATAAAATCTTTAACAACAACCACAACAACGTATTTCCCTGCCTCTGTCTTGTAAGGAAACAAGTCTCAGGGAGGATAGCTGGAAGTACTTCAACCTAAGAAACTAACTCACAGCTGAATTTCACATGGAATTCAAACTGAAAACTCCTGGGATACCATGACAGATAGAAACTTTGTTAGAACCAATATATGAGCAAGTCCGAAGTTGTTCACTTACAAAATTCTGCATTTAGGAAAAAAACCCCAAACAAACCCGCAGCGAAGCTCACACATTTCTCTCAGAGCTTTTAAACATTTAACTGGCAAGCACTTTCATGAAGCCTCAGTTTATAATTGTACTACTATAGTATTAGCTTCATTTTATTATTGAGCTTCATTTTATTATTGAGCTAAGTGGCTCCTTTACACCCATCGCATCTACGATCTGTGCTATTTTTGACAGAGGCCCTACATATAGTTAATAAGAACTCAACACACCAGTAGGCGTCAAAACTTTCAAGAAGCCTCCAAAAACTGATTAGCTGCTGCCAGAATAGAAAGCAAACCCTTTGTAATACCAAAATGAGGCTACTTGCTTTACGCCAAGCATAAAAATAGCAATTTGTGTAGCCATGATGAGAAGAAGAAACTCACCACACAGGTTGCAAGCAATACAGATTTTTTTCAGAATGATTCCTGCCTTGGTCTACACAGCAAAATGAACCACTTGCATGTAAATTCACCTTCTGGCTGGCATTTTTCTGTAATAGGAATAGATACTTCTGATTCTTCAAAGTGTGATTCCTCTGACCTCCTCCAGTCAAGTCCCTCTTAATATGTTTGCCTGTCTTGTTACTTGCCTCCAATCCAGCCTCCTTCATACACCCATGCCATACTGTCCTCCTGCTGCTGGAACAACTTGTTCAAAGGCTCTTACTCAACTAGACCAAATCCCAACTCCTGGCTTCTTTCTTATTTTCTCATTGACTCCAAAGCTACTCTGTGGATCATTCAAGGTAATTAAGTCTGAGATCTGCTTAACTCAGTGCCTAATTTACGAGTATTATGTCACAGGAGCTTTGACAGAGCTTAAGAAGGGGTTCCAATGGCGTATTTGTATATGCTTTTGAAATATCTGTAGCAGTACTGTAGTTAACCTTTACTGGTTAGCTGAGAAACATAAAAAAAATTCCCCCCAAACCACTACTGCAGGCCCTGATAATAAATGAGAAAAAAAATGCTATCTTCAGATTACCTCCAATGTTTACTGCTCCCACTGCTTGACAACAGAGCAAAGTTCTGTTTGAATACAGTCTAAGTACTTTCCTCATTTTGTTACAGAATTCTTCTCCACCGCAATTAACATACTTTCCCCAAGTCCATTTAGTTCTCAGCCCATGTTTTTATCTCTGTGTTGTTCCTTCATCTTTTCTTCCTCTTTTTCTACTCGAGGATTTCCTATTCCATCTTCCCCCCTAGTCTAAGTTCCCCCTATGCACTGTCCATGCCCTCCCCTTCTTAATCCATTAGCCACAGAACTGGATGGACCTCCCTAGACAAAACCGTTTCTCCCTTTACATTTGATGTGTATTCTGCTTTCGATGTCCTTCTGTCAGGTCTAGCTCAAGTCCTGCTTTTATTTCAGTCAGGCAATTTTCTTCTCATGACCATGATCCCAGAAAGGGGTGTCATTAGGAATAGGAGACAACTCCTTGCTTTTAGACCAAAAGGTATGACAACACAGAAACCCTTGTTTGTACGAAAGCCTGTCCACCGTGCACACACTCTGAGTTTTTATCTACAAAAATCTAATAGACTTAACTCAGTAATTATTAATGATAGTTATCTAAATATTTTAATGTGGTTTTAATGTGATCTGTCAGGAATAAAGTGCAGTCAAACAAATACCAGCTGTAATAAGGTAACAGGTCTTGTGGATAGGCGCAGCATCACAATATAACTTCAGTTTATGAAGGCTTTGAAAGATATCTAATGTGACAGTTTCATTAAAAAGTTAGGAAATCATGATATACTTAGAAATCAAAGAAACTGTGAAATAGGTGCAAAATTAGTATGAGAATGCTACTCATGGAATGGATATCACTGTCAATTTGGAAATACAATCTAGATAGGATTCCACTGGGGACCATCCTCTATTCAATATAATTCAGTATTTTGTTTTAGGATTTGTATGTTCAAATACAGACTGCAGGTAGCAAAGCTGAGATAGGTTATTTATAAGAAGCTAGAGATGAATATTAGAATTCAAAATCATCCCAACAACTTGGAGAAATGGTCTGGAAAAATAGGATGCAATTCAGTAAAGGCAAGTTCAAGGCTCAGTGTTCAGGCAGCAATAACAAACAGCACAAATACAGACAGGAGGTGAATGACAGTGCAGTACTGCTGCAGAAAATAGTTTTGAGACAGGGGCATTGTGGACCAGAAGTCAACAACACAATGCCACTGCAAAAAAGGCAAACATCATCCTACAGCATATAAACAAAATAATATCTAAGACTAGGGAAATAATGCTTCCACTCTATCTGACAGTGGTAAAGCCCCTGCTAAAATACTGTGCTGCACTTTGGGCACTCCACTGTATTTTTAAGAAATACGCAGACCAGATGGAGAGAAGGCAGAGGACAGCAGAAGGTATGATCAGACATCTAGAAAACAGGGTCTAAATAAAAAGCTTAAATCAACTAAGATAGTTTTGCATAAGCAAAAATAAAATAAATGGGAGACACATTCAAACAAATACATGGAAGGTGCAGAAGTACTTCCATGTCCACTGGGAAGAGGGTAGTAAGTCTCAGACTTGAAGTAAAGAAATGGGAGTTTAGGCAAGACATGACGAAAATCTTGCTCATGGTACAGATAGTTAGACACTTCAGACAGAATGCTGAAACCCTCCAAGAGAGGCTGTGAAATGATCAGATTTTAGAGAAAGCACAGATGCACATTTGTCAGAAGCTATCTACATCCAGCTGAGCCTGATCTTTGGAAGAGGAGCAGTCTGGAGGAGATCCTCCTGAAATTCCTTCCAATTCTGTTTTCTAAGGCTTCTTTCTATCCTGATGCACTGGATCAATAAATAATACAGAACAACTATTTCATGGATCACTGGGATGGCAGATAATAGTAGAAGCGCATGATGTGTTGTAGTTATTAATGGCATCCATATGCATTAATGTAACGCTTTATGTCAATGCTTTGCATTGACAGTCACAGCATGAAACAGCAGCATAAACCATTTTGGAAAAACCCATTACACTTAGAAAAAGCCCAGAAATTCTGATATGTAATATAGCCATTATGGAAAAAATGTCCTTAGCAGACCATAGGGGAACCAATTACTTCCTCTATTTGCATCAGATCCTCAAGGATCAGACAGATATGCCAGTCTTTGGCTGAAGGAAGAAGAACAGGACACTCCTAATAGGAAGACTATAATATTTAGAATAAAATTCTAATACAGAGCACAGGAAGTTCAACAAAAGAAACTGTAAAATACCATCTTCGAGGCTTCAACCTTTCATATTAATCTAAAAAAGTAAATACTATACAGGCCTTTCTGACTTCAGCATGGATTTCCATGGGCAGAAAGCTCTGCCCACAGACACAGCAGGATTGCGGTGTTAATGTATTAACTGCCCTTTGCATGGGTCTCAACAGAGAAAACTCCAATTGTATGCTCTCTTCACAAGTCAGTGCAATTGAAAAAAAAAGTCAACTGAAGGAACAACCATGTGTAAGATACAAAGACATTTATCAACCAAAAAGTATACGGTGTTTTAGCCAGATGTAAATCGTTAATGTTGAGTCAAACGTCTACATTGAAGCTACAAATTTCTACAGCTACAGAAATTATACTCTACTTTTCCTGTTTTGTGTTGGTATACAAATAGATACTTACATATACATATATATATATCTGCATGCTATAGCCTGTCAGTATCACCCAACATATGAAATTCTATAGACAGCTTTTGCTCAGAAATCTAGAAGGCACTTTTCTTTCAGTAGAACAAACCCTTAATCTAGTTTCAAGGAGTTGTAAAAGACAGCTCCTGTGATTCACCCCCTCCCCTCAACAGAAGCACTGCTTGTTAATCCAGCAGGAAATAACATTTGCCAGGATTGACAGCTGTGGATTTGTATTCAATTCCCAAATTAAAAACCAATGACAGGGCCTAGTTCAATGGAGATGTCAAGCAAAACAAAGAAAGTAAAAATCCTGCTGCTTTCTCTGTAAAATACAAACATACATACATTTTGGATAACAATACTAAAAGCTGGGAAGAAGATACGATGGGATTAAAGCCACGTGCAAAGTTTCTCCTGAGGGTTTTTTGTTTGGTTGGTTTTTTTTCCCCCCCTACAACAACTCACATTTTGTATTTTTCCTCTTACATATTAAGTTTTCCTCTTAGTCCTAATATTTGTTTTAAAACATGTTAAAATCTATTTCAATAACTATTTGAAACACTGCAAAAAATGTAATGTAAAAATTTTCTATGAGATCTAACGACACAGATTCTTATGCTTCTGCAAAATTGTGTTAATGGTAAATCAGAGTTCATCTTGGGCAGCTTCTATTGTTAATCAGAATAATAAGAATTAGAGATGGAAAATGCCTGACACAGTAAAGATGGACTGTTCTATGGTGTTGTAACAAACTGCTCTGTGAAGAGCCCAATGCAACTTTTCCCAGTTCTAATAGTCTTTGGAATAAATCACAACAGTATCATTCTTACTGGGAATTCAATCCCATCACTATGAGTTTATAATTCCTTAAGTCTCTGTAAATACTCCTCTCGCTGAAAATTACACCTTTCATATACTTTCAGATGTCCACGTTCCTCCAACACACTGCTTAAATTAGGGAACAGGGAACGTTAATTTATGTTCAGGCCACTTCAGCAATCTGTGAAACAACAAAATGCAAAGTGTTTTAACTTACTGCTACTTACCTGTAAGAAGTGATTCTCTGTAGGTTTGTAACGGGAACACAATAGCCACACTCTTCGAAGACTTCCCCACAAGCAATTTCTTCTAAAGAAAGGTCTGGCTTGTCTACAATGCCAGCACAGAGTTCATAGGTCACTCCCACCACAGCAGGTAAGGGATCCTCTAGACGAGAGAAGCTCTCCTTGTCCTGATTCTGAAAGACTTGAGGATGATGCCTTTCTACTTCACACATGTAAACAGCTTAAAAAGACCAAAAACAAAACCAAAACAAAAAAACAAAACCAAAAACCACATGAAAAAGAAACAAGGTGGGGGGGAATGTTAGTTTATTCATATTAAATACAAAAAAAGATTGTACACAAATTTTGCCTGATAATTTTTAACCAGAGTACTCAAGAGTAACAAGGAATTCAGTTGTGTTATCTGTTAAAATTATCACACACTGAAATTGGAATTTTAGAGAACAAAGGTTCTCTTGCTCTTTCTGTAAAATTATTCTTTAACTCTATTTGTGCTTACATCATTTGGAATGAATTCATGCACACCTTTAAATAAATAAAAATAAAAAAGGGAAGCCAGTTCATCCAAGAAGTCTAAGTCCCAGAAGTGCCATACAGCTTCCATTTGTTGGGCAATGTGGATATCAGGATTTAATTTAAACTATGCAGTTATCTTGTAGGAAAGTTGGGTTGAACATTATGTACCATGTGCACAATGATGAGTCTTTCAGCCTGTCAACTCAGCTGTTATTTAGAAAGGGTATGAAAAGCATGTATGTTTGTTTGGGGAAAAAAAAAAGTCCTCTTTTGAACATACATTTCCTTGCACAGATTCCTGTGTGGAGTCTGAAAAAGACTTCTTGAACTAATCTACAAACAGCTGCCACTGTAATGCACTCCTAAAGAAAGTGCAAATGCCAGATTTTAGTCCTTATTTAAGCAAAACCTCTCAGTCATGTCAACAGAAAGTCTGCCTGAAGTGAGAACTGCAGGACTGGATGTTAACACACAAAGAATCACTACTGACAATTCCAGATCATTGTAACTTTAACTTACAGATACAAGCCCACTTGTTTCTTCTTTGAAATTTCCTCATGTCTACCCTCTTGCTTTTCCTGAAAGGTTACCATGAGGGTGTTAGAAAACACCCTGAATAAAACTATTTTAAAATTTGAAATTATTTTTATTCCATTAAAATATTTTACATGCATATTTCATATACACATAACGTGATTTTCAAATGAGCTTATCTTTTATATCCCATTCTAAATCTTGCAGAACTGGTATATAAAACAGCTCGTTTAATGGACAACCTTTTGTTCTTCCATTTACTGGATTTAGCTTAGTATTTCAAAAACTGTGATAAACAACAAAGTCTCTAGAGAAATGTTGTTGCATAAAAGTAAAGTACCACAGTGACTTCTCAAGCACTTGCTCTCTGAGGAAGAGTCTACACCCCAGAGATTTGTGCCTGGGCTCCTTCTGCAATGCTTTTTGTGACACCTCAGAAGCATAGTATAGCAAGATTAGCACTTGAAAGGGAGATGTATAGATCAGTCTATTGTCCAAAAATTGATTTTTCTCCAGAAGTTAAAACTTTCAAAGCTGTTTGTAGCAGGTACATCTAGGCCTTTAAGATTCAAACAGTTAAGGAAAGGAGCCTCCACTTCTTACTTGAAAGACATGACTAGCGCTCAGTTTTCTTTTTAAAATGCAGCATGAAGGCAGCAAAAAAAATATTCTATGCAGACTCTGAGGGACAGATCCTTGAAGGGTGCCTATTGTCATTATTTCAAAAACTTCTAAAAGCTATGACAATTATCATAGATGGCAACTACCTCCAAGATTTGAGATGAGCCAAATACTCTTCAGGTTTTACTGCCTTCTTAGTATTACATCCATATCAGTAAATACAGAAAGGAACAACACATGCATCCTACTAAAGGACTCGGGCATCAAAAGAAGATGCAGGTAAGAGGGCAGGGTACAGAAATATGAAACTGTGATTAAAATAACTCTCTGTTACAAGTCTGCTGAAACCTTGAAACCCATCCTGTCATTCCAGCAGGCACCTGCCATTCTCCCTCTCCCTCAGCACAATTGGGCTCCACGTAGATCAAAACCTACATTCCCAGAAGGACCTAATCCAGCAGTCCACTTCACAGCAAAGTCCTCCAATATGCCAACACTTAAAGCCCAGTAACAGCTTTTCCCTGTAGATAAGGAAGAAAAGAAGCGGTACCAGCCACTTCTGTAAAAGAGTCCAAATATTAGAGCATTCACCAAGGAGTCGGAGTATGAATTCAGTATCACCAGGCTCACAAAGGTTCAAACTCAATTTATCTCTCATAGATAAGCAAAGCCTAGAAAACCAAGCTGCCTGCTAGTATCAGGGAACAGAGAAGTCCCCCATACCTCTGCTGAAGGTGCAAAATTGACTGCACAAGTGATGCACCAGGGGAGATAAAGCACCGCATGGAAAAGCAGTCTGTGGCCTATTGGCTAGGGCACACTCTCTGGAGGAAAACCTGTGACTCTCCTCTTCCTTATCACAGGTTGTCAGCTTATCGCAAACACACAATGAGTTTGGAGAGCAGAAACTAGAAGCGAGCTCAGCTCCCAGCACAGTCATCCACCCACTAGTCCCATGTCCGATTGCTCTCTTGTCTTCCAATGGCTTATGCTACTTTGCTCAGAAACTGCCACTTCACCATCACTGGGCAGTCTCCTCCATCATCAGACGGACACATGCAATGAGCAGCAGCACAGTGAGGACTCAACCAACCATCTAGTGCTCATTAAACATCTTGACTAATTACCCCAGAGCCACTCAGCTGGAAGAAGCCACAGAGTGGCAACTCCAGTAGAATTGATGTACTTGCCTTCCTTTCTGCAAAGCTGGGACAAAGGATAGATGGCTCAACCAAACTCATCAAATAAGATCGTAACTGTTAGTCAAAGCAGCCTTGCTAGATGACTCATACAGGGACTTGTTTGCTATCCATAAAGAAAAGAAAACAACAGTACGGACTGAGGGGTTAGTAGGGTTTAGCTGACTGGGGAATGAGCTAGTTTTTCTTTAAACTTCTGATTTCTCTTTGATGGTACTGGTGTTCCATACCTCCGAAAACAGAACATGGCTTATTATTCAAATCTTTGATACTGTTTATTTTAAGTCAATGCAAAAACAAACATCACAATCCACTGAAAGGTCATTACACTTATTACGCTTACAGTGATAAAAACAGGGCACATGTTCAGAGGTACTAACCGTGACCTTTCCCAGGAACATGTTATTTTATCATATTTGAAAACATGCGGTCAATTGACTACCAAAATGAGCAATGCCCAAGACCTTTGCCAATCAGTCACGGGTGAGGAACCATCATGGAAACTACTGAGATATATAGGTTTTTCTCTCTGCTCCTTCCAAATGTGTGATTTTATGATCAAAATGATCTAAGTCCACAGGACACTGAAAAATACAGTCCTGTCTGCCTCACCCTGGTTGTGTGCTCCTGCCACCCCTCAAGGCAGCATGAATTCTTTCAGGCCAGTCCAACAAGCTGCCTAAACCTCAAAATTTTCTGTTTGCAGCCATGTAAGACCTCTGCTGTGGCTGCCTAAGGGCTGGTGCTGCCAAAGGGAATGGGGTGGGAATGTACATGGAGGGAGGGATGACTGCCTTTACAAGCAGCACAGACTTCAACGGGAAAACCTGATGACACCACACCCTAAGGAAAGGCAAGCACATATGTCAACCAGCACACATGCAGGGGACATGCCTGGTGAGTGAGTGGCAGCTGTTTGCTCACAAGTAAGGAAGTATCGCCTTCCTGGTGGGACCCTGACAAGGACTAGCAATAAGAAAAGTCTCAGCCTTTATTTTTGCGTTGTGGAACAGGCACCAAGGCAGACCGTAACCATGCAATGAAAATATAATTATAGTGGTGTGAGTAATGTCAGGGCATGGTCATGATCACCAAACTGCTACAGGGTATCTGACTGACCACTGTCCCTAAAGCCAGGTTTCTGAGCAGCTCCAGCCTCTGGAACAGTTTAACTCCAGAACAGTCCAGTCTTTTGAGACAGATTTGAAACTTCCATACGGATGATGTAATGAACATGTTGCTATTCAGTACATATACACATATGCACATATATGAAGGCTTCTGCCTAAGTTTGCCTCAAAGAGAGCAACAGCTATATGAGCCTTTATTCAGCTGGCAAATAAAAGACATTGGATTATTGATAAACAAATAAACAAACACTTTCTCTTTATAATAGTCAATATAGTGTTTCATAAGAAGCATGCACTGTCAGTAGAACAGTGCTGCACAACACTGAACAGCCTGTCAATCACTGTCAGCAAGGAAGGACAGCATGACATCACCCTAGAAAGTTTCCTGTAAAGTCTACCATGAACAGTCTTGAAATGGTCTCTTAGCAACAGACAGTGAAATATCTTGTGATTTTTTTTTAATTAACATGCATAGAACATGCTTTTCATTTTTAACTTCCAGAAAGTAAATATTGCTTTGAATTAAAATAACTGATACAAAAACTCAGGAAAAAATAGTATATTAACCTAAATTCATAATAACTGGTAAAATGAAGCTGTCCACATATTGATGAAAAAGCATACAGTCCTGAGTTTCCCTCATTTTAAATTCCTGAGTATATCGCGCACAATAACACATTAAGAAAAAAAGGAGTATTTAAGACGAGGAAAAAAAAAAAGAAATATTGTGCTTCTGCACAGAAGCTGCCTACTAAGTACTAGACAGGTCAAGAAGGAGCTTCAAATAAAAGCAATCTATTGCATGATCATTGTAGAGCTGTTTGTAATTTCATCCAAAAGATGACAATGACTAGCCCAAAAGCAGAATGTAAGGCTACCCTGATCATTTGTTTCATCTGTAATGGAAATTTCCCTGGTTAGAAATTCTGACCAACTGAAAAGGGTGGGCTATCATACAAAGAAACAGAATATAGAACAAAGATTTTATCACCACAGATGCACCAACTTTTAACTGCTAAACCCTTAAAAGCTTGCTTCACTAGAGAGCAAAAGTAAGTCTAAAAAAAGAGGATTACCTGGGCGGAACTGCTTCACCACAACAAAGCACTGCCGAGAAGTATTAAAGATCAGGACTGACACACTGAGGAAGAAGATAAAAAACAAAAGATCAATGCTTTATGAAGGATTACTGCAGAACTATTACACTTACATCTTGTGAATTTAATTTTAACTACATAAATATATAGAAGATTTATCACTAAAGCCACAATGCAACAAGAGCCTTGTCCAAAATCCATCAAGAGGGATAGATAATGGGTCGTGTTCCCAAAGCTCATGAGAATTTACCCAAAATTAAGTCACTTTTGTCTTCTGCCATACAAAGTAAGCCACCAATCAATTCCTTCTCCCCAACAGGAAAAAAAAAGTCCAACTCTAGGAACATTGCTACTAGATAGTAAAAACAAGAAAAAAAAAAATCCTTAAAAATAAAAACATTTTCTTCCCTTGTAACAGTCCCAGATTTGGATAGTCTAACTCTTAGGCACAGTCTAGTCTCATTCAGAGCCAGAGACATCTATATAAGCACAGAGCATCTCCTATCTGTGGCTACTTGCTGAGCTGGGGCCTTAAAACAGACACCATCCAAGCCCAATTTTGCACAAATTTACACCAGAAGCAGTTTTAACTGCTACGACATTCAATGGTTTAAAAGTCACATTTTAGTCTTTCCCCCGTTCCCTCTGGTTGCTTGAAATACATGTCATAGGGAAACCTGACAGGCTAGATATTTGGGTTCTGAAAGTGTGGAGTACTGATGTTCCCTGCTTACTTAAATTACTCTCAGATTTTACTAGTTTAAAAAAATGCAGACAAAAGTCTCTCTCCTTAGTTGGTAGCCTACTAAAACCTGCAAAAAAAAAAAAGTGTACATTTTGCTCATTACCATGGTAGCATTCTCTCATTTGTTATGCCTCACCGTATGCAATTGGAAAGTTAATTCATTATTCTATGAATTCTACAATAGATTAGTCTAAACAATGGCATATTTACAGAGTTGAGTCAAACTTTCAACTTTCCTTGTAAAAGAGCTGTATATTTATTTCCACTATTTGATTTAATAATGAAGTCTCAAGCTGCCAGAGAAACTGCTATTTGATGATTATTAAAAATAATGTTAATGTTTATTATACTAATATATAAAAACCAAAACAGAAGGGAGAAGTCCAGATATTAACATTTATATTCATGGTTCCTATTCTCAAAGACCCGTACTGCATATTGATGGCTTCCTGCCCCAGGAGATGTCATTTGCAGTCAATTTTAAAGCAAAGGTTTTAGCCTTCAGAGAGGCTGGAGAAGAATATTCACTCTGTTTACTGGCACAAGGGTTCTTTCTGACCTAACACTAGAGTATCTGGGAGTTATGGTATAGGTTGCTAGAAGAAATGAAGTTAAACCACAGCCTACAATGTTTTTAAGTTTCCTTAAGTATTATTCTTTGATTTATTTTCCCCCCTTTGCATGACTGTTCCTCTCCCCAAAGCGGTACTATCTGAGGGTAGACATTGCACTAAATCACAGAATCATAGAATGGCTTGGGTTGGAAGGGACCATCAAAAGGCCATCTAGTCCAACCGCCCTGCGGTGAGCAGGGACACAGAAGGGGAAGAGGAAATACTACTACTGAACCTTTTGGGTTTTGTCCATGGGTCTAAGGATGTGCACTGCCTGAAACTGCAGATAGCAGCAGTCTAAAGCTGAGGTTAAAGAGAAGAGTAGAGACTTCCTGAAGCATATGGCTGCCCTTTTAACTTTCTTTACATCCACTACCCCAGGCCCAATCTTTCACTTGGCCTGCCTTCTTCAGCACGTCTCATTAAATAACTCATACCAACTCATTAAAAATGGCTCAGCTATTAGACATTATTTTTTCCTAAGAGTCAATCACTTGAGATTTTTATGGAACAGATGGGAAAATTAAAAAACAATCTGTCAGAATTAAGGAACAAGATCAAATTAAGCTGGAAAGGAGTAGCAGCAAGTTATTACAATTGTCTGCTTCTCACACCATCTTGAGATGAGAGGGTACAGAAATGGCACAAATCTGTAGAACTTTCTATTTAATTACTTCTAATCTTCTGAGAGACTGACAAACAATTTTGAACATAAATTTACATTTTTTAACAAACTACAACACACAAGTTCTAATATTTCTTGTCAGAGTTGGAGAGTCATGGAGGAGAAAGTTCAGAATTACACCTTCTTAGGAAGAGTGTAACATTACGAATGCCATTTGGTATTTCTTATTCCACAAGAAACAATATAACATGAAATATTTCCACAGGTCATTATGCCTGGAACTTCTGAAACCCCATTTGAAGCTGCATTCAGGACAGTTATTCGAGTATTACAGAAAGTTAGGGCAAGACTGTTCAACTGATCTAAGTGGACGATGCCCTGAGTCACTGCTTTCTATGGGTTTTTCTTATCGCTCCAACAACCCAAATATGTGGGTTCAGCTGTTTGATCTAGCCTACAAGATAAAGAAAGTATTTACCATCTGGAGTTTTAAATAATCATACAAAGAATTCACTACAAAATTATTTTGAGATTACTATTTTTACAGATGAGAGGCCACCAAAAAGGACTACTACAAAAGCAGAGGTGTAAATACATCTTTCAGTGGTATCCTACCTCAGGATATTACAAGGGTATTTGACGTTTCAAGGCAATTCTCTTTAAAATATTACAACCAATCCTATTTTAGAGTATTACATATGCATCTATAAGCTTTCAAGTGATCAATAAAGAATAAACATATAAAATAAAAAATTAAAACATTCACAATGATGTTTGGGAATGTCTCCACAAATAAAAGATACAGAAGATAAACAAGGCCCAAGCTGTATGTTATCAGAGAAAAATCACACAGAACCACTAGAAGAGAAAAAAAAAAAAGCCCAGCCAAATTTCCTTAAAAAGGCAGGAATCCTAGACAAGAATTTAATCTAAAATGGACATCAAGGGTCCTAATGTAGCAACAGCCTTCATGTGCCTATGTCCCAAAGAGGAGCACAAGACCACTTTTTTGTTACTTTTTATGAAGGAAAAGAATACTCAGATATAAAAGGATCATGGTGGATCCAAAACTTGCCTCCGTACATTAAAAACAAGCTATAACACGTCTGCACAAATGAAACACTGTCTCAGCTTAGACCTGCCACCCCTTTCATTTTGGGTGGCAGATTATTACTTTTTATAGTATTCCACAGTTGTACATCTTTGCTGGGTATTCCTCCAGCAGCTGACACTCAGGGAAACTGCAAGTGTAAAAGGAGAGGTCATTAATGCAAACGCAATGCCACTGAGCCACAGACCTGCACCTGGGACTCAACGAGCACACAGCACAACTGTTGCACGCTGGTATCACATTCAGTACCTGCCACTGCCAGTGGGCTTGCCACCTCTGTAGGCAAGAGATGGCTGAGAAGAAAATTCTTCGAAATGTTCTGTATGTCATTCTGGAGCTACAATTTGCTTCTGTAAGACATAGATCACCTTGGACTAATGAAGGAGACTTGGCTCCTTCGCACTGCATCTGTCGGTGGCTGCTTTAGGGACTACAACCGAACAGAAAGACAACATATTAAGAGATGACACAGGTTTGTACAGCATCTTCCAGGGCTAGTGAAAACCACGGGCCTGCTCAGCCTTCAGCCCAACCCTGCCTTGGCTTCCCCCTGCAGGAGCTCCTGCTTGCTTTATACATAGAATAAATCACTACTCTAATTACAGGAGGCTTTTTCCCAAAGAAAGCATGCATGTAAACAGGAAACTGTGCAATCATGTAGGATACTGTTCTTTCTATAAATTTAGGAACCATTAGGGTAGCCTTAAAATATTTTAAGAAAGATATATACCTAAAATGTCAGCAAGACATATCTACAAAGACCAGCTAACCTGTACTCGAGCTTTTATCGTGCTTAAGTTTGCAGTTTAAGTGTGCCTGGTCTTGGTATCTAACACAATGTTTTCTTAAAGGGATTCCAAATATTCAGTCAAGGATCTCACATAGCATTTAACCATTTAAACTTCAAAGAAAACCCTGACTGAAATAGGTAAGTTTTAGGATTCTCTAATGGATATTTGGCTTCCCTAAAATGTCTAACTCAATGCGCAGAAATTACATACAACTGACCCATGGACATCTGCAACACAAGAGTCCAGAATCTTAATTCCTCCTCCACCTTTAAGACTCTCATTGAAAGAGAAGATATCCACCTGAATACAACCTTTGCAGCTGAAAACACCTCTTTTAAGAGTTTAGAAAATTACTCCGTTGTGTGCCATTGGCCTAGAAAAGTATTTCAAATTTTTTTCCTTTCCTCAACATAGTACAGCTCTGTATTTACTGAACTCACAGTAACTGATGCTTTATGACATTCCAGCAGAGTAGACATTTATATAGAAATATTACTACAACTTCACACACTCAAACCTGAGAAAGGAAGGTGGTATTTCTAGGAGCAATGTAAAAAATGCAGTATTTGACCACAGCAGTTACGAGGTAGGGGACAGATGAAAACTGACATCCTGTTAAAATGTGTACACACATATGGTCGGACAGAAAGTTAATTCTTTTGAAATGCAACCTAGCAATTAAGATCAGCAAATGAGCTTTGCCAAAGCTACAAGAACATGTACTTCTAGATCACCAATACTTGAAGAAAGGTTTTGGGGGATGGGGGTCAGGGGTTTTGAGTTCTTTTGGTGTTTGTTTGGGGTTTTTTTCTTTTTTTTTTTCAGAGTTTTTGGGTTTTTTTTTGCATTTTGTTGTTGGGCTTTTTTAGGTAGAAATGCAATTTCACCTTGTAGTCATCAGTTTGGCAATCTTCTATCTTGATGATTTGCCAGTTGTTGACCTGGGCTACAGTTAATCCACAAGCAACTGCTAACACTTACTAATTGCTTTTCAGGAAACAAACTTTTAAAATCCTTTAATAAATAAAGATTGATTCAGCCTTTCATTACTGTTAGATGTGACCTTAATGCATACTTTACAAATGTGAATTTGCAAAACTAAAAAATAATTTAAAAAAAATTACAGTATAGTAATAGCAAAGAAAAGGACAAGATTCTCTTGTGTTTCTGGGAATGAAGTAAGACTCTCAAGGCTGGAGATGAGGATTTTTAATGATAATCTTGTACTAATACTATAGTATGCTAAGTAATTGATGAGATAATACGGGCAAAGAAACTGACCTTTCTTTAATCATTTTAAGAGCAACTCAAAATCTCCTTGTGTCTAACATGGGTATATGTGTGTCACACACAAATTGTGATCAGAAATGAATAATAGATTGACGTTAACACTGAAAGCCAGGGATTCTCAGCCACTTCCACCTCAGCCACTTCCACCTACTTTTAAAAGCTGAAGATTATCTCAAAATTAGTTGAAAGTCTGTAATATTGTTTGCGCTGCTTACAAACAATAATCTCAGCTCCACAGGAGACTTTAGGAAGTAATGTTATTTGATTTCAGAAAAATGCAACAAACAAACCAAAACACCAAAATCCTCATAACACTATCAGAGACTGCAGTAATTCAGTTACCATTCTCAAAGAAGACAAGGAAAAAAGAATTGCAGATTCCAAAAAAGAAATACAAAAATGGCATGCAGGAATAAAAGCAAGTAATTGATTTAATCAGTCCCCTTGATTCTCAACAGATATTCAGCATTAAAAATACCTTTGATACAATCAGAAGAAAATAATCAAATGTAATACGGAACCACAGTAGTATTTAGAGATGTATTCATCTCAGCTGGAGACCATGTGAATATAAAACATACATGCAATATTTTTGCCTGTACAGCTCATAAGGGAGAAAATGTCAAGGCTTACGACTCATACTGGAAGGAAAGTTAGTAAGAAAATAAATAAATCATTTAGAAGTCCTATAATTATTTTAGCCTTAAAATATAAATTTTTCTTCTTGAAGTTACAATAATTTGGCTTTCTTTGTTCATACAGTGTTGACAAATTGATCTTTCATATTGTTTTCCATGTCAAGACTATAGTTCTATCTAGTCTTTTTAAAATACTGTTTGAGAAACACCCCAGATCAGGGTTAAAGCATGTTAGTGAACAAGTGTCTGTTTCTTGTTCAAACTGGAAATTACTGTGCTTTCAATTTTAAAGTGATAATCAAAAAATCCCCAAACTTGTTTGAGAGCTAACAAACAAAAGTAATTCTTTGGGAGGATTCATCCTTCAGGAGGGCTAACTTCATCTTAAGTTATTTCAAAATTACTTTTGGTGACCATGAGAAAGAATTGCATGTAGCTCCTGTGTCACTTCTATATCCAAATCAACCATCCATTTCACAGCTGGAAAAGTCCCTGAAAACTTCTCATGTGGTATCTAAAGTGCTGTCTTCTTCCTTTTATCAGAGCAGCACCTAGTATCTTAAGCCAGAGAAAACAGTCCCTTCATTTTCAGAACAGACATGTAATAAAGCTGTACCCTTTGATTATTCTCCAGTGCAATTCCTTTAGTTTCCCAGAGCTTTAACTATAATGCAGATAGGCCTGAGATTAAATGTGTGTGCTTGCACAGTCTTTACTGGTTCATTTAAGTCTTCCTTCAAAGCATTTTACATTTTTCAAAGGCCAATACCAATCCAATTGGCTGCTTAAAATGCAGCCTATTACAAAAGCAAAGCTATAAGCTCCTGACAAAAACATTCAGCCTTTCATACTAATCACAGATAAAGTGGATTTGGCAAAAGATAATTAGAGACGTCTAGAAGACTTCTGTATTCTGATGAAATCTGAACACTTCTCCAATACAATGTAAATATTTAATACTAAGTAAAACCAGAATAAAGTGGTGAGACACGTATGCTTAAGAAAATAAACACTACTTTGGAAAAAATCAAAAGGAAGATTAGTTTCAATAAACTGAACTGCAGCAGGAAGTTGTTCATGACACCATAAAGCACGAAGCATATGTTTGGTTAATCATCAGACCAGTGGAAGAATGAATTAAGAAGTGCTAACAAATCTATATACATGCACTTTTAAAACATAATTTCTATCTCCTTGTAGAGTAGTAATTTGTACCCAACCACAGAATACGATGCAGGACAACTTCTCTGGAATAAACAATCCTCCCAGCACCCTGTTTTCATATAACAAAGAAAAAAATAGAAAGTAAATTCAACTGCAAAATAAATGAGACATCAAAGCACATTGCTTTCAATAACATTCTTTAAGTGTCATATCTTGGCCCGTATCCCAGGATACCCTTGGAAATGACACATTGCATCTCAATGAGATTCTTTCAACAAAATATTTTAATAAATAAATTCAGGTTTTATGCTAACTTATTTGATTAAATAAAGCTTTGTGGGCATTATGTGCAACAGATGTCAGAGCCTGATGGGCTTTTGTTCCAATTTCTAATTATTTGTGAAACTGCCATTTATAAATGCTATCACATAATAAGACCAATAAATAATCCACCTAAAAGGCATAAGTATGACTCCATTCTGAAATGGCAAAAATCAAAGTTTTAAAACAATATCAAGTTTCAAGGACAGCTCACAAAAGAAAAAGCTCGAGTGTCCTGCCCTAGCTAAAGTAAGTTGTTTCTTACCTACCAAAACCCAAATATGAAGTAACACAATCTTTTGCTGGGTATAAATGTATAGTCTTACTACCATTAGTGAGAAACATAGATTGAGAAACTGGCAGTTGTTCACATTTTATGTAATTTTCCCATTTCTGGAATAACAGTTTCAATAGTTTCCTCTTTTACAAGAGGTATTTTCAGATAAAATTCTAAAACTACAGGTACTCCAATTATAGAACATGTCCTAGCTTTCATAAGATTATTTCTACCAATACCAAATGCACGCTATGATCATGCTACTGTCTCTAGACCATGTAAAAACCTTTGGCACTCTTCAGGCAGAACAGGTTTATTTCAAAACCACCTGGAAGCAGAGGGAAGACTCTTGATTTCAGTGACTGTAAAAGAACAAACACATCCACTTATTTTGCACAATACTGCAAATACTAAAAAATGAAATCCCTGAAGTCATACCTGTATTTAGAAATTTACAGCTAATCAGCCAAAACTCTCGTGTACCTGCTTAGTTTTAAGAATTTTTATGGATTCCATTCTTAAAATTAGGCAAACCTTTAACTTCCCAATGAAGCAATGCCATCAGTAAAGATTATATTGCCATTTTACCCTGCTTCAGTGATACAGCAGAGAAGAGTTTATATGCTATATGGTGCTTTCATATCACATATTTAAAAAGGTGAAATGAGAATCTGAAAATCAGGCTTTTGATTTTGTGTTTTTCTCTGATAACTTTACAGCATCAAATAAATTTATTTTTGCCTCATTGCTATGATTTTATTTAGATCAGATCCTAAGGTAACAACATAATAAGATATCTTGAAAGACAGTAAACATGCCTGCAGAATTCCTGGCACATAAGCAGAGGATCTGTCAAGACTTTGCTTAAAAAAAAACCAGAAATGAAAAACAAAAAAACACAAGCATTAAGTGCATATTATTTGCAAATATCATATGCAAACAAATTGTGTAATTACTTGGGTTGAAGGAAACTAAGAGGCTACTACTTTTTTGCCTTCTAATAGCAGGAAAAACATCATTATCCTGATAGCATCCTTGATAGACAGATATCAAGTCTAGACCTGAGTGTTTTCAATGACAGTGATTAAAAAACGTGCCTTCCTAGATTGTCGTATTGCCTACCGGTAAAAACAGTTTCTTAGTGTTTAATTTAAAAGACACTTTGCACATGAGACACGATTTCTTGTTCTGTCATTGATTACTGATGAAATTAAATTATTCCGGCGTGCTTTATAACATTCCTTTACATTTTTGTGATAAGTAGTAGTTTTTCTCTTCAGTTGTGTTATCCTTTGCATGAACATGCCCAGCCATCATTACCTTCTCTCAGCTATTATTTCCCTAAACTTCTCATCATTTTTGTTGTCTGTTGAACTACATCCAGTTTATTTTAAACAGTGTATTATCTTCTGCACTATCTTTGAAGGTAGTCAGGAAAATTCCACACCACTGACACCCTGGAGGAGACATTACAAAGACATACAAGGTTTACAGCACAACAGCACATCATTGCACATGAAAGGCACATGCCACCCAAGAAAGATTTGGGGTGTTTTTTACCTATAAAGATGTTAAAAAGCTGTATTTTACCCCTTTTAAAGCTACTGTGATAATTCTTGCACAAAGGAAGCATCTGAATTAAATTTCATGGTGTCTTATAATACACTAGGACATAAACCAGAAAAATACATACAAGATTAAGTTTCCATAAAGCCCAAATGATTTGGCATATGAAATACGAGAAGGAATTTAATCCACTCCTGTAATGTGGTCAGGGCACATGACTTCCACCCTGCCTCCATAGCTGCCTGCTACAGCCACAGAGCCAGAATAGCAACCCCGGCTCCTCCAGGCCACTCGTGTAGCTCCAGCGACCCATCACCTGGCCGGCTCTCGTGGCCAGGGCCGGGGATGCCGCAGGCTCCTGGTGCAGCTGTTCGGCAGCAGCATTCCGCAGTACCCCCTGTGCAGGCGCACTCCCCGACTTCAGCAGCGCGCAGAAGCCAGCACTCAGCCAGGTAACTTCAGAGCACAGGGTGACTGGTGGAGTATATTCATCTTCCTGTTCTGAGTTATGTTCATTTTTAACTTGCCTCAAGAACCTCTTTCTGTTTACCCCCAGTGCTGGCACCTGCAGGAGACAACACACCAAAGAGCAGATTGCCTTGGTTTCCTTCACTCTGCAAACTCCCTCCTGATGGAGTTGTCTTTGTAACAGATAAAGTATAAAGCCTCTTTTCTGAGCAAACAACTGAATTAAATTAGGAATTAATTTGTTTTAAATGTGAAATAAATTCATCTTTACTTAAAAGAAGCCAATCTTATAAGGCAGGAATATTATTTCCTCCTCTTTTTAGAGAGACAAGGAGAGACAAAGAGAGACAAAGTTTTTTTCCATTACGAAATTTTAAGTCAGGAACTATTACTGAGCCACTGTGACATGTTTTTTTCGGTAAAAACACAGCATAAAAAGGGTACAATGCACATGCAGAGCTGTAAGTTTTTTTAGTCCAAATGCCTTTTCCTTCTCACATGGTATTTTCAGAGCTGAGAGGAACTCACATAACAATCTTGCACATGATTCAGTCTCTTCAAATTTGTTTTCTTTTAAATGTAGTCTACTTTACAGTGAATTTTTCATACTTTTAAATAGAGAAGTAGCCATAATTTTGCTTGATATCCATTCGCAATGTAATTGGAAAGCTGTCCTTTGACTTGTCAACTAACAAAAGGTACGGTTATGTTCCTGTTCTCGAACGTTATTACTCAAAGCACAAAAGCGTCACATGACTGTACACTGACCTTCATCTGTTCCCAAATTATGTCTTTTAAAAGCCTTGAATCTGTTTAAAGGGAGTTGCTGAAACCTGAAACGAACTTGGTCTATTGCTTTATAAAGTAGATGACTACAAAACTTAAGTATTACATTTCAGGCTCTCACTGAATATGGCAAAATTACAATGAGGGAGAATATAACTGGAACATGAGTCTGGTTTTAGGGAATAATTTTTTGTTACAGGCATCGATGATTACTTTGTAATATTTGGTACATTTCTATTTCTGACAGAAAATCACCATAAATTTGCAGAAGGAAAATGTCCTCCTGAACAAGTTTTTTATTTTTAAAAGCAGTCACCTTACCAAAAAAAACCAACAAAAAACCACCAACTCCTCCCTTTGCAAATCTCACCACCACAAATTGCTAACTAGTTCCAACAGACCCAAGTCTATGAAGCATCTTGAAATACACCTTGCATTTAAATTTTTGTCGCTTGCACTCTGCTTGATTTTCAAAAGGATATGTTTAATAACAAGCAAACACATCAGCTGAGTATTTAGAGGAAAAGTAAGCTTAATTAGAAAAGCAAGCATTGCATAAAATCACTGCAGAAAGCATCTTTTGCTGTGTGTCACTGCCTAACACAACAGGCCAGAATTATGTAACACTTATAAGCACCACCTCAATACACTTGATCAATAATTACAATCAAAAAGAGGTAATCAAGGATTTTTATTTTTCTTCATTCATTTCTAGTAATCTTCACTGTTGTTCCTAACAACATAATAAAACCTTGCAGTGAGCTCTGATAATGTTCATCTGCATGTTTCAAAGAAAGACTACCTTAAATGTAACTCCACAGGACAAGAATGATAGTAAACACATTATTTTCCAATAGAAAAATGGCTTATAAGTTGACAGATTTCATGACAAGTTTACAAATTTTTGACAGTTGTCAGATGGGAACTGTAACATTCATTAAGTATTTAATCTACTTATAAAATCATAGAAACCTTCAGGTTGTAAGAGACTTCTGGAGATCATCTGATCCAACCTCCATCAGGCTAACTTCTAAGTTAGGTCTGATTTCTCAGAGCCTTGTCCAGTCCAGTTTTGAATTTCTGCAAGGATGGAGGTTCCTCAGCCTCTCTGGGCAAAGCATTCCAGGACTTAACTGCTTTCCATGGGGTATGTCTTTGTGTCCTGGGTCTTCCTTCTGTTACAATTTAAACCTAAAGATGGTAAGAAATGCTGTTTCTTTTGTCTATACAGACACTCAGTTGACTTTTGACAGCACAGGTTTTGAAGGTTTGCCTTGGTAAACAGTTTATTGTATGACCAGTAATAATTTTGCACAAAACTTTGTTTCTGTCTCTAAGTGGCACAGAGGGATTGAGAGTAAGCAATTATTTGTTCAGCATAAATTACAAACTATGTAAAGCAGCAGTGACTCCAGGACTGATACTCTAGTTCTGAATTGTCTCAATCTTAAGAAAGCTCAGGAGCCACACACTGTAGACTCAAGCCCAGATCTGCAATAACTAAGAACAAAGAAAAGAAAAAAACAAAAGTAATATCTAATAAAAAATCTGCTATTTCAGCTTGTGCTAGCGTTACACCAGCTTGCATATGGTTAAATGATCTTGTCCTACAGCAATATATAGTGAGCTTTTAAAAGGTGACTCACACTGAAGGGAAATGAAATGACTACTGCAGTCCTCATGTTTTTGCCTTTGTATGATTTAATCAGCTGTTTATCGAACAGTTGGAAAGGATAAATTTATACAAAAATAACTTCATCTCTCTTGCTAAATATTTTCCTGTATCAAGTCTATATTCTGATACAAATCTATTGAATATTGGCTTATGTTGACCTCATTTGAAATGAGAAAGAACACTGGGGTCTCAAAGGAACCCAGCACACAGACTCTCAGTTCACGCTCATACAGCTAGGAAGTCAGTCTTAAGCACGTGTTTACTTGTGCTGCTGAAAGAGGATGACAGATAAAGACAAATTAGGCTCAGTGTCTGTTTTTATATGATTAGCACAGTATTTTTTTTTAATTCAGCATCATTAAATTCATTGTACATATCAGTTGTATGTAAATATATACATATGTGTACTTTACAGATCTGGCATTCCAATGCATATGTTCAATTTGCGTAAACAGACTTACTAAAAAAACCTGGAGCATTTAACAGTGTTAGGGCATTTGCAGAAGTAAACCAAGTTTTGAATACTTTTTCAAAAGTATTATGGAAGAGGGATCTTAATTATGGAAAACACCTACAATCTTCCTGAAGAAGACATAGGCACTAGGAAACCCTGACCAATAGGACATGTGTCCTGGAAACCTCTCCTCTTCTTCAAGGTTTTGTCCTTCATTAAGAGTCCTCTAAGAGCCCTCTAAGTATAAAGTCCTCTATAATCTTCAGCAACTACACAATGTGACTTTTCCATATAACTAACATCACCTATTAAAACACAGTAATATGTAGGGCTTTAATGCATTATAAGGAATTTCAAACCTGACTAATTTATCCGATAATAATTGGCTTCATATTGACAAACAGAATTTATGTAAAACCATGGATTTCCTATACAGAAAGTTCACATTACCACCTTTGGTGTCAGAAGTTACATTGAATTTACTTGTGAAAGAGCGTTAGACATTCTACAGTTCAACAGTAGTCACTAATAAGTTAGGATGGCAGCTGTTGTACATCTGAAGCTAACAAATGTTATGTGACCAGAGATGACTGGCATGACATGTGGCCGTAGCCTTTTTATCCAGTTATGTTCTCAACTATTTTAAAAATGTCCACAAAGGTCCTTCAGAAATACTGTTCCCAAGAAGTTCATGGAAAACTGATCCTTTAATATTTACCCCACTCAGTTAGTTGCATATATTCACACATTATCACAGAGCAATAAACTGAAGTTTAAACAAAAATAGTAATACAAATTATTCATCTGGAAGTCATGTTCTCAGCACTGTGACTTGAGGCTGGATTCACTTGCTTGAAAGTACAGGGCATATATTAAATTTCCAGCAATCAATTATCGTTTCAGCCTTTGTATTTGCGTTCATAAATTCAGGCACATGCCCATATGAATAGACAAAGTGCAAAGACAGAACTGTCTTCCAGGCAAATTCCAAAAGCAAGTGTGAAGTTCAGTATTGAAATATCACTCCCTTTTCTGTCCTCATTCTCAAGCAGTACAGGCATTTTTAATCTATCTAATATTTTCCCAGTTTTCCTGGAACTTTTACTTTCATAATCTTTACATTGATAAAAAGTGCTGCTATTACTTTATGTCCATCCCAGGTACCCACATACAAAAAGATTCACCGTAAGAATTTAGAGGGTTCCAACAGAGAAAAATTTCCAAAAATGCAATTGATTTTGCCTACTTATTTCATGCACAATAAGAATACATCTCTCAACATGGTTCTAGTTATAAGTCACAATTTCTTTTGCCATTAGTGTTTTGCTACATTTTTTACATTTAATAGATTTAGAAAAGCTTTTTCTAGGGAAATGGTGTTATCTTTGTTTTTTATTTTTATCTTCTAGTATCTGAATTTTCAGTGGCTGGATAAAATATTTACACTTTTAAAAAAGATGTGAATATTTTAGTATTTAATAACTCTGAGACCAGGTCTGTTTCATATATACCCTATTTGTTATAACTTTGCATAAACTGATCTTTGAAGTCAGGAGTTAACTGCTTTTCTTCCCTCATAGGAGAAATACAACTGGAAAGACAGAACAAAGTTGCTGGTCATTCATTTCTTCCCATGTGCTTAGGAGAGGATTTTGGTGTACAGAATGGAGGGCCTGAAAGATTTCAGGCATTTGTAAAGTTACTTGAATTGGGATTTGCCCAAAACATCCTGATACAGCAGTGATAGAGAGGATTAAAATAAAAAAGTCAGCATAATACTAGGATTTTATGTAATCATTAAAATGCACAATACATCTTGTGCCAAAACTCTAATTTGAAAAGTCAGGCATAGACAAAACTTACAGAAAACATAAACCATGAGAAGATTTTAAATTTTCCGCTAATTCTGTCTAAAATAGTAGAGAACTCTCTGGAAGTATTACACAAGAAGTGAGAATTGAAGAGGAAATTGGAGGAAAAAGAAGTGACTCCACATCAACAAGATGTGACCAATGGAAGAGAATACAGTATGAAATACAACATAAACACAAAAGGAAATAACATGATTCCATCTGTTACCTGTCATGTGTCCTCATAAAATCCCAGAACTTCTTAGTGCCATTCTGGGGAGGGGGGGAAAAATAAATACATCAGTAAAATTAATTTCAAGTGAAAAATGACTATAATGAAAGTTAACAAAATTTAACAGGGATTTCTTTGAAAACTCAGTAAAGCTGGTTTTATTTATGAGATCATTATTTTGGATTTTGACGATAAGTATAATAGATGCTGAGGCCTGTCTTATGACAGTTCAAAATCTTGGATCCACAATACTATCCTGACAGGTAACTTAAAGACTATGGCAATCTTTGGGCCAAATTTTGGCCACAGTATCAACTTCAAATACCCAATCTAATCATTCAGGTGCTAGAAAGCTATAAGCAGCTAAGTTTTAACCCGTGAAATAACCCACAGATCTATGTTATTCCATGTCCAGAAATGGTCTTATCTTAGAAGGACAGCTCAGCACTTACCTCCTAACAAAAACTCATTTAGGATCCAGGAACTAGACATCCTTCCCTCTAACTGCTTACAAGGCTGAAAATAGTAGTTTTCTCCATGATATGCCTAACATGAAGAAATCACACTCCATTCTACACAACAGCTGTTAACTCTGCCCTGCTTCTGGTGGTGAGGATACTAACAGTAGGCTTGAAGTCACAGCACTCACCCCAGGACTGGGAGACATAAAATGGATTATTTTCTCAAGTTGGGCTGATTTCTGTCCTCTCCCATCTTAAAAAGAATGACATCCACTACAGCGCAGCTGAAACTGATCCCTGGAGACAAGCATTCTTCCAGTTACAATGAACACATACACAGTTGCTTACATTTATATTCTATCTTCTGTGGTCACCTACACCAATTCATACGCACCAGTTAACAGAGACATATATAATTCTTTACCCTGCTGATTAGAAGTGTGATGGTATTTTTCAGCTGAAATACAACTCAAGAGATTTCACTCCTAGGTCAGTTTTAAGTCTATTTAAGGAATCAGTATGCAACCAGAGGAAATTCTTTTGGTTGATACCTTTCTCTTATTAGCAAGGCAAAAAACTAGACCTGCTGAAAACCTACATACCTAAAATATTCTTAATGTGAAAACCAGCAAAAGCTTTCTATTATAAAGTATAGTTAAATGGATGATCAAACCCTGAGCAACTGGCTAATGATTTAAAGCAGGTAAATGTGAGCAGTGAAAGAAGAATCAAGTTCAGTTGGTGGGTAAAGGTGCCAACCAATATAGACAGGCCCTTCAGCTCTATTACAGATGTCATGGCTACCAAGTACACAACAGCTGGTGGGGATTAGATAACAAGCACTCTGGTTCAGAGATTAAGCTCCTGAGCTTTATGAGTTTACCAAGCTTTTTGGAAGAGTGACTGCTTGCTTGCTAGCTAGGTTTTTCTTCATTCCCACAACTCTAATTTATAAGCAGTTGTTCACCTCAAGAGAAACCCTAGTCTACTCTTCCATTGGTGTCTGTGCATACCTTCTGTTAACACTGGCAGGAATCAAACGTGTGCATTAGAAGAGAAGCCCTGCCATTGTTTAAATGCAATATAATGTTGAAAGAAAAGTAAAGACAGCAAATTCTCAGTGTGAACTGAAATATTAAAGCCACTGTTTATCAAGATGAGTGTATATCCAATCTGTTCCACCTGGTGAGAGATAAGAGGAACAACTTTGAAAGGACTACGATACAATACATAATCTATGCTATTAAGTTCAAGTGTTGCAGCTATGTTGTGTGTTAAGATAATTTAAGGTATTGAGTGTAACGTCTGCTCAATCCTTTTGTAGGTTTATTTCTACCTGTAAGACTAGTATTTGTGAGATTTTCTCTTGTTTGCAAATTGCTGTGCAATTTTCCATTTGACATGAGTGAGCTCAGAAACTGCGGGTCAAGGATAATGTCTATACCTTCATATTGCTTTTCCAGTTTCAACCTTCTCCTGCCCCAAATGGTAAGATGTGCTACCATCATCCATGCTCCCTTTGTAGTGTCCACTTGGGAGAAATGTGGGTGTCCAGCTGATGGAGAAGACAAAAAAGCCTGAATAAAGGCTCTCCTTGCATTAATTTAGGCTATTAGTCCTGCGATGCTACTTCCTAACGTATGATCCCAGCAACAATCTTCCTGGCTCCTTCCTCCTGCCATCATTTTGCAAATTATAGAACCTGATTGCTCTGAAGCACTTACAAAAGGGTTTCAAATAGCTGAGGAAAATTACACCCTAGAGAATCATCCTCATCCAGATGGGATACATCAGGTCTGAATGACCTCTTCTCAAGGAGGAGCTCCATTAGCATTAACAGAATCTACCTCACAGACATGCATGCAATTTTTAACAGAAAGTAAAAGAAGGAACTAAAAATAAATTAATCAGAAAATAAAATCTATATTTTCTATTTTCTAAGTGGCTGGACAGCACATAAAGCGCTTTCTCTAGAACATGATTTGATTAGATTAAGACCCAAATTCAAAACCAGCCACAGGGAAAATTAATTTGAGTCTGCCCATTCAAGATGTTGGTTATCATCATATACACTGGATAATGTTTGTTCAGCAATTTTCTGCCTGTATTTGAATAAAAAATTATTTCATATGATCAACCTGCACCTGTCCAAATAAATAAATCAATAAACAAATGAAACATTCCAACATTTCATTGTTTACAGTGGCAGAAACTCAAATGAGCCCCATTCATGCCCTATTGTCCCAAGTCAAATGTAATTTGAACCCAACTGTATGGAGTCGAGTTTCTATTGTACCCAATGTGTGGCTCTTTCCTAACAGACTAGTATGAAGGTTGCTAATTATTAATAGCATGTAAACAGTTACCAATGGCTCTTATGCTGCTTTACATACTTTACAGAACATTAATTCTAACCAGTTTCTAACCAACTATATCAAGCTGTATGTAATATCTCTATCTTATCTTTAAGACAAAAATATTAATTGCTGAAACCAATCAAGATTCGTGCTTTTAAAAGCTAAGTAGCCATGATTACTTGTTAAACTGTTCCATTCCGCATAACCTGGCCTTTGACAATGCTCTCCTATCACCACAGTTACAGATAGTTGGAAAGAATTAAAGGTATCAAAGGTCAACATCACTCTCCAAAAAAAGAGAACTATCCTTGTGAAAGACAAAAGCTCTCTCCAATCCTTAACGCTCTCCATTTTTATAAACATATACATTTGTGTTATTATAAAATAGTCCATTCTCCAATGTCTAATAAGGAACAATCAAAGTATCCCTCAATGATGTGAGAGAAATAAGTATAATTGATCGCTGGGAGATCTATACACTGATGACGGGAAGGAGAAAGAAGTATATTATTACATGTGAGAAAGATTTTTAGAATTATTCTTCGAATAGGAAATGTGTCCTGTGATATTTTATAAAGGCAAATATGTTAAAAGTATTTTATGTTAGTTTTTATCTGTTCAGAACAGCAGTTCTGATACTGCAACAACCTTGTATAACACACATTTGATTTGGTAAATCTTTAATGAGAAAGTTCTAGTTCTGTGCTCAGTGATCAGGTTCTGTGATGTTGCAATGCTGAACTAGTGCATATAGTATGTGTAAATTAATAAAGCTGTATTCCAGGAGAGGCAGCATGTGAGACAACTTCGTTTCATATTACACAGAACACAGATTACTTACATAAGCACAAATTGCATAAGAAAGCCGTATCAGGTCAGATGAGATGTCCATCTTGCCTAGTATCCTGTCTCTAACAGCAAAAGGAAAATTTAAGAACAGAGGAAGCATACAGCAATGCTTCCCCAGAATACCCTTCCAAGCCTTTGACAACAGGCAGCTGAAGGGTGTCAAAAGACAATCCCTCAAAAAGGCATCCAAATTAAACACGGTCCTCCCCCAACCCCAAAAAGCAAGCACAAATAACCATGTCTAAACTATCTGAATGTGCAATAGTGTGTCACAAGTCCCGCTCATCTTGTCCGTAAGACTGACTTGATAATGGCATTGACAACTTAGAATTACAACAGTATGCTACCAGCTTGACAGTCTGCATGAGGAGAACTGAATCTCTTTTGGTTCAAGCGATTCCAGGACAACCACACAGTGAAAGAGCTGTCTGCTAGACAAGTGTTGACAGTGGATGCAAGTTCAGCAGATGTGACTCCTACCAGCAGAGAGCTGTTTATGATGCCACCCATACTTGTTCTTCACATTCTCTGTCCTGCTTCCATCCTTGAAATCACTTTCCTAAGGCTCTTCCTGCACCTGCTCATTGCCGTAATTACAGGCAGGAGCCTGTTCGCACCGTCTGTTACGGGTAAGTTGGACTTGTCTGCAGCCTATAATCAAAATACCATTCTTTTTCTCACCTACACTGGCTAAAAAGCTTTAAGAATCACTGCACCAGGGATATCACTGTCCTCTGCTTTCCTCCACTACCTTAGGCAATATAATGTCGTAACAACATGGTCAAATTGCTGTCAGGATACCTACACAAAAGATAACTTTTGCTTACTAGAGAAACTCGTCTAAGAAGATAAAAAGGACATGCTATGCTAATGAACCAGGAAGAAACATTTCACTGGCACTGATCTTACGGTGATGCTGGGTGTGCTCCACGTGTGACAGACCCTGGACATGCTCTGAAACAAGTCACCTGGGAGTTTCCCTCTACTCTTCATGTGCAGCAGCTTGAATGCCTTCCTCCCCCTTTTCCCTGAGGACAGCACCCATACACAGTCTGCCAACTGCGAAGCTCTTGAACCAGCTTATACGTCAGGTAAATGTGTCTCCACACATACCAATACTCAGTGTTATACTGATACCACCCTGGGCCTTCAAAAAACCCTCAACCCAAGCAAACCAAAGCCCCCCTCGGCCAGTTTGGCTGTGGTCTCTACTGTTGTGTACAGCCCTGCTGGGACTCACCACAATTTCTCTGTAGATCAAGGTTTTTCAAATGGATTGAACAAGTAAACACAATTTTAGAGAGACAGATGTAGGCCTTTCCTCAAGGACCATCTCCAAGGACCATCCCGAAGAATGGGCTCTGTTTATAAATAATGGAAGTGAATTAGAGCTGTGGTGCCCCGCTTATAAATAAAAAGACCTGCATGCACCTTTCCAATGCTACTGAGTTTCAAGATGAGGAAGAGAAAGGGATAGTGGTTCAGCAGGCCACACCATGAAGCTAAAGGTAACCTAGGTACAGTGCCACACTAAGGGCTGACATAGCAGAGTCCGTAAAATCACAAATGACATGGAGATGGTGAATATGAAACAATTATTCACTGTTTCTCATAATACAGAAGCACTATGTCATAGCTGGCTACCTGAGGAGAAAGGCTAAGACTTATCTGGGCACTGATCTGTCTCCTTTCAAGGAACCAGTGCTAAAGTCCAGCAGTTGCACAGGGAAGTTTGCCTTGCTTGTTTTATGTATAAAACAATTAACTGATAGCCTCTGAAACATCTACGTGCAAACTGTATTACATGTATGTTTTAAACATGCATAATTAAAGGCTTATACTACTTAGATTTCATTAAAAGTTTTATTCTGAAGAGTAAACTGAAAACATGTTAGTATAACAGGTGCAAGAACTCTCACAAAACCTCTTTAAATGCTTCCTTTAACTCTATGTAATAATTGTTTCACAACATCACACAAGGGTGTCTAAAATAAATCCACAACACGCAGGTTTACAGTAACAGATTTCCTGTAGTTACTCTGTTGGGAGTTCAGACCATTCAGCACATCAAAATTTATGTTGGATTTGCACTGATTTAAATGATTTCTTGTAATGAGCTCTGGACAGACAACATGTGACTGAAGCAGAAACGATCTTTACCCAAAATCTACTTAAAGCTTCTCCTATCTTATTTGCCTTATTTAAGTATTTAATAATTTTAAAAGTGACTGAATTAAAGGCACTGCTCTATGTCATCTCCCACATTTATCCACAGAAAACTTCTATTTGGACAGACAAAGCCAAAGTGGCCAAGAACTGTAAAGTCACACCAAAACCACCTCAGTTAAAAAGGGTTCATATCCTGCATTACACATTTTTAAGGAGACCGGTAACAGGCCGTGCAGCCAGTTCACTTAAAAAGCTGGAGATATATGCCCAAAATAAGCAAACAAGCTTCACATATGTCACTAAAAGAGGAAAAAAAAAAATCTGTCTGTGACAATGATTAACTTCTTACTGTTTACATTACAGGAGAGACAACATGACGTTTGGCGACCCACTGTGATAGGCACTAAATATATCTAGTGGGAACAGTTCCTGTTCAATAATCTTACAATTCAGTTAGAGCCCAGACAAAAGTTGGTGTAAACAAACAGAGGCAGTTTAGGAAAAATGACAAATACATTATGGTATAGATAAGCTAAATGCAGAAGTTATCAGGGTTAAAATGACAAACAACAGTCACGATCCCCTAGCCTCTACCAGTTGGACTGGGTTTAAAGCAGTCATCCAAGAAGTAAATGTTCCATGTTTGTGAAAAAATCCAACTCCAGAAGTTGAAGCAATTATAAAAATAACTCTGTCCTCATTGCTCCATTTACTCTTAAGACACAAAAGCAGTTAATGTCCTTAATGCAAGGGGATTATGACCGTGCTTCATGCAATAAAATAGTAATGCTATAGGTAAAGAAAAACAGATAAGAGAATTAGTTGGCAAATAACGGTCTTAAACCAGAGTCAGCAAAGCCAAGCAAGTGTGCAGTCCCTGTTTAATTATTTACATGTGACAAAGCAGTAAAACTCCCTAGAGGAATAACCAGATTTTTCTTTTTTCTGTTCTCAAATTTTTTTTTAGTAGTTATGAAGGTATGTTTTTCTTTAAAAACATACATAAAACTTGTTTTTCTATTGCACTCACTTTCAAATTTATAGAAGATTGGCTGAATGTATCTACACAGTTTAATATCACAGTGCACAGCAATGCCTCTATCTGGAAATTCACTACGCATTCTGTTATTGAGGTGTCTCCTTGTTGCCAAGACCCATATGGCAAGAGAACACCAAACTTGTCACTTACTAGATGACGTTTTGTCAGGTTAATCCAGATGAGCAGCGTGCTTGCGGAATCAAGTAACTGACTCATGAAGACACAAAAACTGCACCAACGCAGACAGCTCCTGCAGCCTCCTGCCACCTTTATTTCCTTAAGTGATCTTAGCTTAATGCTTTTCAGTCATATTCACCTTTTTATGACCAGTAAAAACTGCCAAAAGGTAAATTCGCAATAAAACCCACTCAGTAATTCAGTACTTTTTTGGTTTATAAAATATATGCTCCTACAAAGGGAAAATATGCCCTGAAGATATGCCTTAGCTGCTGCTTCTCCTTGAGTCACAGTTCTTGGGCTAAACAGAGCGGATTTCCCCTGTGGTAAACCCAGCAAGACAGGAGATACTGGATGCTAAAAGTTAAGCCCTCATCCCTCTGTAAATGAACCTTTCCCTTCCTTTCTCCACCTGCTACAGAAGTGCTCCTATCAGCTGAGACTTCCTTGTTACATTTCGTTTTTCAGCTTAATGGAATCTGATGTCACATCTGTAGCAGTTTTCAGTGGAAACATACAAGGATTTATAATCTAATATAAACCATTTCTTGCCAGCTGAATTATTAATGCTGTAACTCTTTGTTATATATAATCAATACCTAATGTTTCCAGTGTCCACAATGATGTGCCCACAGAAGCTGTACTTCCAGGACAAACTCAGGACTGAATACTTCATGCTTTTCACTTTCCTGTCACACAATTAGTGACCAAATTACCTTGCACTGTCTGAATATTTTTCATAGCATTTTCAGCACTACGCCACATACAAAAATTATGTAAATAAACAAATAAAAAAACCCCACCAGCTTTGACCCACAAAAATCCATAGTTCAGGATTTTTTTTAAGAAATAAAGCATTAGTAGTCAACATGATACTGTGAAACCTGTATGAAGAACAGAAATAAAACAGAGAACAATAACTAAAGCAAGTTTGGACTTGTGAAGTTTTCCAAATAAGAGTAAAATAAAATACCTGTTCCATACCCTTTAAATGTTTCAATGCTTCCTGTTGAATATTTTTATTGGATTAATAAGTTAGTGGAGTGGTTTTTTGTTTATAGAAGCTAGAGAGCTGCCATGCTGTATCTAAAAATCTTCTTCATCCCTAAAAAAAAGTGCAAAGGAACAGTCAAAAATTCAACTTTTTCATCTAAAAGAAAAACCCTGTCCTGAGGGTTTCAAAATGAAAGGAAGCACTTTCAGCTGGCATAAAACCATGCAACTCAATTGGGGGAAAAAAAAAAAAATATCAATAAATTCATTCTAATTTGCATTAGTTGAGTGCCTGGCTCTTTTTTTCTTTACTTTTGAATGTATACATCAGTATTAGGGAACTGTCTCCCGCTTGTCTATCATATTACATAACTACTAATTTAAACGCAAAATGTTGGTGTTAAACACACTCAGTTCTAGGATGCAGTCCCATAACACTGTAAGACTCTTTAAATACAGGTTGCCCCTTTTTCTACCTCAGGTGCTCATCTCTGCTCTACCCCTACTGCATCAGACATTTGTATAACTACACAGCAAGCAAAAAAAAAAAAAAAAAAAAAAAAAACGGGGGGGCAAAAAAAAAAAAAAAAAAAAGAAGAGACGTTTGAACACAATTTCCCCAGGGCAAACTGATCTGTTTGGTCTCCTCTATAATGCAGGCTTTCTTGACAGACCTTTGTTCTTATGGTATAAAAACTGTGTGCCATAGATGCAAGCTCACCCTGCACCTGGGGAGTTGGCAGTTATGGGGAGGCTGGAGGAGTCAGTTTCTACATTTTTTCCATTTCCTTACTCGTTTTTTCCAAAGATTTTTGCTTTTTCACTTCCTGGTGCTTGTTCCACAACTCTACCCAAGATGCATTGAAAGCAGGAGAGAAAGAGAAAGAGTCAGCAGCTGGTCAGACAGGTGAAAATGGGGAAAAAAATTTGAAACAAAAAACCCACTCCTTCATCTCAAAAAAAAAAAAAAAAAAAGCAGAAATTTATGACAAGTACTAAGTGAAGGGTTAATTAACACCATTTTACAAGAAATCAATGTTAGGTATTGAGCACTGCATCATCTCTCATTCACAGAATTCAAACGTTTGAGATGACTTCATACAGTGAACCAACTAAGGAAAAACAGCTATTATGAACACATATATTGCATATAATGCAATTAATCACCTTTCCCAAGAAAGGCCTTTAAGATTGTCAGATATTTATTCCTCCAAAACGGAGGCATCACAGAAGCTCTAATTAACAGAAATATTTTAATGCCTCTAGTTTATATCATTGAAAGAAAAGGCACAAAAACAGCAGCAACAATTCCAAGAAAATTAAAACTATAGGTTAACACAACATTTAACCAATATTATATCTTAAAAATTATCACAAAGTTTACAAGTGCAACAAGTTATTTTTGACCTGAGAGCGTTCTCAATAAATGCTTGGCTCTGCCTATCAACCAGTCCTACATGCAAAAGTTGAACTTCTCTGCACCCACTCGTTCCTATCAGAGTATAAAGAATGGAAAACAGGGAAGAAGAAGAAAAATGAGCAAGGTATCAGTCATGCTTAATGCCAACTTCCAAAATTCAAATTAGGTCACAGCACTCCAATCAACTCAAGGAATTCCATAAGAGGATACAATGCAGAGAAAAGGAAAAAAGTCTTAAGTCTGCATGCACTCTTCTCATTTGAAGCTCTAGCCCTGAGACAAAATAGCGATGAGGCACTTGCACTTTTCTACCATTCACATTCCTCAGCCCTCTGAAATGCAGTCATCTTTTCTGCTCAGAAACATCAGATCATGCGAGGTGCTGGCCTGGTGCCCAAAGGAAACATTACAAGCTGACAGGCTGAACTGACTGAATGCTGGGCACTGTCCTCTCTCACTAGCACGGTTAAAGCTGGGAATGCTAAGGAGGAAGATACTCTTAGAAAAGCAGCAAAGGCAAAGGGAAGGAAAAAGAAGTACAATGTTCTTCTACTGCTCTTCAAGGAAACTTGCTGAGCAATTAACAGGTTACTTGAAGTGAGTCAGAAACCCATCCCACCCTGCAAATGGCAGAAATTTGGGCAAGACAGGCTCTAAGAAAGTTCTGTTTAGCAAAATGTTTACTGAAAAAAAAAAAAGAAAAAAAAAAAAGGATAGTTACGAGTGTGGAGGAAGGCTCCAAAGTACTATCATTAAACGTATCAGGAGCAAGGCAAATGTAGCAAGGGAGAAAAAGCTAGAAAGATGGCTGCTAGCCAACTGATTTCTATATCTGCTTCATGATTGATGGATGTTCCTTCAACTTCCATAAGTACACAGATGAATAGGATAAAATTGCTTATGGATCCAAACAGCATCCTATAGGCTTATCTAGCTGAGCACTCACTGACACAGGTAACAATCTCTTTAAGATGTACTGAATTTGTTTGTTAAAGGGCTTTGAAAACATCTGGCCTCTTAAGTGCTCTCAGTCTATATGGCTTTACTTTAAAAACCACCAGGCTGAAAGCTACAATACCTGCCATTAAATTACTTCTAGCTGATTTGCCTGTTAGTTCAGGGTAGAGTATTTCCTAGCACATTAAAAACAGCCTAGATTTTACTCTCAACTACTTTGTCAAAGAAGAAAAGGAAAACTTCAAATAAACTCAAGGGGCATAAAATACTATGCCTGACTTTGTTACGTGAGCCTGAAGTAGACAGGACAGCAGGTCCAGAAAGGATCCGATGCAGACAAAGTAGGCCGCACAATCTTTTCAGTTTCAAAAAACTGTCAAAATAAAGTGATCTGCCAGCATTAAACAATTATTTAAAAAGCAGTAATGGAAACTTCAGTAAGTACTGACATTTTCCTTAACAGTTACTGCAAGTATGCAATAAAACCAAAATAATCACTAACGTAAAGGTGGAAACTATTAATTATGAACTTCAAAGCCACCCGTATCCTAACAAAAAGGCCAAGACTACAGGTGATGACCATGGACCCTGGAAGATAAGAACCTCATGAGTAAGGAAATAATTGGTGATCTTTTAGGAAACAAAGCATCAGAAGCATCATCTTCACAATTAATTTCCTAGCGAAGCAATTAGGTATTAACGCACAGCAAAGATCAATCCTCAGCTGATAAAAATCCATCACTCGTCACCTCAGAAATAAGAATTTTGCATACCAACAGCCTTCCCTGTTACAAGGGAGCATCCTACATACTTCAGAGGTACACAAGAAACCTGAAACTTTTTGAAAAGCGAACAAGAAAAGGGGGTCAAGCAGGAACACATCCACCCTGAACTTTGGAAAACTCTGTGAACCCCCTGGCCATTGTTCCTGTAGTACAAGAAAACCACACACATTCAGCTACCATACCTCTAGATCTCAGAGATGCAGTTTAATCACCACACTAACATACGCTTTATGTACGGCTACTGCAAACAATGCCATATTTACTCCACCATGCTGACGACTTACTTTCATTCTAGTATTTCCTCTTGTAGCTAGATCAAAAGGTTAGCATCCCAATTTGTATTTTGTCCATACAATACCAACAGATTGAGAGTTTTATTTACATATCTGCAAGCTGAGGCTGTAAGCACCTTCCAAACTTCACAGAATCAAGGAACTGCTGAGGTTCAAAGGAACTTCTAGACATCATCTAGTCAAACCTCCCTGCTCAAAGCAGGGTCAGCTACAGCAGGCTGCCACAGGACCATGTCCAGTCAAATGTTCACTATCTCCACAGATGGAGAATCTGCAACCTTTCCAGGCAACCTGTTCCAGTGTTGGATCATCTTCACATAAAAATATTTATCATCATGTTTAAATGGAATTACTTACAAATACTTCGTTATTTCAGCAACAGGTAAGTGTTTACCAAATGCTTCTTCCCTAAAGAAGTTAGTTTGAATGAGAAAGTCTGCATTTCACTATAGAAGGAATTTCAGCCTAGCCATGACTAACTCTGGTCCTGTATATCCAAAGTATTGTCTTATACTGAAGCTTCCATAACAGAACATAAAGGAAGTATAATAGCCAATAGCTTTAAATTGCCTTCCTGCAACACAAGAGAAATTCCTTTTACTTCTAGATCCCAAGAGTCAGATCAACATGGACACTACATTGTTTTTACAGCAATTTCTTAAAGACTGACTTGCATACTAGTTCATGGCTCTTAGTGACAGACAAAACCACTTGGAAAAAAAGGCTTCAGAGAAAAAATTAAAGCCTTTCGAACTTTGATCAGTTTTGGTGAACCATATCCTTGTTGTAACTTAACTCCACAGAAGACAAGTGGAAATCATTAGAGCATCAGAACCACCAATAAGAATTTAGCTGTTGCCTGTCCTTGAAGATTGTGAATTGTCTATGGCTAATATTCTGGCAACAGTAGTTAATATATTTAGCAGCACTTGTTTTGAAAAGCACTTCTTATAATGCTTCACAAACATGGAATGTCTGATCTCTATGATTTCCATTTCTATGAGGCTTTAATTTAATCTGAGAGAAAGAAGCAGTCTCTGTAATCCAATTAAAAGATCTCTCTTCATTCTTTAAAAGAACACTGGCCTAGCATCTGTTTTATTCTTAGTTGTGTCAGAAGCTTACTTTCCCTTTTCTCTTTTCTACAGAAAAGAAATTAAGTACCCAGAGTGAACCAAACCACTAAACTGAAATGCTGGAAATCTGAATCTCTTTTTAGCTCCCTGATAGATTTTCAAATAGAGTGCAAGACTAGTTTCTGAGCAACTGCCTCCATAGATTACCTCTTGAAACAAGAAAGCAAATCAAGTCTCGAGGGGTTCAGTATCAGTTCGGAAGGACTCAGCCTGTAGCTATTATGTGGGTGTAAGAAAGAATGTCTGCACTCCTGCCACTTAACTGCCAAATACACACATTCCCTCGTCTTACAGCACATACTGCAGGTACAGCCTCAAAGCAGCATGCTGCTTTCAGAAGATTAATCTTTCATGCAATGATTCCATTAAAACGTTATTTTAACCAGGCTGTAAGAAGCAATGGCTAAAATTTAACATGACATATTTTTGGAGTTGACAAAAGAATTTCTCTCATAAGCTGATGATACTTTTCTCTTGTTTACAGTCCACAGCAGGTTGGATCCAACCAAAATATTTTTTCTTTTTTTCCTTCCCACTCCCCCCTCAAAAAATAAATCTGTAAAGCCCTTTTCAGGTAAAACAGTTTAAAGCCTAACTCTAACTTTTTCCCAGACATAGGGAAAAGCTATACCAGCTAAAAAAAAAAATCAGACTGGGAAAATTTCCAGTGACCAGCCTAGCAGATGCTGTTTAGAAGGACACGCATTCTATTTGCTATTGCATAGAAGGAAGATCCATCAGTCCTGCTCACTGTAATACTACAACTAAAATCTTTTTGGCAGTTTTTATTATTAACAATCAGCAGATCCTGGATCCCACTTCTATCAGGATGCAATCTAGATAATCCACAGATAGTCAGCAATGATTAGAAAACTTTTGTTTCACGTAGTCCTTTCCACTGTTGCCCTTTCCAAAGTCCTGCTGGCCCTATTTCCCTCTTGCCATTTCCTGTTGCTTGGAAACATCAATCACAGAGAAAAAAAATAAAGTTGTCTAAAGTGTAATGAAATTCAGAAACCATTAAGATTAGAAAGCTTCTCGGAGAAAACTGCCCTGGATAGTTTATCCAAGCGCAGAGTGGAAACACCTATGATTGTTCCTTGTGATCCAAGGTGTAAATGAAGCATGTTACAGCAGCAATGTAGTGTGTTAAGATGGAGAGAATGCAAATAGAACCTAATGCCAAAAAAGAACTCCCTCCTGCACTTCACATGCACCTCAATACACACCAATGGAAGCAATAAAATTTTCTTCCTTTAGACTCCTTGTGTCAAACTCCCTTGGCCCTTTGCCTGCAGGGCTCGGTGCCTTTGGCATTAGCTGAGGTACCGGCAGCTGCATTGCAGGTTTTGGCTCCACTCTTGGGGATGATGCAGGATCCTTGCCAACTGGAGTGATAGATCCATCCGTTGGACTTCGTTTTCTCTTTTCTGGTTCTTTAAAGAAAAAAAAAAAACAAAGTGTTGGGAAAAAAAAATAAACCATAAGGAAAAAGGAAATGAGAGCAGGAAAAGGAAGAGGAGACAGATGGTCTCACCTAAATCATTAAGCCTGGCACTGAAACAGCTCAGTCCCACATTTGTTCCCATAGGTCACCATGGCATGCAGATAGTCCGACACACTGGCAGAAACAGTGGAGCAGAAGGCCAGAGTGCTGGTTCTGGGATACTCAAATTATCTCCTTCCTGTGTATTTGAAACCTAGGAATCTTCTTTGACACAGTAACTGTAGTATCTCCTCTGCTGAGTTGTGCAAAATTAAACAACTCTGCCTAAACTACCAAGAATATAACTTCTAGAATATAAGCAAGCTCCTCTTGCAGTGAAAAGATGACAAATACAGTCATCTTTGATGGGTAACACTAAATGAAACTTCAGTTAGGAAAAAAAAAAACCCAAACTATCAGCTATAGCTCTTCCATCATTCTCCGATACTTCCTATAATTGTATGTCCCCAAAGGCAGTTTGGATTATTTCTCTGTATCAAACTCCACAGTCTGAATTACAGCAAAACTTTCAGAATAGAATAACTGAAATTAGGTTTTCCATAAAGAACCTCTTGTAAACCTGCACAAACTGTTCCCATAGCTGATGAGGCTAATCGTCAAAATTTCATATCCTAATATCTAAAGTTGTTGTACCACTAGACCTTGTGATACCTTTGTCCAGTAGATTAAAGATTCTGCTATCAGCAAGACCCTTCCATTTAGATAATAACTGAAAACAATCAACACCTAACATTCAACAGACTGAACACCTCCATCCTTCAGAGCAAAAGTGTTTTCCCAGTTCTTTGTCGGTCTTTTCAGAAACCTCCTCCGGTTTTTCAAGATGGCACGACCAGAACTGGAAGCACTGCCTCAGCTGTGGGTCTTGACAGTGACATATCCAGAGACAACAGCTGCATCCAAAATCTAAATTCCCAGGTTTACCCAGCATCCCCCTCCCCAGCTTTTACAGACACAGCAGACAGTGGGAAGTTCACACATAGCTGCCATTTGCAGATACGCTGCTTCCTAGAACACAGTTCCCAATCCTACCATTGTTGCCAACTGTCCTTACTCCTAAACACAAGTCCTTAGTTTGGCCATATCAAGATAATCACCACCATGCTTTATTAAGATTCAGCTTCCTCTAGACAAATAACCTATATCCATCATGTCCTGTTTAAACAGTATGCATCATATGCAAACTGAACCATTTTAGGATTACTAGATCACTACTGTATGTTAAATAACATTAAGATAAGCACTAATCTCTAGAAAACATTTCTAGAAACATCTAGGTCAAGTCATCGAAAACAGGTAAAACATACTAAACAGCTAAAATTTGACTAAATCTAGATGTCATGCAATAATGAGAAAAGTCCTTCAAAGATGTATCAAGGCTTTAAAAGTATGTATCAAATTTTGTCTATTGTGATCACAACTAATTTACTGAGTAAGCTCTGCTTACCATCAAATTATGCGATCTGGCATTACATTAGCAAGACTTCACTCTAAAACCACTGAGTTTTAGATCAGCCACTCTATAATTTTCCTTAGGATCAGCGTCAGATTAAAAGGCTTATAATTACCAAGATCAGCCTATTACCCACATTCAGGACTGTTACACTAGCACAGCCTTCCTGACCTTCCTCAGCATTCTAACAACGCTTGGAAATCAACACCTGTAACCCACAGGGCATCTAAGCCAACTCAAAATCCCTGATGCAAGGCACCCAGAACACCAACTATAAAGTGTTTAGTGTATTTTACTCCTCTGCTACAATGAAATAAATAGGTTTTCATCATTTGAGATTATAGCTCAGTCAGATATTAAGCAGAGAGGCAGCTTTTTGTCATCTTTTGCTCTTTTTCCTTATGTGCATTTTCTTATTTTGCATTAAGAATCAGATTTTAAGAAAAAGCTGAAAAATAAAGAGGTATTTTCAGACTTTGCTCTCCAAGAGTACTTAGCGATACAAGAATGGTGTAATGCAAGGTGGTTGGTGAGGTAAGTGTCGTATGGCTCCACATTAGAAATATCTCGGTCCCTATTCAGGTTGTCTGCAACAACTTTCCAAGACTGTGGTTGGGACAATGTTAGCTGAAGGTCCCCACTCTCAGAATTTCCACTTCATCTGTAAAAGTCCCAGGTTTTGTATCTTGCTGCATAATTTCCATTTTCAATCAAATACCAGTATGGCCGTTATTTTGTTTTGGTCCAGTTACAAGTGTGCAAGAAAGTGGTTTCAAGCTTTGTAAGGTTTCAGTAACAATGGTACAGTTCTCACCTATGTTGAAAGCATTGTAAAACCCCTGAAATATCAGAGGCCACGAAACAGCTACCTTCACAATAAGAATCTTGTTTGGTTCATAAACATTGTATTCTCATAAACAATTTTCTTACCTTTGTTGTAATAGTGAGTATGTGCTATCTCTAGCAGGCCAAAAACACTGGCCATGCCTCCCAGGCCAGCATTCGCATATGACTGCTCCAGGCTCAACACAGTGCACTTCAGCAAGTCCAGCATGCCTTTATAAACCTTGCGGCTGATCTCCTGCAATGAATAACCCATTAGCGTTGCTATTTCAGAAGTGAGAAAGTAATTCAAGAACATAAATTCCAAAACTGCTGCAACATCAGCTTTTAGGAGGCAATTGAAGAAAAACATTCTACGAATAGAGCCTCAGCAGAGACTAGGTACGAGGACCCTGCTGAGTTCAGCACTGACCACATCCTGTATGACATCCTGTCGAGCATCTTCTTCTGACTGGATTGTGCGATTCAGCTTGCTTAGTACAAAGACACGGAGCTGCTCACTCTCCAGCAGACGTCGGACTCTCTTCATGTTCAGCCAGCCAACACCTTGCCCATCCAGAACATTGTGTACCACCTCCTTCAGGAACTGCTGGTTCTCACTGATGGATTTAAGAGGAAGCAGGCAAAAGTTAGCCCTCTGCCTACCTTGGCTTGCATGGGAAGAGAGATTTAGCCAGGACACACACAGAAATGCATTTCCTATCAAAGCTAAGTTTACAAGAAAAGTTCAAATCTAGCTATGCCTGCTACTAACATAACTGCACACAGACCAAGCTTTGTTCTACATGTATAGCATCACATATTTTATTTTATCCATTATTTCCTGTAATAAGCCATAATCATATTTTCCTCTAGTCCCTCTAGCTACCACTCTGCTCCTCACCTTCACAGCACTCCTCAGAATCTACAGGAACCCTGTATGCCACAACCTTCTCCCTCAGCTGCCTTGTCTGACCTGTAGACTTTCCTTGAAAGAGGAATCACAGCACTACTAATAGCGCTATTGCAGCAGCCTTGGCAGATGTACCGCTTCAGCTTCAACTTGGCACAGGGGAGGGAATGGTAAGGAGAACTCCCATGCAACCTGCTGCATTCCCCAGTCTGAACTGCAGTTATTGTTCTTGTTTGTCTCTCAACCCCAGTAGCTCAAAGTAAATTTCACTCTACCCATGACTGCTATGTAAGAAAGGGAGGAGAAAGCACAGGCACAGGTCAGCTAATGTTTACTTGCACCATTCTGAGTCCCTTCCCAAGGCTGAGAAGAGTGTCTCACACGAATTCATGGCATCAGACTGCTTCAGATGACTTGGCTGATCCCCTGCATGGTGCATTAAAACTCCGCTGGCTAGACTACCTTGTTCAGAACAGACTCAGTTACAAAGAATAAACACTAAGCTAAAGTAGGGACCTAGAATTTTTTGGATCTCAGACAGAAAGAGCACAGAAAAATACATACATGCACCAGTAACTGTAAGACCATCCATACCAAATCTTCTCAGACAATAATACATGCAAGCTTAGGGCCATAGAAAAGTACTGTTTAGTTTTCAACAGCTAGACTTCTGAGGAAACACTGGCCAAGTACGAGACCACTCTAACAACACTTTATACTCAGAAAGCAATGAAGGATATTACCTGGAATTGCTAGTTCGTCCCTGAGGCGATGGAGATTCTCTCTTCACTGTTGGGCTGTGCTTAATGACTGAAGACTTTTGATCCACAAGGGCTCGTCTGTTTCCTAAACAGGAGAGGAAACAGGGTGAGAGGAAGGGGTGGGAGGAAAACAATCTAGTCCCTGGACAGTAACAAGCAACGCTAAGGTTGGCTAACAGACCTATTCGAATTACAGGTAACAGACTTCAAACAAAATGGAAACTCCAAAAAAGCAGCAGCATATATCATATTCTAGCATCACACATCGGCAGAAAACAGTAATGGGAGTAATGCAGAGAGAAAAAGAGAAGATGGTAATGGGAGCAGGAGGTGAAAGGCAGGAAAAGTTTGGCTGCTGTGCATGCAGTTCCACAACAAGAACCATCTTCAAATTAGTCACTATATGTAAAAGCATAATGCATTGGGGGTGACTAGTATAGAACATGTGGTACTGGTTACCCAGTGAGAAAGGTAGCCCAAAGTCAGGCATAGGGAATGCTGGAAATTGTTATATCATGCACAGCTCATGCTGTAGGGAACCCACCTTCATTGCTTACTGGGCCAGCTTCAGTAATAATCTCCATTATAGTATTTAACCCAAATACTGGGACACAAAATATACAATTAGTAGTGTACTGCAATCTCTACACTCCCCACCACCAGCATCAAAAGAATCCAACTACCAGCTTCTTCCCAGCCCTCCCTCAAAACAAAACCCAAATGACGCTAGAGCAAGAAGGATGCTTGAAAGCCCAAGACAACAAGGGCCAGCGTAATTAATCTTAGAGATAGTGCTTGACTTGAAATTTGGCATCGTGGAACCAATGTATTGCATCTTCGAGGACATTACTGCACATATTGTATTTCAAGGGCACTATCAAAACCATCTGCATCACTGAGGAAAAAATATCAATGGATGTGCATGAAATAAAAATTAAAAAGGAAGATGGAAAGTGGTCAAACAGCAGCAATGAGATGGAGTCCCAGCATCATTTCCCATTACAGTTAGAAACACAAGGTACCACACACATTTGGTAAGAACAAGCTAGTGCAGCAATTTTATACCTGTACAACAGAGACAAAAACATTTTAAGAACGGTGAAGTGCCCAGTGGGAATCCCAGTGAGCCAGCGTGCACACATAAATGAACACGAACACATACACACACACACACTTGCACATGCATAAAAAAGACTGAGCTACTCCACAGAAATCCCATCCTCCTATCTGCATAGTAACATTAAAGGCCCTACAGGATTACAGTAGTTAAGAAAAGAACACCAAAGTGCAGAAGATGAGGCACAAAGCATGATCGTGGAATGGGAAACCCCATCACTGTTTTCTTCCAATGCATGGAATCAGTCATTAAGTTTACCCATGGAAATAATCCTGACATGAAGCATGTTCCTTATCCAGTACAATTGGACATAAAAACATAACCAACTGGTAAAAGGTTGTCAAAAACAGCTGTGCAGAGTTTCTGCTAGTGTTTTCACCCTACCAGTCCTCTTCCTCCTCATTTTACACACAGGGAATGATTACTTGTCTCAAAAACAAAGTCCAAAGCAGAAACATAAAACCCAGCTTTTGGCCTTTGTTTCTAAAAGGTCAAAGGTCAGCAAAACATCATACCAACCTTCATCCACATCCCTTCCCACTTCCAGATTAAAGTAATCTTTACCGATGAAAATGATGAGGAGGAAAAAAATAAATGGAAAAAAATCAACATATTAAAACAAAAGCAGCAAGTTCTAATCAGAATAACTCAAAAGGTAAAATAAAACCTTTCCCCAGTTTAGCAAATGAAAAGGTCTCAACACTAGAACACCAGCATGTGCTCAGTCACCCCTTCTGTTATTACATCTGGTACAAGAACAACCAGACTGACTAACTCCCCACGGTAAGAGGGTCATTTCTCTAGTGCCCATTCAGACATGTTATCTAATGATACTGCAGATAAACAGGAGATGTTCCAATGAAAAGACTGCGCACATAAGTTCGGGATCAATCTTCACTCTGAATGAGCTGAAGTATGGTTATAATTTGATTTTGATCAGAAATTTTCTATTTAGTGAACTGAAAAGACTATAAACGCTTTTGAAACCCATGTACACTGCAGTCTCCGTGGGAGGCTGGCATTATCCCCACTTACAAATGCAGCATCATTGCTCTAACAAGCTACCTAAGGCTAACCATGAAGATAGTGGCAGTACAAAAGGAGGACCTACCTCTTGGTTCCCATTCTTTACACTAAGTACTTAAAAATAAACCAAAACAAAACAAAACCAACATTCACAGTGTATCCATTAACACAGGCTAGACCAGCCAGTCTCCCATCCCAACACAGCCCAATTGTCGGGAAGAAATCTGGCTGAGAAACATCAAGACAATTTACTGTCATGGTACTCAAGACAGGTACTACCCAGACTACCAAAATGCATCACCCCCAGGATTCCTGTTAGGGACAAGACCTCAGACTGCCAAGTCACAAGAACTGTAAAGGCTGTAGAAGTCAAAGGGAAAAATGGTTACCTTTCAGGCTGGGGAAGGGAGTATTCTTGTCTCTCCCGACTTTGGTTGGTAAGGCTAAGTTGGACAGACTGAAACTTGTGCTGTGGTTTCTGTACAGGCTGCCTATGACAGAAGAAGAAAACAATTAAATGCCTAATGCTCACTGCACACACTCGAACTTCTTAAACCTCCTGTAATTCACCTTCTTATTCCAGATCCTTGATGATTAAGTTCTTCTTTATTACCCAAAAGTCTCACAAGTGTAACACCATCTCATTTACATTGCAACCACATCTTTAATTAGATTATTCTAATCTATTATGTAACAGCAATATCCACGTGTCTTCCTCCACTTAAACGGGTAACCTCACATCAGTGTGTCTTCTAGTTTGATCCTCTTTTTAGAAGCAAATGAATGGTAGGGGCTACATGAGAACACAGGATCATGGAAGATCTCCAAAACATGTAATTCTGAAGTGAAGATTGTGTACTGTGCCTTGTGAAACACCGTAAATCTGCCACAGAAGCATGCTTTAAAATAGAAGCTTTCATTTATTAGGAGAAAACAAAAGCTCTTCCTAGTACATACAGATCTTAAGAACACAATAGTGCATCGTCATCTAGTTAAGCCTGTAGACAGCCGCAAAGCACCTCCTGTGGATCAATGAGCTGGTTAACACTTCAAGATGTTCATTTAAAATGTCACTGTACTATTTCAATTTGCTTTAGTTCTTTTTTTTGCAGCCTTATTTTAGTAATGATCATTTTACCAGAAATACCCAATATACTTTCGCCATTGCTGCAAACTTCTTGCACTGCTCCCCACTACAAAGCAAGACTCAACTGGCCCTATCTTCTTTTGCTCATTAAAAAACTCCAGATTAGTTTTCCACACCTGTGGATTTTATTATTAAAATATAATTGAAAGTAGATGAGCACAGTCAAGAAATTGAACTTAGCACCTAAACACACAACATGGCAGCATGGAAGGCATACTACTGGTAAGACATTTGTATCAACTTCAGGAAATTGCACAATTTTTTGTTTAAATGAAACTGAAAGAATTTCTGATCTGTGCCCTGAAGTGCCATATAACACAAGAGCCTAGCCACATAACCAAAGTCCTTCTTACTGAAAAATACATAAAACAGTAGTTATCAGCAGTGTAAGTTAAATAGGTCCTGTGGCTCCCAGCATGACTTCTGGAGAGCTGGTAAGAATTTGAACAACCAAGTCATTCTCTTGACTAGCCATGCCTCTACTCCATCTCTCCGTAAACTCTATTGTAATAAATAAAACCAGCTTAATGAATGCTTTAGTACATACTTGCAAAAGACATGATGCCCCCAAAACCTTCGCTGCTGTTGTTGGAGACAGTAGAGTTTGGGGAGCTGGCCCTGGAATCTGAGTCTGCATCAGAATCATTGGCCAGTTTTAAACTGTTTGGACGGAGTAACTTCTGAGACCTTTAAAGAAATTAAGTACAACTGTTATTAGGTTTTCCCCTTCCCACCCCAAATCAACATGTATAATTGTGGGAGATCAATGCTAGTCTCATTCCTCATCAGTTTTCACCACACTACCCTTACCTTGTAAGAAAGAAAAAAAAAGAAAGAGAAAAACCAGAGAGAACTGAAGCATCTTTGCATTCAGGCTTTTATTACCTTTCAGGGCATGCTGAAAACTTGTCTGCAAAAGGGCATCGGTGGACTTGGGGGTGAAAGGGTTCTGCTTCGAGAGCAATAACAAGAAAATCTAATGTCATCAATCACTATAGTATCTTTCCCCCAAAAGACAAAGCTTCACAAAAAAAATTGCTCAAAGTTTTCCAGAAATCAGTAGGTGGTATACTAGAATGATTCTAGGAAGAACTGGTAATTCTGTTATCTCCTACTGCTTACATAAAAGCAAGGAACTGAGGGAACTGAGCAAATGCCTTTACTCAAACCAGAAGGGTTTACAGAATTTCAATATTAAATGGAAGCGATTAATAATACATTTCAGGTGCAAAAGACATTTGAATGAATGAACATTAAACTACAGGAAGCAGTTGGAAACCCCAACAGTGCTGCACAGAAGGGCAGGAGACAAGGACTCGCCTGCTTCCATTGAGATTCTGGTTAAATCTTGGGGTGTAGCTCTCTTCCTGCTCATCGTCTTCATCCTCCGTAGGAAAACCATACTGTGGTTCGAAGTACGGATTGTCATACTCTCGCTTCCTCACCACCCCTTCTGAGGAGCTCATGCTGCCAGCTGCGCTGTCGCTCTCACGGCGATCCAAGCTTATCTTGGGAAAGCTTGGTTGCAGTGGCAAGGAAGGGAGATGGTTTGAAAACCCAGCAACCAACTTCTCTTCCATTTCTGCTGAATCTGCTGACTCCTGTGGACCAGTCAAATCATTGATCTGTTCGCTAATTTGTGTTACATACAACTGAAGGGCAGGACAAGAACAATTATTTCAAACTGGGAAGGCTGCACAGTCCTTGCTGTTTGTTACTGGGCACCCACCCCACCCCCACCATCCCCGGCTCTAATCTAGGATTTTATATACACTGCCATGTTTGTGCATTGTTCTAGGGACTTACTCCCCTGTAAAACAGATCTTACTGGTAAGTGTTAGCTCAGGATAACAGCTCTCCATTACCCTGTTTTGTGGTTATGCAAGCAACTCCCATTCTTCCTAAATGACCACAGATTCATGAGTTTCCCCACCGCACTTCCTGTTCCTCTAATGCATAAGGTCTTTCCAGACTCTGTAAAAGCAATTCCTGCAGTCACAGCCTGGGCCACTGCTCTCTGTTAATGCTGCATTTTTCAATGCATGGGAACTTTTAGGTGCAGGAATACTCTATCCCAGCATAAGAGGGTACCAGTAAACTCCACCTTGCTCAGGAAGTCCAGAAAGAGCATGCAATTTAATCTGTGCATGGTTTCACAGTCCTATTAGCTTTTGCCCTTCTCAGAACGAACCACGTGCATTCTCCCATTCTTTATATCCTAATATGCTGATCTTGGGGCTGAACTCATCTCAGTACACACATGATTCACTCCATGGATGACAGTGCTGGGGCTGCTACTGGCTGTAGTACTGGAACTTGAACGAGGTTGGTTGTTCTCTTGGGAGTTTTCACTGTCCATGGCCTGTTCATCCAGATCTGCTGAGTATTCTTGAAAATCATCAAATTCCACTTCACTAGCATCACCAAGAGCTGCGTGAGTCAGCGGGTCAACATCTGCAAACACATCATTTTGCATTAAAGAACACTGCCTTCCTCAGCCTTCTGCCCATCTAACGAAAGACCCCTAGCAGATGAAGACTGCTCAGCAGAATAAACCTGCATAAAATTTTAGGTTGTAAAGGGCTTTTGGAGATCGTCTGTTCTAACTCTCTGCTCAAAGCGGAGGTAACTTCAAAGTTAAAGCAGGTTTCTCAGGGCCATGTCTCATTGAGTTTCAAAAGTCTCCACGGCTTGACATTCTACTGTGATCCTGGGAACCTGTTTAACTACACTAACCATGAAGATCTTTTCCTTGTGTCCAAGTAGAGTTTCTTCTGTTGCAACTTAGGATTATTACCTCTTGTCCTTGGGACACAGGAAATGTGCTGGCATTCCTAGATTTAGTTTATTGAAGAAACTAAAGAGTTTCCTGCTCTCACAAGAGAAGCTATTGCTGCAGCCTCCATGTAAGCCACAGAGAATGCATTTTCCTGTCTCCTCTATGACAGAGACTCATTAAAGCCAGCACTGAGAACCAATATGCAGGTGCAGGAGAAAGCTCATACTCTGCTGCCTATATTGCAAAGTATCTACTGGCAGCAGCAGGTTGTTTCCAGATCTAGTGACCCAGTTTTGTTCAGCAGCACCTATTTCTGTTGTTCTTCCTGCTCCCAGTGTCCTTTGGAGGGCACTGCTTATAAGCAGGAGAAATGTCTTTTTTCAGCCTACCCCTGGATATTGAAGAAGGAGCAGAGAAGACACTTACCTCAGAGCAAGGCTACAACGGAACAATACTTTGCTCTGATTCAGGGACTTAAGGGAGTAATTTTTCCCACAGTGCAGATGAATGGGGAAGAGGAACCTATGTGGACCTTGTGAAAGCAAAGCTCAAAGTTACTCACTTGGGGTATCACCATTAATGTCACATTTCATCATCTCACTGACAAAGTCACCGAGGGAAGAGTAGGAGGAACTTGAGTCGTCATAGTCGACACTGTCACTGCCACTGCCACACAGGTGAGAAAGAGAGATGAGTGGCAACATAACAGCAACAGCAGGGCCTGATGTTTCAAAGGTATGAATCAGCACTGTTTTCACGGGCCTCTTAAAAATCTCATTATATTAGTCTCTACAAACAAATTTCTGGCAAGAGTCAGAAGCCAGCTTCATGAAAGGTCAGAGCAAATGAAACAACTTTGAGGTAGGCGAAGAGGCAATATGGGAAGACATTTAAAGGCTCTCAGCCACATTTACGAGTTCAAGTGTAAGCGAGCAGGGAGGGGGGTGTGGGGGTGTGTGTGGGTGTGGGTGTGGGTGTAAAAGATGTGCAAGTCCAAGCCTGAAAGATCTCACAGGCTAACAGAGAATGAAGGATAATAAAACTAGATGCAAAACTCTGCGAAATATGGCCAAAACTACTATAACAAAAAAGTTTACTCTCATTTCACTGAACACATAAGGAGGTATCAGGCAGTGGGTGGTACTAACAAGCTTTGCATAACTATGTGCACTGAGTAGAGATTTAAAAGAGTGGTAGGATGGGTGGGAGTACTTGTAGTACTGCAATAGAAATAACCAGAGAAAGAACAGCATGGAAGGAAAAAAAAGCATTAGGGTGGGAGGAAATATCAAATGTCAAGTGGTATACAGGTAGCAAAAGAAAACAGGAAAATGCAAATGGAGAATCACATTAAATGAGGTCTTGAGAAGACCCTAGGAAAGTTTAAGAGGTTGCTGTGATGACAGAGCAGTGAGACAATTTACTTCAGTGTCAGTATTCTGCCCAGACAGAAGAAATGAAACAGCAACCTGGCAGGCTACAGGAAAAAGCTGCAAACGAGAAGCCGGAGGAGAGGCCCAGCAATCTGAAGTAACTGTCACATGACTAGGGTCGTGCTCCCCACTAACCTGTCATCAGTGGGATCCGAATCTGTTTCTTTCTCTGCTGGGACATTCAGTGCTTCAGCCAGCTGTGAATTACTGTCATAGACACGATAGTGGATGGGCTGCAGCTGGTGAGCATACCACTTTGGTTTGTCACCAATCAGCGCTGGGTCAAACATGTCTGCACAAAAAACAAGGAGAGAGTTAATTGAACTCATTTATTGGTGTCAACAGCTTCATTCACAGTGACGCTACCCCCTGCTAAGCCTTGCACAAATGAAGGAACAGTCTCTACTCCAAGAAGCCTACAAGTCTTCTCCGTAACCAAACAAGACAAGAGGTAAAATTAATTGGAGGAGTGAGTGGCTAATAGCAGGGCTAACTTGGTGGAAACACATGAGGACATACATAAAAATAGAAAAATGTTCCTTGAACTGGATTTCACTCCCCAGCAGGAATAATATGGTGTAAAACTAAGTCCTTCCCTAGAATGTCTCTGCTTTTTAAGTTCCTGCATTACATCCAAAGTGCAGGAAAGGCAAGACCAAAACTTACTGTTATGAATTCTTTGGAAAGCATAGTTAGTAGGGTTGAGTGACCATTCTCCAAAGTATTCTACTGCCTGTGTCCTGGAAAGCTTATCTGCAAAGGGTGTTTGCTTCGGCCTCGAGGCAAGAAAAGAATTTGCCTGGAAGGCCACCACTGGTCGTGGGAAGAGACGAAGAGTGCGAGTATGCATCTGGAAACCTTGCAAAACATTTGGTGAGTTGAAGAATCTCACCATAGCAACCCTAAAAAGAAACAGAGGACAATATATCAGATAAAAACACAGAACACAACAGAAAAGAAGACAGAGCGCCTTTAAAAGGTAAGCAGTAGGCAATGTTTCAAACCTTTGAAGAATGGTAACCCAGTATGAAAAACTAAGTCTTCTTACAAAACAGTTGTCTTTAAAAAAAGAAAAGAAAATTTTTAAAAAAAAACAAACCACACCAAGAAATCACTTTGTTTTAATTCACCACCTCAACACCAAGATACACTCAATGAAGGACATAGTTCTCTTCTCTGCTAGCTGAGATGACAACTGAGTCTCCAGCTTTTTTTGTAGTTTAAGGCTTGTGATTTAAGCTGAGAATACAACATCAGACTGACAAGTCCAGGTAAAGGGGACAATCTATAGGAAAATGCAAGAAAGAAAACACACCCTCAAGATACACAGTTATGTTCATGCAGTTAACAGATATGAGATAAACACTGTGACTTCTGCTCTTTTTTTCCCATGATGTAAAGTAGAACCTGCAAGATGCTGCTTCTGCCATAGGACCCATAGAAGTGTCTGTGCTGCCTTCAAGTGCAAACTTTATGAAGGCTCAACACTACCTTCCTGTTCAGCCTCACCTGGTAGCCACATCCACAGAGTCCACATCATTTCCATAGATCAGAGGGTTGAATTCTGTGGAGGGAGTAGACTGCAAATCATTCTGCGGTCTTCCCAGCAGCAGTGGCACCTCCTGCCCCTCGTGGAACTTCTCTAGATTAAGAATGGGCTGAGTATTCAGACTCATGCTGGCCAGAGCCTAAGGAAGGACGACATTATGCACACATTCAGCAAGAAAAGTTATTCAAGGAACAAGAGAGAGATCAGAGCTACCCTGCCCTCTAGGCAATCGCAACAATTGTGCGTGCTCCGTTAGTTTATCTTAAACCACCTCCTACGCTGAGTCAACAAATATCTCCAGGCCCTCCTTTGTGTGGATTGTAAAAATGATCTCCTCGATGCTGAAACAGTCCTGGAGCCAGCCGAGGGGTAGCACAGAAGTCCACTTCGCTAGATCAGTCATGACATGAAAACAGTTAGTCCAAATTGGACCACTAGTATTATGACACTGCGTACAACTTATTGCAGAGTTACTCCCATGTGTAATTTGAATACATCTTGGGACCTAGAGGCCTTAGAACTTGCCTTGTAACTTGGCCATTCAACCAGTGAGTTTGATATCCCAGGACAATGTGGAGACACCTTTACAGAGGCATCTGCCTGTACCCCTGCAAACCTCCACTTCCCATCTGAATGAGGTCTTCATCTCTCCATAAAGCTACCATCCTCTTCAACCCTTGTAACATCTTCAAGGATATGCACTGGAGCAGCACAAGTGGAAAATCAGCCCTGGACACCCAAACCTACCCTAAGTCTTCCTAACTTCTCCCATTTGCCCACTGAGTCTTCATCTTTTTATTTCAAAAATAAGTAAATATATAAAACAAAACAAAAACCAAAACTCCAAAGGAAAAGGGTAAAATGGAAAAATGACCAGAAAAGAATAAAATAAAGAACCTTGTTGTCAGGAGTGAGCAGCTGTTTCTGAGTGATTGCAGTCATGCTAACCAGACACTGGAGGCAAGATGGAAGATCATATGATAACACCAGCAGCCCATCAGAGCCAAGACGAGCACATGACAGAGAAACAGATGGAAGGGAAAAAAAAAAAAATCTATTACTACCAAATATCACAAATGAGAGGAAATAAAAGGGACCACAAAATAGGCACATCTTGGAAGAGAGGTCTAACTGCCCCACCCCCAAACATTCATATCTGGCCACTTTGGAAAGTGGAAAGGCTGCTGTCCTTATTGATGCAGCTAAGAACTTTCTACTGCAGATTAAAAGCAGATATCCTGAATTTTATTAATTGACACTAAGGCCCAAAGGCACACAAAGGCATTAACCTTAGTGATGTGGGCCACAATTTAGTCTTCTCCACTTTGTACAGCAACCAGTAGCGCTCATTCTCCTTTGCCAATGGTCAACCCTTAATGATAATGCCTATAGAAATACATAGGGATGTAACCCGAATTTGGGTGAACACTCTTGAGAATTTTAAATATGTCTTCAAGGAAATTGCAATTTGTTCTTCTGATACCCAGCTTCACCCTAGTGAGAGAGTTGTGCTGAGTAGTGCCTGAAATTGCAAGGGGGTGAGGCAGAAGTTGGGGGAAGGTGGATCTAACAAAACTCAAAGCAACACATCCCTTCCATCTGTGCTGACAGCAGGTACTGGGGTATCATAGAGGTTACACACTTTGCTCTCCTGGTCTATGAGAAGAGAGAAAGAGCAGACCTCATCACATTACTAACACACTTTACCTTTAGATACTGCATGCAGCGTGCATAAAGAAAACAGAAACAAAGAGATAAAACCTGCTTGACACGATCAGCCAGGATGACCCAAGCTGATTAATGGCTTAGCAGGACCTGAGAGGAGAGACTGAGCCCTCACACACAGATCTGTGAATGGAGGGGAAACAAAGATGATCATAGCTTGATGGATCAAGTCAGAGTTTAAAACCCACATGGCAAATGTGAAGGAGGAATCTGGAACTTTCTGCACCAACTGGAAACAAGTTAGCCCCAAACAGCAGTAAAAAACAGAAACCACCTGTTGCGCCCAGAAGCAGTTCAAATTATCCCTCACCTGGCTAAGAAATTAACTGCAGTTATAAGCCTCCGTGACCACTCACTTTTCCAAATTAACTCTCTCCATTAAGACAGAAAAACAGCAACTGGATACCTACCACTTAACATCTGTATCAACTGATACTGCTTTTCAAGCTCAAAATGCTGTTGTATTCTAACATGGGGGATGTTCTAACTGGCCAACTATATGAAAGAGGCATCTTAAACAGGCTGACACAAAATTCCTAGTCCTGCGCTTCCCCTACAAATGACAGGGGTGGAAGCAGCAGAGACAACAAAAGATGAAACGTAACAAAAATACAGTTAAGTCCTCTGGAGAAACTACAGAGAGACCTGAAGCAAGATGAAAGTCTCAGATTAAGCTTAGTCAGGAAAAGACAGTGTTAGAAAGTCACACAGCTCAGGGGATCTCAAAAGAAGACACCCCTATAGATTTGTTTAATCAGCCACCCTATTGATTAGCCCACCTCCACATTCAGAGCAGTAGACCTCTCCATGACTGACCAAGGGGCGCTTTCTTGAACAAGAGTATTCTAGTAGTCTGATACGTTTTCACACCCATCTGATGTGCCATGCCTCCCTTTTAACACACTCTGCTTTACATTTGCTGACTTGCATTCTCGTCCAGTACAGCAGAAGAGCTGTGCAAGACTACATCTGCTAAGTTCTACTGAATCTGAGTCCTTCCCTCAAAGTGCTTATTACCTGTTTCAGATGCTTTTTCAGCTCTGAAGCTTCTGGTTCTGGCAGTGCTGGCAAAGATTCTGCATTTGTGGGAACAATCACCTGGAATTAAGCACAGCAACAGACTAAAAATTCCCCACCTGTAGTCATTTCCAAAACAGAATCTCCTGAATCTCCACCACTCCAGAGACTGAGGAATAAAAGCCATAAAGTAAAATAATTAATAAACCACCACTCCCAACACAACCCACACACACAGACATCTGCATCAATGCTTTGATTTTCACTTCTTTATGGCTGTTATTGTTTACAATAGCACAAACAATGGAGGAGTTACTTTATCATTTACCACAAAAAAAGAGAAGTTTGAATGAACCCACACTCATCCTTTGGAATTTCCAGCAAGTAGAAGATGTTATACACATTTCCTTTGTATTAGCCTTGCTCATGCCCCAGTAGAAAGTGGGATACATAGTCTCATTTGAATCATGACAACCAATGCTGCTGAAAGGCTCTTACCAGACTGGGTTTCTTAGGTAGGGCTATAAGAGACAAGGTCACAATTACTCAAGATGACAGCTTTATCATCTGTTTGAGGATTTATCTTCTAATGATATAACCAGATGAATTAACTGAAAAAGAATGCTTTATAAGCAAAAGAAATGGGGACCCTGAGACACAAGAAGGAATGCAATCTGAAAGTTTAAGACGAGAGTGGCAAAGGCAGACTGAGACCAGGCATTCTTAAATTCTCAGTGGGTACACTGATAAGAGTGCACAGTTCCCTGGAAACAAAGCCACAAGGCCTTATGGGCACCACTTACCCTGTTGGTATCCAGGTCAATAAGCCACACATCATCAGGCATTTTAAAATCCAGTTTGTAAAGGAAGAAACTTGCTGGAACACCAATGATATAAGGTGTAGGGGCTAGAAGCAACTGAGAGAAAGAGAGACTTTAATAAGGACAACATCTGCATTTGATATCACTATGTTTTTCCCAAATATTTATTTAACTACAGTATGTTTATAGCAGAGGAGACAACACAGAAGACATTGATAAATAAGTAATTAGTTCCATAAAACAGAAACACTAAAAAAAAAAAAAAAGGAGGAGTAAAAGCTCCTGCTCAGAGTGCTTCAATTTTCATCTAGAAGAAAATAAATTTCCACCTCCCATGCCCCCTGCTCCCACCAGGCATGTAATTCATACAGCTGCATAGCTCTTTGGAAAAAGCTTAGCTAACCTAACAGCTTGCCACGTCTACTGCGGACCAAGAAAAAAAGTTGTTCTGAATAACAGCCTAACTAGAGAAGCAGCAAGTCACAGATGAATACACCCTCAGCTCAAACTGAGTCTGTGCCATTGTAAATATGGCTTTACTCATGCAAGGGCTTTACCCTTACCCTTGTAATGGTAATTTGGTTTCAAAACAATAACATCTCTAGGAAGCAGAAGAAATAGACACATTTTTTCGAAGGTATGTGGAAAACCTAAGGGGAAATTCAGGTTGTTTCTGATAAGGGAATCAGCAGAGGGAAAAGGTTTCAATCAATACAGCAGCTTGAGACCAGTGGCTTGGGAGGCTAATTTATTCTTTAAATCTACAACAGTTGGTCACCTCCAAGAGGCGGTACAAGAACAAACCTGCAGCATCAGTTGCAGGATAGCACTGAAGTAGTAAGATGGCCTGAATTCTATCCTTCCAAGCAAAATGATGAGCTCCTGCAGAGAGCCAACTATTGCCAAAACCCAGGCTCCCAGCTGAAGTAACTCAACACTTCATATTTCTGAGGAGAATAATTGCAGGCAATAGTTTCTAAACTCTGAATCAAGAGCCCTCAAACATCCTTAAATACTACTCTGGACCCTCTCTAACAAACCTTAAAACTCAGTTGGGGGGAGGGTGGGACATAAATACTCATCATAATATTGTAGATCTATGGCCTTTCAGTCCATTGCTTGTGAACTACTACTTTGAATCATGCTATTCACTAAGCATGCTTTGAAGGTATCCTAAACAAGTGGTGTTACCCCTGATTCAAAGTTAGTGGTGCTCAAAAGAATACTCTTTGCAGTGCAGACTTTGCTACAATCCCTGAGAAGACAGCGGGGAAGGAAACATTCAGACATCACAGAAACATCCTTTGCAAAAGACTAATAAAGGAAAAATATGTACCTGTTCTGCAGAGGCCATGCAGGTGGGAAGCAGAGGGATCACTGGGAACATGTACTCTAATGGGTAGATCATAGCCACAAAGGCCATCACAGACATTGAGAGTGCATTATAATCTCGGGACTGCAGTACAACCTGCAACCAAAGAAACTCACGCTAGCACTGCAGCAACCATTCACTTTCAACACTCCCTGCAGGTGCATACAAAGATCACGGCCTGCAGGCCTCTGATTTGATGGCTGTGAACTGGATGACCCTCCATTAATCTGTCTGAAAACAAGCTTCAAGTGCTTTTTTGAGTGAGAGCAAAACTTTTCAAAACTGGAACCTCGGAAGGAGCCATTCTTCCCCCCCCCCCCCCCCAACCGATTCCAGGCAGTGCAGGAGACAGCTGTTCTACACATCCGGCCTACCCTGGTTTTGAAGAGGGCAGAGCTTCCTACATAGCTATCAAAGATCAAATCTTCCCTTCTTACCTTGTGCTCCAGAAGGATGCAGGTCAGCACCTGCAGGCAGGCATCCACTCCCAACAACTCCAAAGGCAGATGTAATGGAAAATCCACCAAGGTGAAGCGGGAGGGATCAGGAAGAGCAAAAGTCAAAGCTGGCTGCAGCTCATGGGGCAAGACTTCCACATCCACCCGCTTCTGACCAGCGACAGGCATGGGTGAACGGAGCAACCGGTATATCCAGGCCTCAATCTCCCGCAAATCGTGTAGCAATGCACTAGACTTTTCTTCTACCAGGAGGGAGCCTGTGAAAATCCGCCACATTGTATCCCTGTGCAGGGAGAATAACAGGGTTAACACTCCAAGAGCTTCACTTGACAGCCATTCCGCAAGGCTCTTCCAGGGAAAAGGCAGATACACCAAGAATTAAAAGAATTAAAACAAACATTTGGTCACACAGAGGAATGGAAGGTAGGGATTTAAGCTTACTGAAACAACCACTGTGGGGAAGTATAGATCTGTTTGTGCAGCAACTGATACAAGTATGTCATTTCCACCTGAGAGTTCTTTCATTCATTTAAAGGGCTCAGTTAGGTCCAGATCTCTGAAGATCCCTCATTGCCCTGGTGCTTACATCCAGCATGCACATAGGATACTCTCATATCTCGTCCAGAATTGTGGCAGACTGATTGTAGGATTCTGCTTCCAGCAGTCCTACAAACCTTTGCAAGAACAGGAACTAAACCTGAGATAACAAAAATATGCCATACTAAGATGTCCCAGATTTCTGGCAAGATAAAATACTCTTTTTCATCCTATCCTAAATTGCATTGTATTATTCTAAGAGCTGAATAACCCATGGCAGAAGTGGATGCGTTTCAGCTGAGAATATAAATTTCTGAAAGCTGTCTAGAAAGCATTTAGGTACCTTGGCAAAATAAGCAGCAATTTTTCCATGCCCTAAGCTAGCAATCTGCAAACTTGCAGCTCACAGATGGGCTGGCCAAAACGCACGCACAGCATTGCTCAGGGCCTTCAGAGCTTCAAAACCTGAAACTGGCTCTGACAAGGGAAGCAAAGTGGCTTGTCCGCTTCAGCCCTTAACGTTGGAGCACAGTGAAGGCTGCAAACCTGCTGTAGCCCTTCTGCAAAAAATTTCAGCCTGGTACCTATCTTCAGTTAGTATAACAGATCCCTTAGAATGGTATGGGTTCAAATTAGAGGTTCCACCTTACAGTTCACAACTTAAAAAAAAAAAAAGTAAAGAAAAAGAAAACAGATGATGACACTGGAGGCTTCAGAAAGGAAGACAAATAAGAGAAATTTGGGGGGGGTCAAAAGGAGGGCAGTTTGAGATTACACTCGGTAAGGGACACACCCTCTCAGGAACTGTGATGCTTCTCATCCTCCACTCTTCCTTCAGCCACTTTTAATGCATAGGACATTAGGTTGTTAACAGGCACACTCAACGTTTTGCAAGCTGTAAGGATTCAGTTTCACCTTTATTCTGCCACCACTTCAAAACTATTCTACTCTTCCAGGTCATGGCTTGCAAACCACGTGGTAATTCAAACCTGCTGCTCCGCTTTTCCCAGAGATATATGCTCATCATTCCTTCTCTTGCCTTCCTCACCTGTCACTCAGTTCTTCTCTTTAAGAATTATGTCCAACAAGCAAACTTTTCAAATACCATATGCCATTCAAATGCTGGAATACTTTAGCACCCCTTTCAAAAATCAGATGAGCTCACAGAGTTGAGGAAAATCATGAAAATTAGCTTTTTTCTGCCTCAGTAATTATCAGACTAAACCAAGTGACAAAATAAGCTCCCTTAATATATACTTTCGTTGGGGGGGCAGGGGGGGAAGTTTGGTTCCGACAGAATCATTTGTTCCCTAACAGTCAGTGGATTCAGGTGATAAATCTGCTAATGCAGGAGATGGTCATAAGCCCAGGACACTCTCCTAGAACTACTCCAGGGCAGTAACCCAAGAAGTAGGCTACTGCTCTGTGAATGGGACAGATTTCCCCTTTCATGCCAAATGTAAAGAGCTTATAAAGATGAAAATGATAGATATCCTGTCATTTTTTGCTTTTGACAAGTTACTTAACTTACATCATGAGCTATCTCACAGCCCCATCCCTCTTACTATTGAGATAATCCCCTCCTTCTCCAGAGATTCATTTTATATTTTCTCTTTTCAGTTAGCATATTGGAAAAGAAAATATCATCCTGCAATGCAGGTATCAGGCACAATAGCACAGATATACATCCATGACTGATATACATAAGGATATTGTTCCTTCTGTATCCTACAGTGCAACAGCTTTTGTTACATACCCAACATGATAATAGCAGATATGTAAGATTACTACATCACATTAAAAATACACCAAGTTCCTGTTAATTTGCTGTTACCAACCCCCATTCCCATATGCCTCCTAGACAGCTCCTTTGTTTTCTACCTCTCCTCCCTCTCCCCTTCAAATATTGTACTTTGATCTCTTTCAGCCGTTCCTGCTTCTCTTGTCTTTTCTCTCCCACACTGAAGTTGTTCAGATTGTTTCATAAGCTCGTTAAGCACACCTTCATCATTTCCCTCTTGCCCCAAGTAGAAATTCTCTCTGTTATTTCTTGGCTGTTTCTAATTTGCCAGAGAATCAGTCCTGACGTACACCGCCACGGAGCTTATATGCCAAAGCAACAATGACAGCATCAGTGCTCAGCTTCAGAAAAGATCATGCTCAGTCAGTTGTTAGCAGGATAGCGCCTCCTTAGGCATATCAAAAATGAAAATCATACCAGGTTACAGAATCAGACAGAGAAGTTTTAAAGAAATCATCACAAACATTTCCTTTTCCTACTGTGATTCTGGGTTAAAACGGCAAAAAGATGAACCACTGGTGTTTGGCTGCTTCTGCAACCATACCTGTAGCCACAATTTGCCATGCAGACAATTGCAGCCCTGGACACACACAGTGTGAAGAAAAAGTTCTTTCTTCCCCCTCAACATACCTCTGCACCCCACGAGGAATCCCCAACTTCTTGCCCAACAATCTCTCACTACAGCAGTCCACAAGTCTCTTCAGGGTGTACAGACACTCACGAAAGGTGGAAAAGAAGGGATAATGACTAAGGATGCACAGAGAAGTCAGAGTGCTGTTCCGAGAGCGATGGCTGCCTTTGGCCAGCCGCTTACTGCGTGGTGATCGAGTCACATCTGGGGCAGACTCTGTACTTGGAGCCTGCAGTGAAGAACCACTCTCCGAACTCTCAGTGCCCACTTCCTCTTGGGGTACAGATGCATCCCCAGATTTGGGGATTTTCTGTCCCTCCCGAGCTCGATGCCCCCCTGTGCTTTCTCCCTTCTCTTTGGGTACTCGCTTCTGGAAGGAGCGGTAGAAGTTGACACAGATTCCATAGCGAATGACACCTGTATCCTTGTCTGTGAGCGTGAAGACAAAGGAAGTGTCATCACGGAAGCTCATGCGTTTTTGCCGCACGCTCAGGCATCCTTCCGGCTGGCAGAAGAATACAACATCAGGTGGCAGAGGAAAGTCCACATGGTCTTCTAGAGGGTAACGTCGCAGCAGTTCAGGAGTCTGAGCAACACTATCACTACTTGGCTGCCTACAAAAAAAGCAAACAAAAAAATACAGTTGACCAATGCCAATAAAAATCTTTGGTATCTCCCTACTAACATTTCAGAAGGCTGTGGGCTCAGCTTCATCTTTGTTTCTTCTCTTCCCTACTATCCAGGGAAGAGCAGCTTCCCAGTCTCTAGCACAAGGCCACAATTGCAGAAAGGTTAAATAAAGAAGTCTATACCATCATTATCAAGGCCCAACAAGGAGCCTGTTCAAATCTGACCAAGAAAAGGACTTTCAGGAGTATGTTGGTCCCAGGAGAACATCATATTGTCATGTTTCCCTGACTTTGATTTCCAAAATGAATTTAACCGCACAGGTCTCTGGGCAACACTTGGGTAGGAAATACACTGTCCCTCTCCAAATATACAGTCAGGTGAAAACCCCCTGCATTTCAGCCATTTATGAACAAGATGAAAAATTACATGAGAAAATCCAGTATCAATTCCTAATTGGGAAAAACAAGAATTTACTAGGAAAGAACTCAGACAAGTGGTGGAATCATACGAACCTCATCCTGTAAAATTTTCATTTAGAAGTTCCAGCAACCATAGACAAATGTATTTCTGTGTTTGATTTTCAAATTGGATCTGAAGTGTAAGTTACTATAAAAGCTGGGTGCTAATATGCAGACCTGTTTAACACTGTGGCTCACCAACCTTCGTACCACAAATTACTAATGGAACACAAAGACAGAAAAGCAATACTGTTAATTCCTAATTTTCCACCAGAGGAACAGATCCTTTCAAGGCATTAACTATTTTCCTACCACTACTTTTCCATGAAAGTTACTGAATAACTGCAAGAGAAATAGTATGAGATCCACATAGTAAAGGAAGAAAAATACGTGCCCCGAACAACCTCTCTTTGGTTTGACCCCTTTGCTATAAAGCCTGATCTCTCACCATTTTCTGAAGTAATTAGCATTTAGTATTATGTTTACTACATGAGATGTAGGAGACCTGGCTCCACCATCACTCTCCTATGGGATTCCATACAAGACATTTTCTCACCTTGATACTTCAGACATGCCCATTTCAAAATATAAATGACACTTGCTTTTCTCTTATCCGAGAGGTGAGAAAACCCAAACATGTAGTAATAGAATGTTTGTAACAAAAGAAAATCACTTGTGTAAATAGCTCTGCTGACTAATCCTCCCAAACTAATACTTTATCAAAGAAAAAGTAAAAAACCTTTAGTAATAAAGCATAAATTGGTAACAAAATTTACACTGCCTGTACAGTGAAGTACTAAAATACTGTACAAAAAGAAAAAAGAAACCTTAAAAAGCTATTATATATTAGTGGACACAACTAATGCATCATCTGCTGAAGAAGAAATGTCAAATAATCCTGGTACTGTTTAGAGAGTCTATTTGGCAGTAAAAGGTTAAAAAAAAAAAGTCCTCAACAAAGTACCAGTGAATATATCATCAGTTCATGCCTTTGCAGTAATATTAGCTACAGAGTCTTCTCAGACATTTAGAAAATTTGCATCTAATAAAAGGCAGTACTTCCAAAAGTCATGGCTATTTGTGCATGGTGGATAACAAGATGTAATGGTACAGGCCACATGGAGCTCCTAAGGACTTTGCAGTAGAAGCTGCCTCAGTCAGCTCCATCTCTTATCATAGGCATTTGCTGAAGAGCCTAATGAGACCACAGACCTCTGAGCATTTGCAGTCTAGCTACCACTGCCCAGCACAAAGCAAGAGAACTGTACAAGTCCAGGAGCGATGCTAGGAAATTACTAAGTGAGAACATCAGACACTATAAGCATCACTAGAGGAGGCAGTTAACATTTCTTCCTCCTTCTTTTCCTAGTTGGTGACACACATATGGAAAACTTCGTTATTTTTCTACAGACAATAAGAAGTAATTAAACTATTAAATTATTCTGTCTATAAAATACAATAATAAAAGTAATTATTACTTAGGATTATGTCATTTCCTCCACTTAGCCTGTTTAAATATTGCACTCAAAGTATTCTGAAAAGAAAGCGGGAGGTAAAGCAACAGGCTGATGCACATAAACCACTGGTATTTAGAAATGAAAGTAAAATAGACTTTGGAATACACCCATTAAATAGACTGGCAGAAAGTTACTGCACAAACTTTGAATAAAGAAAAATAACATTTACTGAGCACCTGTGTATTTGACAAACAGCACACATATCAACCCTACATTTCATATATGCTTTAAGTAAATAAGCGTAACATTTTATCTATTGATAGTTAATAAGACTTTAAAACAAGAAAGCATTCATGTCATTCCTATGAGGATAAGTGAGTATTAGAGGGAGAAACAGCCAAGTAAGGCAAGTTCCAGATTTTTTTTTTTTTTAAACTTAGTTTACAGACTACACTTCAAAAGCTAGAAAAGTAACCCCAAATTAGTATTTTATTTGCATGTGGCTTTCAGTATTTTCAATTTGTGACTCCCTCTACCGTGATGCCAGTAGAAGCAAAGAAGTTCAGACACATAGGCTACCAGAGAGTCATATATAAATTCACTGTTCATAGTCACCCTTTGCAGACCGTTGAAAAGGAGTCTAAAGACCACAAGTTAAAAAACTTAGGCTGTACCAGTTCAAAAACGTGCCCTGACCCAAGTAGATGCTCCCATTATGGTAGCATTCTGCATGTGTTCCAGACAGCACTTCCTCAGCACCAAGCAAAGCTTCATCAATGGATGCTAGGCTATTTATCCCCACTCTACTGCCCAAGCAAAGCACTGCTGAGACTCTATTACATTACCTGGCTCCAATGATCACAAGATAGTCAAGTAACCGAGGGCAGATCTTCTTTTTCTGCACCATTGTCCTTGACGCCCCTCCCTATGTCATCTCAGTGCATTTCTGTTCGTCAATCCAGTAGTCAGTTATCCAGTCAGCCGTGATCAGCTGCCTTGGGGAACAGAATCTGCTTGGAACTGTCTGGCAAGCCCAACCTACAATCAAGAAAAGCAAGAGTGTCAAAGGCACAATCAGGAATACCAAATATATATAGCAACCTCATGACCTTAATTACATTCCCCAAAAGCCTCACTGTTCTGTGCAGTCATGGCCCATCCACAGATCTCCCTCTTCGTGAGTATAAAACCACAGCCACATGCCCACAAAAGCAGAGAGCTGAAAAACACACAAAAAGTACAAGAGGATCTCAAGAAAGACCACAGACAGAGAAGTGTATCACTGGAAAAGAGCTATTCATTAAATGGTTCCGGGCAAAAGTATCATTTAGGCAAATCCCTGGGATTCCTACAGTGCTTGGGAAAGGAGCTTTAATTGGCAATTCTGCACAGTTAAACACAACTGAAGAAAAAAAACGCAACATGAACTTTAGCTGTCTGATAAACAGAATAACTAAAGAAAGGGTAATATCAAGAAAACTCCAATTTGATATAATGCACCTCACCCTCTCAAACGTGGATGTGGCCTAGAGCGAGAACGACCTCCACAACAACCGTGATCTCTAACACTTCTTCTGTGAAGACACAGAACTGCAGTTTTACAGAACTGCTGTTTGCAAAAGCAAAAGTGCTTCTTGTAAATCATACTGTTTCTTTCCCTTACTTTATTCAATTCTATTTATCTTGTGTATCTTCACCATTTACTCTTGATACTCATGCCTCCTACAGCTACATTCTCTGCCCATTTTATAACAGAAAAATCCTCTTGGCACAACTGGTATTTTATTGCAGCATTACTACTTGTGAATAACTATGCTTAACAGACATCCTGAATTCAGTAAGCACTGTAAAATTGTTCTTTCCAATCCCACCATTCATACTTCAATGAATTCATGAAAGAGAGGGGAAAAAAAAACTGAAAAAGTAATCAAGTTCCATATTACAATGTTCCCTACCTACATTTGAAAATCTGAAAACAGAAATTTTCTGAAATGGAAAGTTCTCAGAAATTCTAACATCAGAGATGCTCAAACTGTACTACACGTTTACTGAGCATCCCAATGAAAGCATTAATAAAGTTATTTTATATTAAAAAAAATGTAACTGTCTTTTGGGGCATATTCACAGTAAGGTTTCTATTTCAGTTCATGTTTATATCCTAAGGCTATCACAGAATTCAGAACTGTACTGAAATCTTTCAGCTCTGCAGCATAAAGTTTAGCTTTTATTTGTATAAAAGTATAACAGATTTACTAATAACCTGTACATTTCAGAAAATATGGTGACTTTCTTGACGTTTCTCTCATTACTTCACAACCAAAAGTTAGTTAAAAGGCACTGTAACCGTCAGCATCTCACAATCACATTCAAAGTCTAGCAACATATTTGCTTTTTTCCTAGACCTTCACATTCCAGGTTCAGAGCTGGGGAATTTTATTCATTAGCCCTGTGAATACCAGTAAGAACACAAACACACAAGGAAAGTATGTATACGATTTATCAAAAAAGGAAAGTCTTACTAGTCAGTAAGTATTAATTATGGAATAATAAACTGAAAGAAACCTTAACCCTTACACACACAAACTCCCACATTTTGTAAGACTTCGTAGCATGGTTTTAGTAGATCCTCAATTAGAGTCACTGCAGGTTCCTAAGTGACAGCACTGTGAATTACCTTCTCTGAGCAGCAATACTTTTATAAATTATCTTCTCTGAACAACAGAGAAAATACAGACACAGGAAGCAAAGCTCCTGTTTCTTCACTTTAACGATGTTATTGAAAACATTGTAGAATCTGTCCTGCAACAGCTCTTGATCCAACATATTCTGCAAATGTCTTGGCCTAGATAAACTTGAGAGGAACAAAATGAAGCTGGGATGATCAAGTGGATCTTTTTGCCTTCAGTTTGAAGAACTACTTTATCTGTTTTCTTTCCAAATAAGTTTTACCCAGAACTCTTTCAGGAACTCACTGGCCAGTTACAGATATGGGCATAGGACTAAGTTACCACGAGGTAACCTAGAAGTACGACTTCAAGGAACTTCTGCTAGTTAGTGGTAACCGAACATACGTTCCCCCTCTCTAACAGAGACTATCCTACCCCTCCGTGAAGGCAGAGAAAGTAAACTGCATTTACAATGGAGCAAAAACGTATGCAATGACTACAGAGTACCCGAGAGGCTACAAGACCACAACCTTAGCCTACCTTTCAGTAATTTGTCCATACCCTGTGGTTTTTCTCCTATTCTCTAGCCTGGAGAACAACTCTCATGACTGCAATTCATTACACATCGTTCCCACAGTTCTGCAAAGGAGCTAGTGAGGTATGCAATATGAAGACCTCCATCAAAATCGTAAGATTTTCAAAGGAGTATCCGAGCAGACCAGTACAAGGAACATATGCAAGGCTTCCTATGTCCTTGAAATGGCTGAAGCTGTATCCTAGTGACATCAAACATCAAAGTTTCTGTCAGTTTTTTAAAAAAGATCTGAGCACTTTCTGAGATTTCTGATTTCTACTGCAACACAGGGAGACCAGACTGATGCAGATATTCTGCAGGGGCTTCTAGAGTCTCCTTTACTTGTTTACTTATTCTTAACAAGGCCATAGTAAGAGGACACAGGCTTTCTTTTGGAAGATGAAGTTGTGTTGGATAGGAGCAAGAGGTAGAAGAATTAGAACCAAGTTTAGGTTTTTTGCCTTCCCCTACTCAGTTTCTTCAGAGATCTAGTAATGGCTGATGACAGCAACTAAAGAGCACGAGATCAATATTTGCTGGAACACACCTTCCTACTCCTGGTTGGAATCAGACACCACAGTTGACAATCTGTATAAACCAACACAAACAGTCATTACACTCCTGCCTCTCTCTCCCTATCTGCCAAAAGCTTGCTTTCAGGCCAGCGTCATTCCCTCCTCTGTGCTTGCAGAAGTGCTTGTGCAGCTACATGGTGAACCAGATTGTGGAATTAATGTGGACTGAAACTAACACCCTCCCTTCTCCTCCCTTGTCACTTTTGTTTTTACTAGCTTATTTCTATGATTTGGTTCACCAAGTGGCCACACAAATGCTCGTGCAGGTACAAAGAAAAGGTAGGAGCGAGCAGCTAAGGGAATCAGGAAAACGTGACTGAATATAATATGATCACAGAACTACAGATGACAGCTTCTCTACAAGCAATAAAGAGGTAAAGTAGTTTCTTTCTCAAAGATTTGCTATCATCCTCCCTCTAACTCCCAGATTTTACGGGCTAAGTACATTAGAACAGAGAGAGATCAAACAACCGAGAGGTACTTCCATTTCTCCTCTTTCATGTTCGCATTTGGACCTGAACTGAGAGATTATCTTGACCCTGAGATGGTACAGGATTTGACACTGATGGCCTCTTCTCTCTCTCAAGCTGCTTTAACTCTAGGTTGCTTTTTCTGAAAAGGTCTTCTGCAGTGTGCTTTTTCTTTGCAAACACCTCGGAACCAGCCCTTTGAAGGCTGAATCCTCAAGCAACGCTCGAGAAGAAACTCCCTATACCTTCAACTCAAGAAAAGGGGAAAAATAAAGTGAAGGCCACCACAGAAACATACTGCACAAACATATCACATATCAGAGAACACCATAATTTAAATAAGCACTCATACGGATGGTGAACAGGTTGGTGAGAACTAACACTACCCACTTACTATAGCAGCTGTCAGCACTACTCACGAACTAGTAGAAATTGGCGCAGTAGCCTAGATGCAAAGACAAAAGCCAGAGCCAGCACCAACCCACAGCCTGCCAGTAACTCAAGACAAAAAAGTGTTCAAAACAACACTTCTCTTACTGGCACTACTCTACATTTCAAAATTCTCCAAACATCCACGTTTTAGGTTGTACCACAACTTCTTAGAGGACAATCTGCATGGTATTCTGCAATTTAAAGTCCTCCCAGAAATGAAAGTCTGTATAAACACACAGACACACACTCATGAAAAGCACCACACCACAGAACGGATATGGTAGCATGAAAGAACTGCAGCAGACTTTTTATCAGCTTAGAGCCATCTGTGTCAGACTGATACCCAGCATTAGTCCTGAGAGACATGAATTGTACAGTACCCATCTCATCTACTGCTTGGAGTCTTCAGTCTTTTTAAAAATGTCTTTTCTTTCTAGGCACAAAGCTAGAGGAACAAAGTCATTTAGTCAAAGAATAACTTGAACACAACACACTGTCAACCCAACTTAGCTCACCTACAGTCATTTTCCTCACACAGAAGCTTCCAGCTTTGATAGGCCAGCCTTACACTCAACTGTATGATAGTCAGCAGGTATTTCAATCATTGCTTGAAAAAATTATACGAAGACAGCAGATTATTTTACAACAGGCAGATGTTAAGCCCTGCTTTCCTTGCAACTCTTCCACAGTTTAGGATGGTGCCAGAAAGGCCTCTCCTTCCATTATCTCCGACTTTTATCTGGTACAAGGATCTTACTGCACAGTTTACCAGTGCATGGATACCTCTAGAACATAAATTAGGGTCATACAATTCAATTTACTGACTGAGTGAAGAGCATACAGTGGCACATTAATTTCTAAGAGAAAAAAAGAGGAAGCCATGAAGGAGACAGCAAGAATTACAGGACAGAAGCCACATGAATCCTGGTTCACTGAAATCTCACCTTGTGAAAGACCAGATTTCCAGCCACATCCAAAAGGAACTAAATTTTCAGTTCAAAAATGTCCTTGGAACACCTTGAATTTCTATTTATTCTCAGCCCAGACAGTCTGTACTCAGTTCATATCTATAGCCACTATGCCTGACCTTAGTGCATTGTTTACTGTGAACTCAAGATCCATACCAATCGGACTAAACTGAAAGCTGAAACAAACACAAACAGGGCCAGAAGTTTCAATGCCCACTTTTTGGTTGATTTACGTTTCCTTTTCTCACATTACACACCTTGAGCATGCTGAGACAGCTATCTGCTAAGCTATGAGAAATAGGTGCAAGTACCTCAGGACCAGCCAACCTCACCTGTGTGGCCAGGAACCCCACTTTACTCACTGTAGAACTGGAATCAACACAGTTTGAAGCACAATATGAACTATTAATGGTAGCTTTGACCTATCTTTAGACATTTTAATAACCTTTATGGAATCTTTACCACTGAAATTTTGGTTACTTCTTCTTCCAAGTCTGTTTCAAGTGATTCCAGCCATTATCTCTGGTATACCATATGCTATTTTTGACTGTACTAAGCTTGTAAAGAAGCAGACAAGCAGTCCCCATTTCATATGAGCCATTTCAACACCTTCTCTGCTTAACAGCTATATTAACATTAAACATTGCTAGTAGTTTTATACTTAAAAATATGCAACATCCTAGGAAGCCCATTATCCCTATTATCCAGATACTACAGTGGTTCTACTAACACAAGAAATACAGATGACAGCGCAGGTGAGTTGAGAACACCTCCCCTTCTCCAGAGCTTGACAGAACATGGAACAATGTCTAAAGTCAGACCTGGATGGACTTGCTATACTGGTGCAGCGGCTTTGTGCGTTACCATCCACCTTGGCAAGGCAGCAGCGCATGCCAATGCTGTGACTCCTAAAAAGATACTAGCACTTTGGCGCACACACACACACACACACACACACACACAAAGGGAGGCATTTTCAAAGCATTGCAAGCATGCCTAAAACAGACAATGGCATATTTAGCTAGTATGGCTAGTCTACAGTATAGGTGCAGTTCTGCAAAATGCCTAGGGGTATTTCCAAGCATAAGAAATCAGGCAGTAGAGAACAGGACTGCAGGCAGAGTCTAAAAGCATCCTCCCTGGAGCACACACACATCACTTGAGTCAGTAAGAGTTCCTTACGGATAAAACAGCAGATGCATCCCAACTGTTTCCACTTTCCATCTAGCCACACAGCTCGAGGGAAAGGACAGAATAAATCAGGTTAAAGAAAATTAGAGAATGAATTGTGAAAACAGTTTTTGGTAATACAGAAAGACATCTTTGGAAGCCCTTCTGAAGGATAAGAATAATGTAAAGATTTCTTCCTTTCCTACTACAGAATGGTATGATCTCTTTGCATTCTGAAAACAGTACTGACACGGCCAAACACCTTTAGCCTCCACACCAGTCTTCCAGAGGAAAATGGAGATAGGGATGCCGACAAATAGACTGAACATGACCAGAAATTAGTTCACAAACAGAAGCATCACGCCACACAGACAGGAACCTTTTTGCAGCATCAGAGAGGGAAGCCAGACTGATTCAGGTTCTCGGCTGCTATAATGACAGATTTCCCCGTCCTTGTCATATGCCGGCCCTTCAGTGTTGCCTCCTCCCTCCCCCCTGCTGCAGCCAAATGCCTGGCTAAAGCAGCTTGCCTGCTGTACATGCAAGACCACGCAGTCGCCACGCATGCACATGCTGTGAAAACAGACCCACAGGTAATCTGATTCAGATCAATCTCCATAGCAACCCAATCTTTAGTCCCTAGATCTTAGCCTGGCGGGTTTATTTATAGAGCAGCTGCAGCGCTCCACCCCCTCCGCTCCACTACCAAAGCTCCCAGCACTGCCCACACTACAAACAAGCTTCACCCAGGCACAGGGACTGCCTGGAGCCGACACTGAAACATACCCCTCCTGGCACCTGCGGGCCCCGCACAGCACAGGATCTGTAACGTGTTAAAATGCCTCCCAGTCGGTGAGGTTTTCCATACCCACAAATACTACAAGTCGTTATTGCGCCCAGGAAGCCGAGTACCAACAGCAGCTGACAAAATCCGCTTATCCAGGCCCACAGGATGCTTCCACAGATACCCACTGCAGCTGCTCCTTTAGTCTTGCACAAAAAGGACGTGCAAAAGGACGTGCAAGGTGTCCCAACGCAAAGGTGCAATCGTAACAGGAATTTGCAGGCAGCAGCAAAGGCAAAGAAGTGGTCCCAGCAGTACCTGCCCCGCAGAGGCACAGCTGTACCCACCAGCAGATATTTGAAAACCATGCAGCTGGGACATTCATCTACTAATTGTTTAAAAAAAAAAAAGAAAGAAAAACAAAAAGTAAAATCAAGACCCAAGGCCTTGAATGAGCCATGAGAGATAAGCATGTGAGAAAGAATGGTATGCAAATACTGTTATCCATTTTATTGTACTACACTCTTGGGGAAAACCATCAACAATAAACTAATGCAGGAGAAGCATACACTTTTACAGTACTCTGCTTGCTAACAGGAAGGAGATGACACATTTTAGACTCAGCCCCAGTTCATTTCACACACTTCAGTTTAGGTTAAAGATCTTATTCTCCTCCCCTCCTTTACTGCCTGAAATACCTCTCTCCTGAGCCTCCCTGCAGTTCCTCATAGTGCAGGGCACGCAGAGCGCCACTCACCATCTTCTCATAGAACGTAAATTCTGGGATAAAAACCCTCTGTCAACCCGGCCAGTTCTCCTGCTCTACACTGTTTGAATTTAAATTCATCTTTTATTTTAAAATAATCTCCAGAGATTTGCATGAGAGAAGAGCAACACAGGAGCTTTGGCTCCCTGCCCTTCACTCTTTTCAAGTCTGTCCTTTTTTTCCCCTCCTTGTGCAACGTCACCATCACAGAATACAAGAGCCTTCTCACCTATTTCTACCTCATCTGCTTTTCATCAGTCCTGAAAACTCCAGTAGCAGCTCCTCATAAACTTTGCAAGGAGGCGGGGGAAAGGCAACTGAAAACCTCAAAACCTACACTGAAACCGAACTGAATTAGCCTCACCTTCTGCAACCACTATGGCAGCACATTCTTTTCCGAACCAGAACCGTTTTCGGCTCAGGTTTTGAGCTGAGAAACTTTCTTGCTGCTTTTGAGCGCAGCCTAGACCCCAGCACCCACAAGATGCTTCCACTCCCAGCCCTCTGCCCAGTTCCCGTTTGATAAGTAGGCCACAGTTCCCGTAACGCAGGCACCAGCAGGTTTTTTTTCCAAAAGCCAAACGCTGTAAATGTACAGCCATAAAAAATTAACATGAAAACAACAAAGCACGTGACATTTAAAATGAGAGAACTGCTGGATGCAGCTGCAACTGCTAAATTATTCAGTGCTCTGCCCTGCCACCGCGCCTCCCCCAGCCACGGCAAGCAGCTCTAGGCCAGGAGCTCAGAGAAGAGACTCGTACAAGAGGACAGCGGGTAGAAAAGACACGCACCACAGGCCAACAGCGAGGAGTGGACCAATGACTAGTGGCTTCTCCTCTCATGTAGGTTTCAAGCTATTCACCTCCTCCTTTAACAGGTGACATCGCTCATGGCACCACCACCACCAAACACAGGCACATTCAACTCTCCTTCCCGGAGATGGACCACACAGGGACAAATGACAGGCTCGCTGGGACCCCGACAATAAATTCCAGCCATTTATAAGGCAGAAAAGGGGGACACTCCCAACCAGTGTGGAAACACACTAAAACCACTGCTCAGGACAATGGGAACCGGAAAATAAAGGGAAGTATTTGACATAACCCGGTTATTTGGCTGTTGTTAGCACCACAGAACTGGTACTCGGAGCCTCACATCTGGTTTGCCTTGTCTTAGAAACACTCAGCCTGTCTCCCTGCGTGTGCCACCTGCCTTGTTATTCCTTCCCCCTACACGCCTTCCTCTTCTCTCCTTCAACACTGTGGAAGATCAGAAATTCCTACTCTCAAACCAATCCTACTATTAATTTTGGTGATAAATCATAGTACCAGCTCGTCAAAACTGAAAGGAAATCAAAGAGGAGAGCCCATTTTTTCTCTGCTAGAGCTCTGTGATGTGAGAAGCGCGTGTTTGGCAGACTCACCCACATGTAAAAGCATTGGGGGAAGGAACCTCAGAGAGAAGAAGGAATAGGAACCACCTCAAGTGACTGTTAGGGCCAGCAAGTGACAGAACAAGGGGTCCCGAGATGACCTTCTAGACATTGGCAGTCACCATGGCAAAGGAAGGAGGGAAAACACAACACCTGCTGGGTATGTCTGAAGACTAATAAGAGAAAGAAGGAAGAAATGAGGTGGCCTAGAGAACAGAAAAAGCACGCCCAGCTCATAGCTCCATCAGACCACAGTTTAACCGCTATCAAGTGGAAATAGACACAGACACGGCAGCAGAGTGAGTGGCGGGCTCAGTGTTCGTGGGTGAAGTAATTTTGGCGAATATCGATTTCGATTCTTAATCATCTTTATCACAAAAAGCACTCCTCTCCTCCTGCTATCTGATGAGATGCAAACATGCAGAAGCAGAACATCTCCTGCCACAAGGACCTTTCCAGAGCGAGTACAATATACCCAGGCAAGCAGAGATGCAGGGAAGCTGGTGTCAAAGCTACGGGCAAGAAGATGATCGAACATTTGATACTGAGAGTGAGAAATTCAGTCAGAATATAAAGGGAAGCAGGACACAACCATGGCGCTGAACTCACAGACGTGACAAAGAAAAGGAACGGGTTAGGAAAAAAAAGACTGCTCTGCTCATAAGATAACACGCGCTTCCTGGAGGTCATCAGATAAGTTACTGTCAATCTGGGTATCTTTGTCCCCTGAGTAAAAAAACAAGGTTAATTTCCTGATTCTCACAAAAACACTTAGAACAACTGTTTAGAAATTAGTTACAAACAAAACAAAAAAGGAGAAATCTGACAAACATTACAGGATACATTAAAAGCAACATGATGACTACTAGCCCTTTTTTGAGGGCTGCCCCTGCTGTGAAATACGAAGGCTGTGGGAGAAACAGAAAACCATGAAACTTTGTTCCTTGCTGCTACACTGATGCATTATTTCTCACAGTGACCTGGAAACACAACAGTCTCTCATTTAACTGCAATGCCTAGGGAACACAGCACGAGAACTGCCTCAGCATAGGTAATTTAGGCATGTGCAAGCAGCACTTTTGACTTTTAACTCACTGCAAGGGTCCTGCTAGGAGCAGTGATTAAAAGTAAACCTCTCACAATTCAGTGGTTTCTGGGCACCAAAATGCATAGCCTCCCCATTTGGGAGTTCTCCGGTGTAAAGAGATTTTAGAGCTCCCGGCAGTATGGGGGTCATTTCTTCAGAGTTTTGCTAGGTTTGGGCTTTCAGTTGGTTATTCTAGTTCCAAGAGACAAATCAGAAGTATGTTTCTCAATCATCAACAGTAATTTTCATGTGGTCGTGACAGGTTTAAAGACCTCCAGTGACAGCAAATCTAATTGCTCTAAAATTATTTTCTAGCTTAGACAACAGAGCAAAGACCAGCTGAATTATACGGGCTCAGTTACAGAGAGTGAACAGCAGGTCATCGTCACAGTTTTTCATAGCTCTCAAGGTGGAGAAGGAAAAGCAGCAAACCCTTCCGTCATCAAAAGAAACACCGCAATTACTTCACAGATTAACAGATTATCCCACTAAAAAAAACCATTCCCTTCTAACTGGTGCCTCATGCTGCTCATTTTTATTTCACTTTGTGTCTCGTTAGGTCACTGACGATGCTTTTCCTTCATGAAAATTTATATCTTGAGATAGATGAAGATCATTTAAACTGGGGAAGTGATATTAATTTTGCATATCAAGCTCTTTCATTCCTGTTTCTAAATCCTTTCCTCATTGCTGCAAATCCCCAATCAGTAGCTACAATCTGTATTTTCTACTAGTGCGTTGAATAACTACGTCGAAGCCTTCCTGCTAAGGGGCTGCCTGGAAATTTAATGCAGTCTATCTTAAACGCAGGCACAACTGGGCCAAAGAACATTTGCAGGAATTAATCCGGGTTGTAACATATGCATTGCCTGTATCCAATTCCTTCCTAATGGGAAGTAAGAGAAACATTCAATTCTGTACTTGGTTTTAACAAAAAAGTATCAGTTTCCATCTTGTGAGCATGATGGCACTATCCACCCAGTTAAAAACCTACAGTGTGAAATGACAGCCAAGTCACTCAGTTTTACATCATTTGTTATCCACTCTCATGCACTACATCTCTAACAGTATTTTTTCCCCAAAAAAAGAAAGTAATTTCTCTAACAAATGTATCTGGGAAGAAGTATCACAGAAAATCTATTAGCTCAAGTGCTGTAGATTAAAAACTGTGAACAGATTTATTCTCTTAGAAGTCAGCAGTACTTGTGACTTGCCAATACCAGAAATTTTCATAAATATTTGGTTTTTCAACTGACTGATTGCAAAAGATATTAAATAGACCAGACTGAACATCTTACCAGATTATGTCTAGTATACCCTGTCTATACATAACCTGAATATTTGATACAGCTTAAGATGAGAGGGAAAAAGCTATCAAAGGATGAGCCTCTGTGGCCCCCACCCCAAGCCAGATAAAATCAAAGCTAACAATTTAATTTACGAAGATATGAACAAGTGTTTTAGTAAAACTTGAGATGCACTGATGCCTCTGGCATTTCTCCTGAACCATCAGTCCTGACACTCTAAAAACTAAAAAGCTACTTTGGCTAGGTGGGCAAGGCTTAGTGTTAAAACTCCTTGAAACTTTTATATTTCTCCATCTCCAAAATCCTTCTGAAATGGACTGAAGTTGGACTTCATTACCTACACACCCTGTCTGCTTTCAAGAGTTACAGAATGGTATCAAGGTTGAAGGAGAGGTTTGCCCTCTAAAATATTTACTTTATGTTTTTCCATGAAAACTTTAAACTAGAAGACCTATTTTTTTGCCAGTTGCTACACAGCTTTTGGTTCACCACCACTCATGGCTTTGGCACATAACACACACACATCAGGAAAATATATCTTGGCCATATTATGCATTTTGTATGGACAACATTCTTTCAGTGTGGACATTACTGGACAGGCAAAAAGGAAAACAAACTTAGAACGGTTTAAAAAGTAGTAATGGTGTGGAAACTAATGCAATAGGACTCTGAAGCTTACAGCTTGAAAGCTGTTAATCTGGTAAAAAAACAAAAGTACATACTTGCGATACAACTGCAGCACTGCTGGATAGGCATGTACAAGATCTTTTAGAGCAGACAAGGCTGTATTATTTTCCAAACAAAAGTGTTCCAGAGATTTGATGATGATTTTGCATTTTATTAATCACACAGTAAGATGATGACTGTATAATTAATTCCAGGGTATATTAAAGTGGGTCCAAAAGCTACGCATTTTCTAACAACTCAACAGTAAAGGAAAAGAACTATTTTATAACTGGAACAATCGACCAGTTCAGTATTACATAACATGCTATGAGGAGATGGCCAGATTAGATCCTGCAAAAAAATACATTTTAGCTATGTTAGACGTCTGAGCTGCTCTCTCTGATGTGTCAGGATTGCAGATTTTCATTAGTGCTGAAAACAGCAAGTACTTCTTGTGCCCATCCAAAACAGTTCCCAAGGTTCAAGCAGTATGAAGTCTGAAAATGAAGACACTTCCCAAATAACCTATATTTGGCCGACTTTGGTTTGGTTATGTGACCCTGAGGACATGACAATACATCTTCCCTCTCCTTGCTTCTGTCTGCCGCTAGCATCCTTTTCACAGATAAGTGATGCTGCAAAGAGCACAGCAAGGACACTTGAGAGCATATCAACAGAAATGCTGACCCAGAGTTGCACTGAATGTAAAGAAAATGGCTGGCTTGCCTAGGGAAAGCACAATGTATTGCCAGAGTCACAGTTCTATCCCATCTCCGTGGGGCTGCGAATTTACAGCGTACGGTTTTTTGGGTATATCTGAAAACAGCATGGTATATGGGCGAGGAGTTTGGGGGAAGAAAAGGGAGAGAAGAAAGCCAGACAACAAATCAGTTTCCTCCAAGGCTTATCATGTCTCTAAGCACTTCTTTATCGTGGCTCCACACAAACAGTAACGCAGACCAAGCTTTCTTCCCCTCCTCCGCCTGAAAATAGAAGTGAGCAACACAGCAAGGTGGTGACACCCATTTCTAAGGAGAAAATGCTCTTGATTTATAGCTTACTTCATGAGAAATTGCCTAGTATAAAGCGGATTTCCTATTCTATTGTCTTGGAAGGTAACAGGATCTGCTGTTTACAAACCGAGGAGCCAAAGCACCTTTCCAGCCACGTTACTGCAGCAATCCCTTCACAAAGCTGCACACCGCACCTCTTCAAAGGCGATCGGTCCGCCCTCCGTCTGCCTTCTACCTGCCCTAACTGTCCTGCCCGCTTCCTCCCGGCAGGGAGCGAGGAAAAGCCGCTGGGAGGCCCGGCCCCGGCCCCGGCCCTGCCCGCCGGCCGCCCCGCTGTGCGGGAGGGCGCCGGGCCCCGCGCCCTCACACCCGCCGCCGACCGAGCCCCCTCCCCGGCCGGCCACGCCGCCATTGCCAGGGCCGGCCAGCCCCGGCGCCCCGCCGTCCCCTACTCCGCTGGAAACCCGCCAGAGACACACACCGCCCCCGCGCCCCCCGCCTCCAGGGGCTGCTGCCCGTTCCCGCCCGGGGACCGCTCCGCCACCGCCCGGCTGCCGGCGGAGCCCCGCGGCGACCGCCCGGAGCGGCCGCGCCGCACAACGGGACATGGAGGCGAGCGGCCCCGCGCACCCCCACAGCCAGAGCCCCGGGAGGATGGGGCAGAGCTCGGCCGGCCCCGCTCCCCGCAGCGGCGGGCTACCACCTCCGCCCCCTCCAGCAGTGACCTTGCGGAAGGGCTCGCCGTACCGGAGCACCACCACAGCGCCTAGACGGGCGGCTGCGGCAAAGCCGGGGCGGGGGCGGGGGCGCCCCTACCGCCAGCTGTCCGGCTGCAGATCACCTCAGGCAGCGCCGACCGGCCGGGCTCCGCGCTCCCCTGCCCGATTCACGCATAGCGGGCGGCGGGGCAGGCTCCCCGCTTTTAACATGTGCGTGCGTGCGTGCGTG
>JAVKLA010000040.1:13364754-13377363 GCA_034782735.1 Sagittarius serpentarius
AAACAAAAAAAAAAAAAAAAAAAAAAAAAAGCTCTACAATAAAACCTGATGAAAAAATTGATTTTTAGTAGTCAACATGAACGTAATACGATTATATACATACCAAGTTTTCACCAATGACTATTACATCGAACAGCCTTGGTCTATTCAAAATTACTCCAAGAGCATAGAGATGTATCTGATAAAGAGTGTTCTAGGGAAAGATACACGCACACAAAAAAGCCTGAATTACAATTTCAGTCCACACCCACTAATCCATTCCATCAGACTGCACACGGTGGAGTAAATGAAGCCTCATCTTCAAAAGCAGTTTGCAGAATTACTTGCTGATGTTGAAGAACTACTTCAAAGGAGTTTAAGTGTTACAGAACTTTACTGTTTTTTAAACAAGCCACTGTTTAAACTTAAGAGGAAGGGGGGGAGTGTTTGTTTTTTAAACAAAGCTTGTAAGATTTCATTACTAAACTATCCAGAATGTTTATTTTAAAAGCATCATGATTACAAATAATGGCATTTTGCAGTTTTTAACTTATCCCTATTCAAATGTTTCAGTTAGAAATGACTGGTTTTAGTGCCTTTGTGGAATTTGCATCCAAAAATACACAAACTGATGACTTTTTGACAACAATAAAAATGAACATTTTATCTGAAGCACAAAAACTACTGCTGCTAATTCACTTTAATTGACAATATTAACAACTTCAGAAGTAAGACTAAGCTAGCAAAGTTCATGGGGATAAATCATCCTATACACTAAAGAAGAACATGCCAGCTCCAGCTGACACAGCAGTTCCGGGCAGGGCAAAGTTGCTGTGGTCTCCATTACACTCATTTTATGTGCAAGGATCTTCAACAAGAGACAGAGGTGCTCAGCTCTATGCGATAGCAAACTCTTTGAGGCATGGGCTTGACTTCTTATCTGAAATTAGCTGGAAGACATAAAGATACTTCTTGAAGAAATCATAATGTATGCCAGTGGAGACCACACCAGGGATACCTCAAGAGACATAAAACCTAAGGCCATAGACTATAATTTTTACAACCCATATCAATTTTCTCTTCAAAGTGAGGGTTATTCTGGTAGGAGTTTTTAATGAAACTGCAAACAGATGGTTATGGCAATAGAGTTTACTGTTCAAAGGTGCAATTTTTTCACACTTTAGGAGGTAAAATAAACAATGGAGAATGCATTAATTTATTCAACTGTTAATGCAATACTGGGCCAAGCCACTTTGTTCATTTTATACACATCAACTGCCAGAACAATTACAACTAAGATACTTGATGTGTAAGTAAACTTTCTCATATAATCCTCTGGAAGTTTACTTTTCAGGTCACAGTTTGTTTTTTGTGTGTACTTTTCAACAATGGAGTTGTTACAGTTTAGCTTGGCATTCAGCTATCAGTAAGATCACTTACCTTTGAATGAAATTTATAAAACATGAGAAATAAGCATATATAAATACACTAAATTAAGTCAAAACTCCTTTCTTGCCCTGTTTTTCTGGTTTTAATATACATCATTATTAAGAACAATTGCATATACATAACAAACCCATTTTATTCCAAGGCAAATACATAGTAGCATACTGAAATCTATACTACAAAGAATAAGGATACGGTGCTTGCGTTAGGAAACACGATATGCACAAAGGTCAAATTTATGACTTTTTTTACATCATTTTACTGCCAGGTCAGCATATAATTTAAAGTTTTAAGTTGAGATACAGATGGGGCTTTCCTAGTACTAAGTTAACGCTAATTCTCTTGAAAGGAATCAATTGCTAATAGGTAGTTTTCAGACTGTAGTGTTATTGTATATAAATTACTTAATTTGAAGCAAGTATTCAACTGCTCTTTTACTTAAATTCTTATCATATTACTGAATTTTGCTGCATGTTTTTTCCCATTTTCACTAAACTGGGTTTTCCCTTTGAAGTCTGTGACACACTTTCTTATTTTGCAGGGGTAAAAGGAACATACACTTTCCATATTTACAAAATTATTAACACTACGTTTCCCACAAAGTTATAGTAAAACATGAAATCTGAAACTTGGACTGGACATAGTTAAGGCATATATTCCTAATAATCAAAGATGTTTTAACAGAGATAATATCATTTGCGAACTGTGCATTCAGCTGATGTGACAGCAAAATACTGTTCTGTAAATAAGTACTGTACTTTCAAACAGATGTATCACACATCTCACACAGCCACTTATATCCATACTTGCTGAAAACCTGCACAGCAAAGGCCATTTTTGTAATCTTTTCCCTATATTTTTTCTGCTACTGTTAACGAAAAAATCTCACACGATTTGCAATAACAACTTATTTGCAAAATTACTATCAAAGGGACAAAAACTCAGGAAATTTAAATCACTAGGATTTCTTTTGCTATACTTTCTGCTTCATCTGACCTAAATCAGCATTTCCATCAAAATAGTGTCATCCTCTCTTTCCCTGCTTTCTGCATGGCCTCCTGCATGCAAATAGCACAAACATTTCTGCAGTCACACACTGAGCTGCACTAAAGATGTCACCTAGTGACTAAACTAATTCAGCACAATAAAGCTTCTCCGTTGCCAGCCATGTTGCCACTGCATAAAGGTATGTGCCACACAAAAGAGGGGACAACTGTACCTGTAATTTCATGTCTCACATTCTGCAATTCTGATCTGTCAAATAATTAAGTCCATACTAGACTTGATGATGTTCAACAGGATTAATACACGTGTCTTTGAAGAAGATCAGAAGCTACAAGCAATTGAGACAATTGTCCTGGGTAAAATGTGATCAGAAATTGTAACGTTTTGTCTTCTGAATTCTGTATCAGGACAAGCAAAAGTGATACTAACATTAAAAGTGCATCCCTGTGGACAAGGAGGATGGAATTTTTTTTTTTTTTTTAGTTTATTGTACACATTACGCATCCAGTGAGCATTAAGGGAAATGAAAAATAAAACTCCCTGAACAACCCAAGAGGCTGAGAAACACAGATCCAGGAGGCACATCTGCTGGCTCCAGCTAAGATAATAAAAGCCAAGGAAATACCTCAACCAGAGGGCTGCTGAGAACTCCTAGGAGTTCTGTGTTTCATGTCTTTTTCTGGAGTTTTCCTTATTTGTATAACTTGTTACATATTCATTGAGTTAGAAACAAACAAACAAACATGACCTTTGTAGTTCAGTAATAAACGAATCTGGGGAACAAGAGACATGGGTTCATATCCCTCCTCCAATTTATAATAACTTACGAACAACTCCAAAAGATGAGATTTAAGAAAGCACTCTGTAGCATTTTACGGCACTCATTAGGAAGACGGAAGATCTGAATTTAGACTCTACTCTGAACCAATGTCATTTCAGGCAAATACCAGAACCTCCAAATAACGTCTCAACACCTTTACTGAATAATGTCGTATTCTGTGATGGGATTTAAACTGCAATATTTGTCCTAAGATTACAAAACTATTTCTGCTCTGCTACCTGATGAAGCTTTAGCGAAATTCAGTGAGACTGGTAACTGCAAATTCTTTTGGAAAATGGCACTTACACTCTTAAGTCACTAAAGACAACATTTTCTAAACTGCTAAATCTTACTGAGACATAGCTAACTGTAAGAAAAATAAAAAAAATGTTAAAACAAGGTTTAAGAGACCAAACGAATGAAAAACATCTCCAGGAAACCTGTTTTAATCTTTCCTGTCCATTGGCAGCTGATTCATTTGACCGCAGAGTTACCAAGATAAAGGGCCTGACTGTGAAATTTCAGGCTATTGATATTTAATGACAGGCAGGGGAAATAATTCTGCACTCGCCATAGAATACCTACATCAATTATGTCTGTAGTAGCTGTTTCAACATAGAGTGAGATTCAATACAAAGTACTCATGGCGAGTCCGAGACCCCACAGCAGATGAGATATCTCACTTGATATTCTTAAACTCCTTCTTGTACTCCTCCTGTGCACTCATTCATCAAAATATCCTTTCAACCCCTTAGGAAGAAGACTCTTCAAATGATACATACTGGACAAACACTGCTTTGGTCCAAACCATATTCCCACAACTCATGACTGCCCTGACCACTTACTGGTATAACACCCCAAAGAATTTGAGACTACTGAAGACAACCTCATGTAGAATCTCTGACTCGGAGAGACATTCAGCCCACTGACTTCACCACAATTTAGGGCTCTTGCCTCATCTCTGCAGGCACAGCAGGGAGAGAAGCAAACACAAGTATAGTAAGTAGAAGGAGAAAATGAATGTCAAAATCATCAGTCCCACGGCAACCACTACGCCTACAAGAATAATTTCTTCTTCTTTGCTCCCCTAGGTCATGACCCTCAACCAAAAGAGGAAGGAAAGAAAATGTCCTTTCATCATTAATTTCACTATGCCATTCAGGAAAACAACACTGACAACACCATAAAACCACAGTTTAAGTTGCCACTGGTATTTCAGCCAAATGCTAATCACCACCATCAATTGTCTAATATTTCTCATTACCTCTTTAGTCATTCTAACAAATTCTACTGCAACTTATATAGGGTCTGATTAAAATCTTCTCTGGTTGACAAAGAGCCAGCAGAAAAAAAACCTATCCCTCTTCTACCACAGTATTGGACCACTCCATTTTTAGATACATAATAAAGCTGCATTCAAAAACTATGCAGTTGATGAATGCTGTTCAAATTTCAGAAACAAAAACGGCCGACTATCACCTGAAGCAGAACACTGGTAAGAAAAAGCCTGTGTACAGACTGTTGTATCATTAAAATTGGATTAAAAAAAAATACACAACACAGAAAACAATCCATCATGCATAACTTCAAAATACTTGGCTTTGCAAATACAGCTGTAAAGCAATGGCGTGGACCACATAAGTATGATTTTTAAAAGTAATTAACAAATCTATTCATTTGTTTGTAACTTACGAAGGACAAAATATTTCTGATGCAGAATTCAAATTAATGCAGGAACAATATAGCTCAATGAACTGTATACCTTGCATCACACACCAGTCTGGTACATGCCAACAAAGAACCGACATTAACAAGATTGACCAAGGTTAGCAAGCAGCACTTGGGAGATCCCAAGTTTCAACACAATTGGGAACAAAGCCAGGTGCAGCACCACGGTGTCTCCATGGTGAAGTAAGAGCAGGGAAGGACACTTCATACACACCAAGTCTCACAGGAACTTAAGGTTACTGTTTACTTCCAAGTGTTTTCATAGACAAGGTCCTGGGATTTTTAGCATGTCTCCTCAGCAGTACTGAATACTATGAACATGTTAAAACTATTTATTGCCATTTCTGTTGGCCCCTTCAACAGAATACCAAGACACCTTAAGCTCTAAGACTTCATCCTAGACATGCAATGGCATGAACTCAGCACATACAGAAGAGCCTAAAATCTTAGACACAGAATGAAGGTCACAAATTCACTCCACAGACTCAGCAAGGCTGGTCTAAGAACAAAGAGTTAAGTTCCACAAGTGCTACAGACAATTACACACCTTCCCTTGCAAGAGCAAGACACACTTTTTTGACTGAAAAGAATAGGAAACACAGCACTGCAGAAAGTTCTTTTCTCTTTCATCTTCTCCCCAAGGCATAACTGTTAGGTGTGGTTTGTCATCCCACTTAAAGCCATACTGGAAGGCATGCCACTGCTGTATCGTAAGGGCTGCAGAAGAATGTACAGAGAGAGGGGAGTGAAGACATAATGCCAACTGGCATTCATCTGGGGTTTTTTATAAATACTTCAAAAGCAAATATTCCAACAGTTTTTCCATTTAGTGAAATAGTTTCCCTGACTAGCTTTTTTCAGCCCCTGGGTGTGATTAAATCTCTACTCACCCACCGCCCCCCCCCCCCCTATAATTCTTACACTTAAATCTTGACATTTATGTTATTACTTTTACAAATTAATCCTTCTCTGTGGAGTGTACCATAATGCTTTAGGGAGGCTTGTACGTTCCGGTGAGTCTTGTGAGAGTTCTGCCAAGAGGTTTTAACTCCTAGACAGATCAAAGAGAAAGTAATGAGATAAAAAGAAACAGGGTTCTCCAGACTGACAGGTCAACCATCTCTCCTCAACAAGAAAAAAGGATGGTTTACAGAAACAATCAGGGAGACAATCAGGCTTCAAATTTGGCGGAACTATCCTATAAAGTACTACTATAGTAGTCATTTCTGTACTAATGATTGCTGACTGGTTTCACTGAATAGGAAGCCAATAATCTCACGTTATTCTTTTATCCGAGTGGTACAAATCAGGTGAGTTACAGATCAAATTTTAGGCCGTACAAACTGCAGTGCTATGGAAACATCACTCAAAAGAGCAACACAAGCCTTGCAGACAAAGTAAGCCAGAAACTGCCTACCTATGTCCAATATTTTAAAGTCTCAGAAATGTTAAAACACTGAAAGCAGAGTGCTAAGTGCAGACCTATGTATGAAATTCTAAGACAGATTTGCCAAAAGACTCGATAGCCAACTTTCCTTCTTATCCTGCTGCTTTAAGAGCTCAACAAGCTTAAGCGACCAAATAATAACAAAGGCATGTCTTAAAGCCAAAACAAAACTGAATGAAGCCAACAGTGATAGTTGATATCAGCAGTTCAAGATAAGAATATATACGAGGTTCATATCCTAAATAAATTTTTAAATTATTTACAGTGTTATACTCAATATACAAATTTACCTGTTTCCCCTGTTTTTTCCACATCTTGACTTCCCGCTCAGTTTGTCAGAACATGTAATTTCTGGTCAAAAAGCAATGAAGTGCTGCAACTCCAATCACCTTATTTTCTAAGTAAAAAAAATCTGTTAGTCAAATTGCTTTAGACTTTGCCTAAACTACGATTAAGTAGAAACAATGCAAGTGAAGACCTGGCCTCACCAATGAGAGAAGCAAAAACGCTGTTGCATTCAGCAGGGGTGGAATTTCAAAAGTTTATAAAAATACATACTAAGGATCTTAGTGTCTGGCCTTTCATAGTCCAGACCCATTTATAGTCTAGAACCTTTTTATGCAGTAAACCAAAATACTACATCCATCCCAAGTTCACAGAGAACTATTATAGCTAACTAAAACATAGCTAAAATGACAATTATCACTGAAAATAATCTTTAAAAAAATAACACCAAGTTATCAAATTCTATGTAGTTGATTGCATAGTCCATGTTTGTACTCCTAATTTGAATGATCTTGTACATCATTATAATCTTACAGAACCACTCAAATAATGTTATGCTTTTTGATGATATATACCTTTTCTAAGCATATCGTGCAGAAAATCCAGCAATTGCAGCTATCACATATAAGGCTCTTGGGAAAAACAGCTTTCTACATTAAGAATCAGATCTAGAGTCAGAATCATGCATAGATGTAGCTGTTTAACTCCAGAAAGAACCCACACATTAAAACTGAAACTACAACATTGAACATTTCTGAAATCTTAAGATGGATACTGAATAATGCGCGGTGTGCTTTATCAGCTTGCTGAGGAATTCTTCTAGTCGTTTTAAAACAACTGTTTGTATTTGCTTACTAAATATGCACCTTGATCATATGCAGCATGACATATCAGAACAAGCATTTGACTTAAAAGAATGAAGCTCAAAGTCTCAGTGGAAATGTTGTTTTCTATGCATACTTTTTTTTTTCCACCTTTTTTTTTTTAATTAGATCTACTACACAACTCTAAAAAACACACTATTTACTGTCTGGGAGCGCTGTGGAGGGAAGAGAAGGTGGGGAGAGGACAGGAGAGGAAAGTAAAAAGACCAGTTTCCAGAAGAAACACTCACGCACTTATTACATGATACACAAATACACCTTGCACACACCAAACACATAGAACAGATCTTATATGCTGCAACACAAAGAAAAATACCTATTTCAGAAATACGTAAGAATTTGAAGCACTACATAGTTAAAAATACCAGAAGGCGGCATCCCTAAATACAGGGGAAAGAAAATTTAAAAGCATAGTAACCACAACCTACATTTTTACGCTTGTGTACTCTTCCCTCTGTATATTAAAAAAAAAACCCTCTTGGAAAAAAAAATAATGTTGGTCACATCCACACACACAGAGGGTCACAAAAGCTATGAAAGAGATACTGAACACAGGTTCCTGAGCAGATGACAAGCCATTAAACTTTCACCTTTAGGTAGTTATGATGATCTGGTGTCTCTTGTATTATATCTCCCATTTTTTTTAATTAAAGTCTACAATGTGTTTAACAAGCAATTCGTCCATCAATCTTTGATGTGTTTTACTTATAAAGCAATGACAGTTTTCAGTTCAGTCTCCTTAAAGTTCCAGAGAAACTATTTTCCACTCACTTGCTTTGAAAGCCATTAAAACAACTTGATGAAGAAGAGCAGCAGGGGGCTAATAGCAGCCAAGGCTTAGTAACAATCTTTAGATTTTTCTCCTAAGACTTTCTCACAGACCCTCCTCACAAAGATCCTCTGGGCTTTTCATCCTTTCCTTTCTCCCCACCCCCCAAAAAATCAGTTCAAAGTGACAGATGCAACTAGCTCCAGGTTTTGCCATTTTCACTTTTACCACTCAATTTTTATAAACTCCACTGAAATCTGATTCCTATAGTGGTGGTCATCTCCTCATCATCTTCCCATTGGCAAAAAATAATACATAGAAAGATTCAAGAAGTAACTTGGGAACATCTTCTAACCTATCATCTATTCTGAAGACAGCACTGGTACAGAGAAATGTACCCATTGCTTAAAAGTCATATACAACTGACATTCAATTAATTAAATTAATTTGCGATTAATATATAGTTCTGTGTTTTACTGCAGTATTTCTGAAACCCTCCTAATGAAAGTGACCCTGTAACAGTTCAAATCTTGGGATATAAAGAACTATGGAAGCCAACTGCAAATAATCTTCAACAACTCCTTAAAAATGGGAACTGCCTGTAACAAACGGTAAGTTCGTTGGTTATACTTTCATGCAAATGTAGAAATCAAAGTTTTATGGAAAAGAGACCTATTAGCATAGCACTTATGCTAATGAGAATCACTAAAGCATACTTTTATCTACGTTTTGCTGTCCTCACCACCATTTTCTTTCTTTATTATTATGGCCACTTGAAGGACAGTCTTTTTTGATCACTAATTTTGGGTAACTTCTGGAACTCCAGAGCTCTACAGCCTTCAATTGCTGTATTCAAGTGATGCCGCTGTGGTCAAAATAATGCACACGGCATTTCAGCAGCACATCGCATTTCAGCAACAGGAAGGGCTACTTCCATGAAGCAGGGCTATAGGACATACCTATTTATCCCAGATTCTAGTTACAATCCCTTGTTCTTCTAAAAACTAGAATTACAGTTACAGTACACATGGCTAGGAGCAAACAGGGACTAAAGGCGGCCAGATACATGTCTCCTTATCTTGAGGACAAGGGCAGCACACATGAGAGATTCGAGGTCAGGAAAGACAGATGGTGGGCATTCCCATTACAGCTAAGTCACCTCTTGTCCTTACACCGCTGAGCTTTATGTTTTCCAATTGGTGACTGTCACAGTTTGTGTTTCTACTTTATTTTGGCAAGCTCGTATCTGTAAAACAAACTGGGAGAATACATTGTGGAATAAACCTCTAGATATCTGAGAACAAATCTCATTGCTACTTTCTCAGAGCAACATCAACAATCATACTTTCTGCATCTCCCCCTTCTGCTAAAGAAATATGCTATTAAAATGTTAATATGAGATCTGTTTTTTAATGAGATTTCCTTTAAAAATTAAAAAAAAAAACCAAACAAAACACATAAGAAATTCTAAGTCTGTGAACTGACATACAGTTCTGTCAGTAAACACACAAGAAGCTTCTGTTGGCTTTCTGAGATAATTATATTATAAATATTGGAAAAATGTCCATCAAGAATATAAACTAAGTAAGTTCGAGAAGTACAAAACCAATATCCTAAGGAACAGGAACAGTTATGTATAATTTTCTACAAGCATACGATCACTTTACAGAATTGAAAAAATGTAAGGCTGGAAGGACCTCACAAGATCACTCAGTACAAATCTCTTAACGGTGGCAGGATCAAAGATGTGTTATGTGAGTGCTATATAATACATGCCAGATACAGAATATGTGTCTAAGCATTATCCAGTCAGAGCCTCCATTCACGCTGTTCCATCATTCAAACTATTCTACCATTTGTGCAATCTTAAGGTTAAAATAAATACATGCAATACTATATATGTAATAGCACTGTAAGAATGTTATACTAGAAGTACATGACCTACAGTTCATCATGAATGCTACTACAGAATAACCATTTAATTAAAATTACCATTAGCATTACTTCTTTCTGTATTAGTTTTCAAGTATTAATGGTTACTTCTCCAGGAGGGTAAACTTTTCTTTTCCCATATTTTCTATTTTCAGAGAAAGAACATCTCTCACCTTTAGGAGTTTAGCCTCATTTCCCTATAATGTATTCATCACCGCTCAGCACATCTGTCCCAGCAAATCCCATTTCCTGTTCTATTCATGAGGCTCAGCAACCTGGAGCTTTAGTGATTGCCGCCACACTTTTCCCATGGCCTTCTCACCTCTCGCCCCCCCCACGCACCCCGCTCCCATTGTTTATCATCTGTTCTCCCCTGCTGCAAACTGCTGTCAGATGTTCACTTATCCCTAATCTTACTCACTGCCTTTGATATTCTTTCTAATCCAACAACCTGTCAACTGGGGCATCAGCCCATGTCCAGACCAGCTGCTCTGTCACAGGCCGTAAGATTCCCTCTCAGCTCCAAGAGGTATTTAAAGGATTTTGACACAGCAACCGCAATGTGAAACAAATAATTAATGCTGTTTTGATCAGTGATCAGGGCTTTAGTGTGACATGAGCTGACCACTAAGAAAAACTGAGCTTTACTTTGTTTAAGCTTCAGTAAACTTTAGTGTTACTGTATTAACAAGATTTGATCTATGTCTGAAGGACAGTACCAAAAAGCTAAGTTCTTTAACTTGTTTTAGTTAAAAATTATGAAGAATAATTAATCTTAATGCAAGTCAGAGGGGCAGTTAACTTTATATGCCTGCTGTGTAAAACATGCTTATTTATGCAACATCAACTTGTGTAGAGTTTCCAAAGCACGGGAGCTGACCTTTTATGAGTTACAGCTGAAAATAAGACGTTATTTTAAATATGGCAGCAGTTGAGGTAAAATTGTTATTTAAAAGACACCTGTATTTTCAGGAATATAATAAAATATAGTTTCAGCCCATATAGACCATCAAAACCAGATATTTTAAAGAATATTCCCATTTACAGAAAATGTCTCATTTCCGTAACATTCAGATTTGCTATAAACGCTTAAAATGTTACAGTGTTCATCTGCTTTAAAACATACCAAATACACATGATGTCATAGCTGAAACTACAATTCAGATGACAGATTTTTTTGTACTGGGAAAAAGAAGTTTCTGCCATTTAAGCAAACATACGTATTTTGATCCAAACTGAAAAACAAATAAAGCACTTAGTTGTTGAAAACATGAACACTATTTTATTACTTGGATCTAACTGCAATTACTACAAAACAGACGGTACCAAACAAGTAAAAAAAGCCTACTTTATACCCTTCAGTAGTTGTATTTCACACACAAAAAATATAATAAAATCTCAGTGATGGATTTTATAACATGGTTCATTCACTTAGAACTAAACCACTTTTATTCTCAGGGCTTGTCTATACCAGGACATCAAGAAAATGAATCCGAAATAAGTACCTTGATGAACTTGAATTCTGCTAGTTAAACTCCATTAAACCCCTGTGCGGACAGAGTCATACAGTTTAGTTTACTGCTCCCTTAGGGCATCCACTGGAACGTTAACATGGATTAAGGTAGGGTATGAATTCAAAGTGCAATTGTACTTTGAAAATGGTTTAACGTAAACAGAACCAGACTCTTTGTTGTAGAATGAGACATGGAGTAATCAGGAAAGTCCTGTGTAGACAAGCCCTTGCAGATGAGGCTACTAGAGTGGTACTGTCAAAGCCAATGGTTTGCAACCTCTTCATCTGCAGACCTGGAAACATCTTCCAGTGAAGCTGCAGACCTTGATAGCACATTAAAATCTGCTGATAATTGATGTGCTTTTCTTAGTTGGTTCACATGGATGACCTACAAGTAGTCCAATGGCCCTCAAAGAGCTATGTATCAGAACTTGACAAATACTGGTTTAAGCTAACTACAACTTACGTACCTCCTCCTAATACTCAGTCAACTTCACAGCTACTGCACAGTAACCCAAGCAGTCTAGCTACTGATGGCATTAAATGAGATTTTAATGTTCATTTATGCAAGTGTATACACATTTCAGCCCTGTGCAAGGATGCTACAAAAGATGCTTGACAGAACCTTATTCTTTCCAATAAGTGACATTTGCTGTCATAAGTTTGTTAAATCATAGTAAGACTGACCTAAAAATACGAAGTTTTGTCACTGCCAACTACTTTTCATATATTTACTCCAAAGAACCCTACATTCACTTGTCAAAGCATGCTGGATAAAAAAAATTAAGACTAATACAACGT
>JAVKLA010000040.1:13393826-13404522 GCA_034782735.1 Sagittarius serpentarius
GAATCTCTGCTCCGGCGCCTGGAGCACCTCCTCCCCCTCCTTCTGCACTGACCTGGGGGTCTGCGGAGATGTTTCTCGTACATGTTCTCACTCCTCTCCGGCTGCAGCTTCCGAGCCTCAGCAACTTTTTTTTTTTCTTTCTGAAATACATTATCCCAGAGGCGCTACCACCGTCGCTGATTGTCTCGGCCTTGGCCAGCGGCGGGTACGTCTTAAAGCCGGCTGGCATTGGCTGTATCGGACACAGGGGAAGCTTCTAGCAACTTTTAAAGAAGCCACCCCTCTAGCCCCCACTGCTACCAAAACCTTGCCATGTAAACCCAATGCAAGTGAGAAGAAAAGCTGGCTATACTTCTTTGCTTTGCTCGCCTTGTCATAAAATGGGCATCATTTAAACCTTCTTTATTTTTTTTATATTTGGAATATAACAGAAGGAGAACCTTGATGGTTTCTTATTTTACAGGAATATAAACATTAAAAGTCATTTTTCTTTTACACATGAGTTAGGAAGCTTAATTTACTTGAAAGGACCCTATTATATACTCAGTACTGCATTTGTTTATCTAATTGAATAGAAGAACATTTACTGCAATTTCAAAGTTAAGCCAATAAACATTTGTCTTTGTATTGCGGCAGCGATGTTTGACAATTGGATTGGGCAACACCCATTTTAACTTGGGTTTATTTTATAGTATTGATGAAGCAAAACTCCAAGTACATTTTCAGTCCCTTGCTTGCACTGTTGCCACAAGTTGGACATTTGGCAAAAGATGCTGAAAGCCTTTCTTATAAATTGCCTGTGTTACTTACATCGTCCTTGTTTCCAACCCCACCAGGTCACCTCCCAACTTAACATTTTGCTTCACATATCCCTGGATATATTCTGTGTGCAACAAGGCACAGAGAAATGAGCAGTAAGATTTTAAATGGACCTACATGTATAATTCCTGTTAAAATCAGGAGGAAAGCAGCGGAAAACAAACAGAACCCTTTTCTCTTGTGTGCTGTGCTCACACCAAAACATCTGTCCATCCACTCTGCCTACTTCAAATGCAGGAACACCAAGTTTATAAGAGTGCTTAAAAAGCCTTTATTTTCACTGTCAGTTAGATGATGCTGTTGGCATTCTTAGACATAAAAATAATGAAGATTGCCGAATTTTTTTTTTTTACTCTATAAATGGCATTCTGGATTGTGCTGCCTGTATCAAATAGCTCCCGGAAGATCCCTTTCGGGAGCAGGATCATTGCACTCGTTCTGAAGCCGCATCATTGCCTGCAGTGCACGGGGACTACAGATGAGATCTTTGTTACAGAAGCATGAGATCAATTCACCATTCTGGGCCACGTAGTAAGTGCATTCCTGACTGAATGTTAACATCGTTTTTATTTTCCCGGGACAGCATTGCACTTTGTCTCCTTACTGAAAGAGCTACGTTCATTAGATACAGGAAGTCCTGCTAAACATCCATAACGTTACATTAACAGCTGCTGGTAGATCTTTGAATGCCCAGTGATCAGGGGAGAGTATGCAAGAGATTTGGTGCTTCTTTGCTGTGATTGTTTTCTTCAGCATGCTTCAGAATCTAAACTTCTTTTTAAAAAAAAGGGCAGTTAATCCTTACGGTTGCGAGGAAAACTTTTAAAACATGCACCAGATGGAAATCAATGTAGTAGTGTCTGCAAGCAGACAGATACGCTGAGAAGCAGTCTGAAGGCTGATAGTATTTGGATTAAAGGAAAAAGAGCTGTGAAGCAGTCGTGCAACTTAGATATCATCCATACAGTACAGGGAATCTGCAAGTCTGCGGTAAGCCCCGTCTCATTTTACATCATTGATAGGTTTATTTTTGTTGGTGGCTCAAGAGAAACCCAATTTTCTCTCCTGTTGATTTGTGCTCCCTCTGTTTTGTATAGACAACTTCCCTTACTTCCTTTGGCAGTGCACACGGATAGCTGACTCAGTAACGGAGCTGACTGGAAAAAAATTATTTCCAATCTGTAAAAAATAAGTTTATATGTCTCCACTTGTTTTCTATACTTCCCAAGCAGGGACAACAGACTGCTAAATGAAAACTGTTTTAAAAGCTCTGGGTAGAAGAAAAACATTTTCTCACAACAAGAAAAAAAGAGAAAAGAACATGACTAATGAATGATGAGATGTTTGATTTGAGCTGTTTTGACCTAAATGAAACTCTTGTGTTGGAGTTGGTAAGCTTGGTGGCTGCTTTATGTGTAGTGATGTCTTCAGGAATCTGTCCTGGGTGCCAGTGGGTTACACCTTTGCCCCAGCTCGGGATCTCTGACACCTCTCTGTGGGTGAGATTTAGCAGGATTTTTACAGATTATTCTCCAGTATAATCCGTTGTTCATATCACCAGGAGTGCTGCGTGTCTAGCTCCAGTCCAGCCTATGGGACAAACTCTCTGCTGACATAGTGTTGCTGGTTTTGGTAAAGGAAAATTAATCTTACATCCTCCTGGATGTCACCTCTGAAATGGTAAAAACAATCCCAAGGTGGTTTACAGTGTTTGGGAGGAAAAGTACATATTAAATTACATCTTGTACCTTTGAATCCAGATGAATTCCCAATGTCAGCAGTGAACAGGGGATGTGGTTTCAGGGAGCTGGATATTCCGTGGGCCACAGAGGTGATGTGGGCCAAAAGTACGTGAAAGGACCTCACTCCTGGTCCCTCCAACACAGGAAAATGCCCATAACCATAACAACCTGCTCGGGAGGGACGGCTCCAGCAAATGAATAGCACAGAGCTGGTAGCAATTGATGGTTAAAACAGGTAGGCAGCTGGTATCAGTATGGGCAGTGCCCACAGAGGGGAACTGCCCTAAGAGATAGCAAGGGTAAAACAGAGGAATAACCAAAGAAATACCCATCTGATGGGCGTGGATGTTTGCATGCAGCACCTTGCAACACACCTAGGCATATGGCAGCTCTAGGTTGTTGACGCTCTTAGTAATGCACATGCAAGACCATACATGGTACCATTTGCTTTAATAGTAGTAATTAGTGGGCCAGTAGAATAAATAAGGATTTTAGGAAAATGAGGACTGATCCATTCATGGATGGCTCTGGGACAAAGACTGAATCCTATGCTTGTCACCGGTCAATGCCTCCTTCAAGGTGTACAGTGTCCAGTATATGTTTTACCAGATACTACTGCAAGATCCTTACAAGAGACCATTTATTTTTGTACATTAGCTACATTGCACAGGTAGCCTAGGCCTCAAAAGCAGATCCATGCTGTCAGTAATACCTGCTGTATTCACTAGTGCAGGCAGGCAGAAGAGCAGGTCCCAGCTTCTGCTCACAAAAAAAAATTGCATTACCTTTGTGTGCCTCGTTTTTGCCTAATTCACCCTTGCAGGGAGATATTGTATGGCATTGCAATAGCAAGAATTAGCAGTAAAAAGCTACGGTGAAGCAAGTTTAAATGAGAAATAAGACGTGTGTTTCCAACAGTGGGGATCATGCACCACTGAAGCACAAGTTCCAAGGGAAACATCTCGTGGTGGCTGATAGTTAATACAATATTTTTTGGTAGTTTGTAGATGAGTTGACAAATTCCACCAAGTTTCAGCTGTTACAGGCTGTGTGACACAAGGCAAGTAGGGATTTATCTATCTGGGGAGAAATGCATGGCAGGAAGCACATTGGTTCCAGTCCTTCACTACCTTCGGTCTCCTCTTCCCTGGTGTCCCTCCAGTGTTCCCAGCAGAGAGTCTCAGGAGGACAGCCTGCAGCGCTGGTGTCTTTTGTGCCTGCAGCTCGGAGACAACAGGGTTGCTCCCTTAGTATGCAGGGTGATGTAGGGGAAAGAGGGCTTAGGTTTCATGTTTCTGCCTCTTCACCCATCCTCTTACTCTTTCCTCCCTTCATTCTGGGGAGCTAAGTGCTGCTGGGAGTAAAGGGTGGGAGATCTGGCCTTAAAGGAGATGAATCCTAGAACAGAACAGGAGTCTTCAGGCTGTTATTTCTACCTGGTCACAGGTAATAAAGTCTCTGCTGTTATCAGATGCTACATCCAGACAGGACAAGATACTTGAAGCCCTCAAGTCTTGTTAGTATCTGCTGTCAGCCAACAACATAAAGAAGGTTAGCACTTGAGCCTCCAGGTCCTGGAGACTGGCCATGGTATAATGAGGATTCAAAATAAATAAGTATTTAAGTTTCCCTGCACTATGAGTCTTTAAGGCTTTTGTGTTTTTCTGCACAAACTTGGAGCCTTGAAATGAATTATTCAAGTGAAAGAGGAGTCTTTCTTATGATTATGATTTCTTGTCTTCATATACTTAGACACTCAGTACTGCAGGATAAAGAAACATATCAGAAGACTTGCAATGATATCCTTAAAACTAGCAACACTGGATGCTATCATACCAGAGAATGGGACTGTTGTGAGACTGAAGATGAAGTCCTGGGTTTAGTTGCAGAAGTAATTTTAACAGGTGCCCACATGTGTTTAATAAAACCAGATTTCCACCTTTCCAACTGCAGTTTTAGTCACAGCAGCATATTTTGCAGTTCCCACTCAAGCCAAGCTGTATGTGATAGTAATGGCAATGTTGTTGAAGCAGTGAGAGTCGAATCAAACACCATTGCAATCAATCTCACGCTTCTCAGCTGGCAAACTGAGCAGGAAAGTGTTAAATCTCCTCCAGCAACTGCTGTAATGGGAGACCTCCAGTCATCTTTACCTCCTAAGTCACTTGCAAACCAAGTAAAGTAGATCCTCCAAACTGGTCATCTGTTTGCTTGATTCTGAAAGATTTTTATTAAAATGAAAAGTGTGGTCTGTTTCTTCTCCCAGACAGAAAACAAACATTGGCATCTAGAGTGGTGGAAGACAAATACTTGGTGCTGGGCAACTTGATTAAAGTGTATTCCTTGTAATGAGCGGTGCCTCCCTTATCCTGCCATTGTGTTCAGACAAAAAAAAAAAGGAGGGCCTGCCCTTTCCCATTGTATAGTCACATTTTCCAAGTTCAGCCAAAATGGGTTTTATAAAAAGCTCTTAAAAAAAAAAAAAGATGAACTTTGTCTTTTAGTAAACCACTGAGGAAACTCTTAAACGAAAGCAATCTTGTGCATCTTGTACATAGGAAAACTGTTGAGGTTAGTGCTCACTCTAACCTACCAGAGGAGGAAGATAATACTGATAAAAATGGTCATGGGATAAATGTTATCTGAGCTTTGCTTAAAGGTTTGCTACTAAAATTGAACTGAACTTTGCTTAAAACACTGAGGAAGAAGTGATTTACAGCAGAAGACTGTGTTTGTACTGTTACATTTTTATCACTGCTATCACCAATACCAACATCTACATTTATCTACCAGTGTACATTAAACCAGCAATCCACTGATATATTAACAGACATTATTAGCTGTAACAGCCCAATTCAGTCAGCTTTAGTGGGAGAATCGCAGAGTCTCTGCACCATATTTGCCATTACCCAGAGACAGTTGCTTGTGGGCATTCACCTGTGTGCAAACTGGGCAGGAGAAATTAAAAATGTGCATCGTATGCTTACATTTTGGAAGCACTAAAAAGAAGCTAGTCAGCAGACAGATACAAGTATCCTCAAAAAAAACCAAACCAAAGAAAACCTGAGTCTTAGGCTAAGCCATGTCCTCAGCTCTGCTTTGTGGCACTTTTATTTGTTTTAAAGACTCAGCATGGATTTTCCTCTGTGTCTTTATATGCTTAGTTTTACTGTACTGCGTCCACCACCACCAGACTTGGTAAACAAGGATGTGCCCAGGGAAAAACAGACATGGTTAAAAAGATCTGTGTTGCCAGCTGAAATCTGGTTAGGTTAGTGTTGGCTTCTAGCAGCCAAAATAAAACAGTTGTACAGGGCCAAGAATTTTGAGATAGAGAGGGCTGGAGGAATTCTAAATATGCTACAGAAGTGGAAGCAACAGGACTTGGCAAAATCCTTGATCTAGTTAGAGAAACAATGTCTCTTGCTAGCCAAACAACAGGGTGGTGTTGAAAGAGAGAGTGAGACGGCAAAACCCTTGGGCAGAGACAACAGAGGATATCCAGGAAGGGGTGTTTGAGACCTGGGTCTGGATGGAGATTAAAAGTTAACTCTAATGAAATATCCATTTGCTCAGATTTTTGGTTCAGTAAATATGAATTCCTGACCTAAAATTCTTCTTCAGTATGATCAAGGGATCTGTACTGACCAAATAATCCTGAGAGATCCAACAAAACCACGACATTCTTGAGATATACATAGATAAATATAATATGTACACCTCCATCCAGACTTACATATGTGTGTTAAATGGAGATGGTTTTGACATAATAGTTTAAATAATAGAGACAAATATTTCATACCAGAATAGTATTAAACAATTACAGTGAAGAATCTAATTTCCTTGTACTTAACTTTAGTTCTGTATTGACACATTTGTTTCTAGGTTTTCTTCTTTTCCTTCCTTATTTAGGGATAATTGCATTCCCTGTAGCTGCTTCACTAATCGAAAGAAATTTATCTGTGGAACCTGCATCAGAGAAGCTTAACATATAAATGCTTGTGCCTGTTTGGCAAAAGAATTAGCAAAATGATGTGGATATTTTTATAGTCACCAATTACACACTAATGTGTATTGATAGAGAGGAAAGCAGTGTACATACTAATTTCTCAGCACAAAAGAAAGATGCACTCAGCCAACATGGCATTTTTCCTGTATGATTTCCTTTGTTTTTAGCACCAAGTTCTATATAAAAGGCAGGTACTTTCAGTTAATTAAAATTACACATTTTATCCAGGAACACATCAATAGATAGGCGTGTAAAAGGTAGAGATTTTATCTCGCTCAAAGAGAACATGGGCTTGGTTGACTCTTACTCTTTGAATTTGTGTTTGCGGCTTATTACCATTGTAATCAACAAAATATAAATCTCCTCCTAAGCGCTCGCTTGAGCCTGACAGTTCTGAGGGAGCATTTTACAGCAGGACCCCTCTGTCTGAGCCCCCGGACTGCTCAAGGTCTTTTTTCTCCTTGCATTGGAGCTGTCAGAGCTTGCAGATTTAGCATCGGGGTGAGTCAGCAAAAAATAACGCCGTGTCGCTCCGCTGGCGTCTGGCATCCAGAGCCTGGGTTGCTGTAGCAGAAGAGATGCACGTGCCCCTGCAGGGCCTGGAGCCCGCCGAAGGGCGGAGACACGGCTCGTGCCAAAATATGCAAAGAATGGAAATGAAGATTCTCCTAACCCTATACAACATGCATTTTTTAAAAAGCCTAGATCTCTCATCAAAGTAAAATGTAATTAGGGATATTATTGCATGCCTTCTTAATTGGAACAGCTTGTGACAGAGAAATATTTGGGAGGATTTCGACCTGACAACAAAGTGCAAGCGTTGTGCGTGCTCTGCTCGGTTGGAAATGCCACCTGGCAAATCCACGTGCACGTGGAGCAACTGAATGGCAAGGGTCAGTGGGACCGCCCGGGTGCCCAAAGTGTTTCACGTGCAGGAAAGGTAGCTCAGAGCTTATGCTGTAGTCACAATCAGACACTGTTAAGATTCCTCTGGACTACTAAACGAGAGTATGTGACTTCCCTGTGAGCAGTAGTGAACACGTTAACAAATCGTGTATAATTGTAAGTGAAAGCTTTTCTCCAGAAGTATAAAGGAGTGATCACGATTTTGCCCTGTCTTGCAGTTATTATCCCAAACTCGAAGCCAGTTATGTCAACAAAAGAATGAACAAGTGTGCAGTCAGTCCAGAAAATTTTATTCCCGTGCTACCCAGCCGTGAGAGTGAGACACTAGCAAATGGATGGGAGGAATTCCCATAGGCAAGGTGGTGGAGAGCGACCAGCAACATAGACAGGATTCAGGCGCAGTTAGGGAGGGATTGACACCAGAGGGGTAAAAGATGCTTTCGTTCTTCTGGTGCGATGGCTTTGCGCTGTGGTGGCCAGAGGAATAATACTCCAGGGGACTAGTCATCCAGACAGTCCGGCTACGGGCCAGGTATTAATTTCTCTGGGTTCCTGTGTGGGAGCAGGAAAGTGAAGAAAAGTGTTAGAAATTAAAATAAGATGAAGGTGTTAACAATGTCTGCCACAGGTTTCTTCTTAGGCAGTATACTGCTTGCACAGCCCCAGAGTAAATGTCAAAACAAGTTTGTTACATTTTGTTTGTACTAGTACTAATTTTCATGTGATTAATAAAACATTCTTCTATTTTTTTCTTTAATACATTTCTTGGTGGAAGGGGAACTTAGCTGGAAAGATTTATTTTAATGCAGTGCTTTGAGAAGAGCTGTTGCCTGACATTCAATAGTTAAGTTATGAAGTATCGGACACTGGTGTAATAAAAACCTACTTGCTTTGATCTTGTAGTTAAAAAATGATTAAAGTATAGAATTGCATGTGCTGACATTAGACCTCCACCCACAGAGAGATTTAAAGCTGTCGGGGGAAAAAGGAAAGTTGAAAGACAGCTTAAATATAATAATTCAGAAATTGAGCTGCTTTGTTATTTCAAAGGTGGTCAGGGTAAAAGGGATTTTTCATACCCTATTTGTTATACTTGATCTAAGAACCTTATTCCAAGACATTTCCTCTTGCATACAACCAAAAAGCTGAAAATTGCTAAGAAGAGGTAGCGTATCAGAGAGCTGCGTTTCCGTATTTTCTGTTGAACTGAACTCAGTGAATTTACAGCCTTGAGGATTCCCTCTTCCCCTCTTGGTACCTCCACGCTGCTCAGGGTGACCCCTGCCCTCCCTTCTGCTTGTGTGCTGCAAATAGAAAAGACTGGAGCATTCAGTACTATAGTTTGCTGGGATGAAAAGCTTTCTTCTTTTGTTTGTATGCATATTGTCATCTCCCAGGCACATGAAATTACCTTGTGGAATTGCAATTATGAACTTATTACTGGTTTATCTAATTGTTAAGGAATACAGAGACTTGTTGAGTGGGGTTTCTGGTCCCTGCTATGCACACTGCTCCAGTGAAGGCACACCCTTACACCCCCACACAATCCTGATTTAAGTCAGTAGGAAGCCTCTGTTTTTGCATAATCATTTTGTAGCCAGTACAGAAGACTTAAGAAAATGTATTAGCTGATGCTTGCAGGATTAGCCAGGCTTCTTAATTTTTTTTGTAGCGATGGCTTTGCTAGTGCAATATTTGATCTTGCAGTGTCCTTGATTATATTAGATAATTTTGATTCTCTGTCCAATTACAGATCCTTAACATTTTGTCAAACATTCTTCAACAAAAAGGAAAGACTTTTATGATAAAAACCCACAGTAGCGTTCATTGGAAATGACCCTGGAGATCAGACAGAACAGTAGATCAAGGACAGTGAATTGGGTTTCACTAGCGCTGCGTTCATTACTATAGACATGATGATCATGATCAGAAATTGCAGTTTGACTGATGTTAATGTTGCTGTTCTCTGAGAATAAAGACCTAGGAAACACACCATGTCATCTCTGAGACATGAGATATACTAGGACAAGAAGACGAAGACTCAGCTTTCTGGAGTCAGCTTACATTTACAAAGGAATTAACAATTTTGCATTTGAATTGACTCTCATGTTGGCAATGCCCTGCTGTTCTTCTGCTGTATTCTTTACTAGATGTTCATTGCTGAAGCACACGCTTCAGAAAACATGTTGGTTTTAGGGATCAGTAGGATTTTTGAAACTCACTGTTTTGATACACATCGCCCTTCTCGATATCAAAATTTAAACACCGTGAGTCTGGCTGCTAGGGTGGACAAGAAGCTCATTTTGTCCTTCCAACCAGCAAGGATCCACTTGCCATTTGAAGAAGTCCCAGACTGCTGCAGGACAAGCTCCTGAGGCACCAACATTGTCTTTTGGGAAAGCCACTCTCATCTTCCCCATGTGGACAAGGGAACCTTCCAGCCACATAGAGTTTCCCCCATGTTGTTTCCTTGAACGGTCATTTCTGCCCTGATCATCTGCAAAGCACACTGAGATCCACAGTGGGAAGCCACTTCAGATGAAAAAAATAGTGTTAAACTCAGATTCTTCTGTGTGAAGGTTTGTTACCTGGACAATTTTGAATTTTCATTCCTCCATGAGAGGGAAAGCGCTCCCAGAAACAACAACCTGGCATGATGAGACAGGGTTTGGCTCTTGTCAGTGCAGATGCATTCCCCAGCGTCTCAGTCACTTTGGGGCATTAGTCCCTGGGGGCCTTGAGGGACTGGTTTAGGATATCACTTAACCTTTAGTCTTAACAAGTGGAAGTAGAAGCATAAAAGCATGATGTAATAGGGGATGTAATAGAAGAGCATAACACATGGATTAGGTTTAAATGGGGAAAAAAGTGAGAGCTCCACAGAAAACATGGCAAAGGAGTTCTCCATGCCTTGGCCAGCTTGACCTGCACTGACAAATGTTATCTGGCTATAAGGATATGTCCACTGGGAAATGGGCACTCTCAGGCAGAGCTGTAAAACAGAGGTGCCCAATCAGATTCGTGGAGAACAGGACATCAAATGCCTTTGGGTTCCTCTGAGAATAGATAACATGAGATATTTACAGTTCATTTCAGAGGGCTAAGGTTTCACTTGGGGTTTTACCACAGCGTGATGGAAATGGACACTGTCACAGGTTGCCCAGAGAGGTGGTAGAAGCCCCATCCCTGGGAACATTCAAGGCCAGGCTGGACGGGGCTC
>JAVKLA010000040.1:13406575-13486188 GCA_034782735.1 Sagittarius serpentarius
CTTCCCTTGCCTTCCCTTCCCTTCCCTTCCCTCCCCTTCCCTTCCCTCCCCTCCCCTCCCCTCCCCTCCCCTCTCCTCTCCTCTCCTCTCCTCTCCTCTCCTTCTTTCTGTTTCTATTATCTTTGGCATACCACATCTCTCTCACTGATTTCAAATGCAAGTCTGGAGGGGCAGGGTCTGCCTCTGTAAGTACAAAGAGCTCTCGTTCTCAGTCAAGTTTGCAGTGCGAACAATAATAAGAAATATCAATTATTAAAAAAAGGACAGACATTTACCCAGTCCTTGACTCAGGCCAGTAGCTCAGTCCTCATACCAAAGACATCCATTTTGCACGAGTGATGGCAAATTATGGCATCTTCACTCACAGCAGGGTCATTGTAAAACCTCACTTGGCTTCAAGAGAACTTTTTGGGTGAGGAACCACCTACCACAGGAGAAACCTGATGGTCCAGCAGAGACAATTGCCATGACAAAACTGTGTCCCTCATAGCTTTTTCCAAACCATTCCCCTGCTGACTGCAATTTAACTCCAAATCCTATTCTGCTTTTATATAGTGTGTGATCCTCCTCCATCCTGCTGCCCCCAGACTGACAGCTGTTCCTTCTGTCCTTGAGGCACTAAAGGAAATGTATGACTGGCATGTAACTCTTCCTCTCCTCAAAGCAAATGACAAGGTTATATGGCAGTTGCATGTCTCCATTGTTATCCTTTTGTTTGAAGAAATAGGAGTTGCACCTAAGTCTGCAGAGGCATTCAATTAAACAAAGATGTTTTATTTTAGCAACTGTTTAATGAAAAGGAAACCAATAGACAATTTTCTCTTCCTCCAGGCAAGGAAAGCATTGACAAATGCTATATTTAGTTGTGAACTATGAAACCTGCAAAAGGATTTTATCCAACTTATCAGGAAATTAATCCCCCTTCATTTCGAACAACATGAACTTCAGGGAGTGTAACAGCTCACACTGCACTGGAAACTCATGTTCCTAAATGCGTTTGTGTTAAAAAAAAAACCAACTTGGGAGAAAAAAGCATATTTTTAGGCAAGCAAGTCTACTATCTAGGTCATATTTTGGGATACACCTGCTGACATGAGAAGGCAAGATATCTTTTTGCTCTTGTTCCTCTCAGTGTTGAGATAGCCTAGGGGCAGTGATGGCTGAACGGGACTGGATGTGGGACTGTCCACAAGGAATGACATGTTCAATGGAGCTCCGTCTCCAGGACTGAGTATTGGCCTCAGTTATGCCAGACAGCCCTCCTGAGCTGCACAACTTTGATGTATTTATTGCTGCTGATGATTCATAAGACACTTGAGAAGACATCTGGTTCCTCATATCCCAAAACAAGTTTCCAAGACTGGGTAGTATAGCTGTAAACTGGGCTAATTGAAGGTAATTTTTTGTATGTGACAGGAAAAAGCTGATAATATCAAACTGTAATGGAGAGAGATGGGAGAATTTCCCTGAGCTACGTGCTTTGCTGCTGAGAAAGCAGAGCCTGGCAGATGGAGGAAGATGGAACTGATTTCCAATTTAGCCTTCTATTAATGTTTTATGATTTTAAATTTAGCAGAGTAGTTCACTTTTCTGTGATCTTTGCAGGACTCCTATTTCCTTTCTGTGGACTGCTAAAAGGAATTCTGTAAAAAATATCCATATATCCACATTTCAGAAGTCTCTTCTGTCCAAAAGAACAAGAGAGCCCCAGTACAAATTCCACAGCAACTGCCCTTCCTACCAAATGAGGCTCAACATCCTCACTCTGTCAAAACTTCCTCTGAACACTGTGGCTTAGATCCAGGTCTGGCTGGGTCCAGCTTTCAGGTACAGACGGGTAAGAGAGAGCAGAGGGGACAACTTGTGCTTCCTTTCTTAAGCTGGCTGAGCAATTAGGCTCTTGGCAGAGAAAGGATGAGAAATGCAGTGCGAGTCCTTTCCTCCCCGCTCTGCGTGGGCTTGAGCTATAGGCTATAAGATTTTATCCAGTGCATTCTTATGGCACATGGGGAGTGCTCTGGCATCAGGCCATCAAGGCCTATTGATGGCATCCAGGGATATCTCTTTAGAGAAATGCAGGAAAATAAAATACATATCCACCTGCTCTGGGCGCTAGGGACCCTCTGAGAGGCGGATGCTGGTCCATTCTGCTGAAAAAAGGTACACAGAGTGCCCAGCATGAATTGCCTTCTGCCTCTCTTTTCATTGATTATAATCGAAAAGACATCACGTAGAGAGCTGGTGTGGACTCAGCAACCGGAGATTTAGGCAGATAAAGTTGGGCAAAAAGCATTCAGCTCAAAGGACCAAGATGGGAAGTTTTCTCTTGGGACACGTTTCATCCTATGCTTGATACAGTGTCAGTGTCTCGGGCTTAATCCCTGGGAGCATCCCCATTGCTTTCATACTGCCCGTCTCTATATAGGTTGAGGGGCCATTGGGTGAAGAGTTAGTACATGCTTACAAGTTAATTGGGGTTTTGGTTATACCGACATGAATCTAGAGCAGCTCTTCCAAAGCCAGCAGCCGTTGCTCTCTGTCTATGCTGCTGACACATGGAAACCAGTGAATGAAACACTGTGAATTTTGGAGCTTCAAATAGCAGTTCCAAAAATGATGAAAACCTATGAGGTAGCATGTCAGCTGAAAGCAAGCAAAAGAAACCCAAAATATAATATGATTCTGTGACAAATCAATAAGAAAAACAGACTGGGGAGGGAATTTTGCCCAGCAGGGTCTCCCTGGTGGGAAGGGAATCTTTATTTGGAGAAACATGACTTCATTGTGTCGATTGTAGCACTTTTTCTTATCTCGTGCAGTTGCACAAACTGAAGAGAGGCGTCTGCAAGAAGGCCCAATATTCTGGTGCTAACTTAGGTGTGACCGGGTGTAAAAACACAATCATTTTAGAGCTGGAGTAAAGTACTGCTGGCAATTTGGTGCTGCATATCTCAGGGTCTCAGTCTGCTTGGACCGGCTTCCTGCCGCTATCCGCCATTATGTATCAGCAGGAAATTACACTTTTATGAGTGATTTACCTTTAAACAAACACTACTACACAAACAATATGGTATTGAATTTGGTGGTTTGCCTTTTAAGTGTTGCAGTGAAAGACTGTAACAGCTGTCTAAGCTGATAACTACTACCTAGGATAAGAATATTGTTGACTGAGTTATTAGTCAATTGTTTAACTAAATCTAGCTGCATCTCTCTTTTAACTGTGTGACACTTACAGTTTCTTTAAACAATATAGTTCCTTGAAACACGCATATAACTGGTTCCTTGGGTGGGAACTGTATGGATGAAGAATTGTTTTGGAGATCAGATCACACTTTTAATTTAAATTTTTGTACTTTTGTTTTTATTTATTTATTTTTCTTAGCTAATTCCTGGAGGGAATATTCAGAAGTGAATGTCCATGTGGCTTTCTAAGTTCATCCGATGAGCCACAACCACAACTTGTGGCTAAAGATGACTAAACTGCACAGCTGGATGAATTTTGGCAGAGAAGGACTGAGACAATATAATGAATCCGTTGCACATCTACTGCTGTGACTTTTGTAAGAAGGTTTATCCTAAGATGGGAGTTCATTCTTCGAGGTGCTGAATGCCTGCAGCCTTGGAGGAGACTCTCAAGTCATTGCAAAATGGGACACTGCATGTGTGGAGGAGGTTGACCTTGCAAAATTCTTATTCTGTTTTTGAACAATTAGGACTAACTTCAAGTCCAGTTGAGACTTCCAGACTTCGAGGCTCCAGAGTTTGGACTGGATCCAAGGCTCAGTGAAGTCACCTGGAGATTTTCCATTGACTTCACTATGCTTTGGACCAGGCACTTTCAAAGGCTATTCCCATGAACTCAAATGCCTAAAGCCAAACATGGCTTTACACAATTGAAAATCACCTGCTTTGTATTTTTTCAAAGGCAGCTCCACCACTCAGTAGTAACAATATAGAATTAGGTTGAAAGGGTGAAAATAGATGTGGATGTGGAGTGACTCTCCAAAAAGCCCATGGCAATGCTCCAACACTGCAGCACTGAAAATTAGAATTTTTAATGCAAACTTTTTAATGATCATTCCTGAATTAGATTTAAAGGAAAAAAATCATGTCAATATTGCAGAACTAGAGCTCTCTTCATGTTTTATGTATTAGAACAATGCGAAATATCTTAATACTTCAAGGCATTCCTTTTTCCGAATAAATTCTACTACCATATTAAAGCCAATTTCTTGATATCAACTCTGGTGATATTCCAGAATTGATCTATACCAACAGCCCATTTTCATCAAATCACACCTGTAGTGGTTTGCCCATTGCATGAGCATTCACTGCTATGCTTCAGAGACAAGCCGTTCTCCGCAGCTTTGCATCTGGCAATGGTCTAGTTCCAGCCAGCCAGACTCATCCCTGAATTCATGTACAATCTACAAATAAAGGCAATCTCATCTCTTTTGACCCACCATTAGTTTTTTGAAAGCACGGTTCCATTTTGCCTGTAAGTGCTGTTTGTAACAGAAACCCGGACTTTTTAGGTCAAGCCAATATCACTGTCTTGATGTTTTTTCTTTCAAACAAGGTCAGTTTTGAAAATTCTTTGATGTTTGTGCATAAAATATGTGGGTCTTGATGTGAGTGCCCAAAAGCTTAGAGCAGTAGGCCCTTCTTTTTCATATTACGTGGATGAAAAGGAAGAAAAGAAAGCTTACAGAGGCTTTATATAGCCTTATAAGCCTCATGATCTACTTCTATTGCTTATTTCCTGTCCACGTCTAAGTTTTCAAAGGCTCCTTTCTTTGTTAGAGGACTAATTATTTTGGCTAGTAGGCCAAAGCATAGATGCATATTGGATTAACAATGCCCATTAACTCTTCCTCAGCAGGTGGAAGATTTGATTCTGATCAGCTTGATACTGGTGTAAAGGAATAGTCATGTCCTGGAACCAAATGGGTACTCCACGGTACAAAGGAGGATGAGATCAGAAGCGAGCTCTGTTACTGCTATGAGCAGCTCCCTGCTGATGTAGCCATCCTTGCAAGAATCAGAGAGTTACGGTTGACTTTTCAACACCTCATGTATTTTGGAGCACAAGAGCTATTGGTCACAGAGAAAATAAATGCTCTCTTTTCAAGCTGGTTTCCTTTTTTTGTTGTTGTTTTTTGTTTTGAGTCCATACTAAAGTGGGAAGAACGGCAGGTGATGATGAGTTTGAGGTTCTCAAATGCACGAAAATGGCAGAACAGTCATGCGTACAAATAAAATGGGTCACTTCTCTGTAAAACAAGTTGTCAAAAGCACTGCCTCTTAATGCAGAACAATAAAATAATCTTTTCAAACAGTTTAATGGCCGGGATGAATGAAAGAATCTGTGTATGCTTTACAAATGACCTGATTACTGCCAGCTCACATGCTTGCTCTGCAGTTGTAGTACATTAGAATTTGAAGTAGGATGTTGTTAGCAACTCTTTGCGTGGGGTGGAATTTGAATCAAAAGCTATAAATGACCTGTGACAGCAAAAATGAAAGTGCAATTGCTTTCTCACATGACCTGTTTCTTTTAGTGTCATTAAACTTAATCAATGATTAACCTTTGGTTTAACAGTGCTTGTCATTTCATAGCAAATCAAGTAGAAAAAATGTTGTCTACCTGAATAATTCCCTAGAAAATGTCTCTGAGGTACATTAATAGTTTGAAAGGTGAGAGGCTGGCCTAAATTTGAAGTGCAAAATCACTGAGCGCTATTGAGGGAATGAGAAACATCTGACTATCCATTTGACTTGCAGAAATCCTGTATGCAAACCCAGATTTTGGGAAGATCTGCTGTCTCCTTGAGCAAACAGGACAGTGTTTGGCTCACTAATAACACATGAGAAAAGTAATGAATGATTTCACAGAGCCTTCATCTCATTTAGGTTGTTTTTCCATAACTTTATCTAGTAAATATATACAAACAACGTGACCTAATCCAAGATAGTCTGGGTATGGTTGTGTTTTTTGATCTTCATTGAGATCAAATGAGTTATGTTACTTTACACTGAATTAAGTTCTAGCTGGAATGAATTTCCTTTTGGCAACCAATTAGGATGTTTAAAGAATTTACTTTCATTTCTTGATCTCAAAAGTATTTGTGGACAGTTCACATGGACTATGTATTACTGTGCCTAACTGCTATCAGCCTGTATAATTATCTCATTTGCATATGCTAACAAGGTACATTATAGGTATAGTGTTTTCACATGCCTTTTATCCGATTAGCTCATTGTACCCACCAGTCTTGTGTTCTCCCCTCTGTCACCAAATTAATAAGAGTTGTGAATTGAAAATGGTTTCATTCATATGGTGTGTCTGTGCAGACAGACTTCACTCAGAAGAAATGTGGCTTCTGCTGTTCACAATCTTTATTTATTCACTACACATGCGGGGAGGGTCTGTAGGGCTCCCAGATAAGCTGGGGATCTTGATGTGGTAGATGCTGACTGAATTCAGAATTTCACAAAAATTTGTGTGCTAAAAAAATCAAACTTCCAGAATGACTTCTTGTCTTCATCAACCACCTTTCATCTGAGGGCACAAGGAATAATTAACCTTTGCTTGCTTTCATTCATTTTGTTTTCAAAAGGAAAAGCTGCACACAGTGAGGTTCTCTTTCCTCTTTTTTCCTGTACCCAAGTGGTCCAATGCACTTTGTTTTGTATTACTAGTTCAATCCCATTGAACTGGAATTTATTCAAGTGATACAGCCATGCTCATGTGCCTTCGTCCACAAAATCATACCCAGCTACATTTATTTTAAAAGAAGAGAATTTGCATGTAGATTTGCATCAGGAGGATAAAAATTTTAAGAAGTGAATTTTCTTCCTAAAATATTGGCACAAAATATGTATGATCCTGCACAAGAGTCATGGTGACATCATTACCTTGTTACTATTGTTGCAACACAATGACCAGCTACTTACCTAGTAGCCTTGTTCACAACAGTTTGCCATACCAGCATGCCTCAGAACTTGCATGTTCACGTTTTCATGTGTACATACTGTAGACCAGCTAGATTTCATTTCAGACTATCCAACTTCCATTTCAACTGCTGGTGGCCAGTGTCAACCAGGGGTACTTTCGTCATGGTCAGTGGAGTCAGAGCACTGTCAGGAAAGTATAAAGGAGAAGAAGGTTAGGCTCATTATCCCCAGTGCTCTTTTGTATCTTACCCTTTTTAAAATCAGGAATATTCCCAAGGAAAACCACAGTGTCAGTTTTCTTTACGAAGGAAGGGTGAATTACACTGAGGGGTTCTCAGAACTGGCTGCTCTTGTCAGTGCATTCAAATGATCTAAACCATCAAGTAGGGGACATGTTTAATAAAAGCCCTATATTTTGAAACCAGTATGGAGACACTTTAGGAACATCTCATATTTTATTGTCATGTGATAAAAACTCACTAACCTCATTAGGTCAATGATAGCCTCATTAATCAATGGAAAAACGAAAAGGAGAGAAAAATGGGGGCAACAGCAAGACAATAGTATGCAGGCAAGAGGGACATGAGTTAAAAGAAGCATGGAGAATATAGTTTTCAGTTACTCTGTTTCCTCCTCTTCCCTTCTTTCTCTCTCATCCATGTCACTCCAAGGAAAGCAGCTGGCATCTGTAGCCTGTTGTGCAGATGGGTTGAGAGGAGCACATATTCCACTACGTGTCTGGCATGCTTCAAAAGTGGCTGGTGACTTTGTATTTGCCAGCAGCTAATGATTAGGGAGAGCTGCTGTATCCATGGATGTCTGGCAGCACACAGGGTCAAAGAGACTGAGGGTATGAGGAAGCATCAGATTAATACCTCGCAAAGCGCTGACCACATAGGCTGCCACTTGGTAGACACAGCCTGCAGGGTGAGCAGGTTCCTTAATGGGACTTGTCAGTTTTACAGGAGTCCTAAGTTTCCATTTTTATTCCAAGGCGTATGCACTGTATGTACACCTTATGAGAAACAATGCTTGGCCTAAACAACTTGCAGTTTGAATAGGCAGGAGCAGCAAAGGATGGGAGAAGGAAGATGAAATTCCCCATTCCACAGGGAAGGAACTGAAACCCAGAGAAATACTGTTGTTTGGTGACATACGAGAGTTATGACAGCGGTGAGAACTAAATCCTATTATTTCAAGTCTTTGTTGAGGGTCTTAGCTTCAGAATAATTCTTTGCCTGTATGTACAAGGCATACATCTGACTCTAAGCCACTTGACTTTTTCCTCCGATAAAGCAGGGCACTGCTCGCCTTGGGCCTGTCAGATGCAAACCTCACTGGGATTTTGTGCCTCTGCCCCCAATTTCCACTATAGCATCCCTGTCATCATCACTGTGCAACACACACAGTTCTTACTGTTTGCAGGAGGCACAGCAGCCGCTTATCCCTTTCACTGGCCTGCTCCCTGCCCATCCAGCCTGATGTAGGACCAGGAGAGAAAATGAGGCACAGACGGGCAGATGGCAAATGACACCGAGAGGGTGCTGACACGGCTGGACGGGCATTCCTGCACAGAGCCAGCCGCTGGCGGGCAGCTTTGCCACTGTCCTTGCCATGCAGGCAGGAGCATGGCATGGCTGAGGGGCTCTCTGGAGCTGCTCAGTTGTTTCTCTGGAACAGTACCAGCACAAAGCTGCAGCAACACGCTGGTGATTCAGGCCCAGCATGAATGACAGGACTGGACTAGTAACTTTGCTGCACGCCAAGAGGGACTCTGCCAGAAAATTCACTGCCAGCAGCATACTTGCACCACGTTCAGCTTTACAGACACCTTTCCAAAACAAATGTATCTGTTTAGAATGAAATACAACTCTTTGTGAAGCCACGTCAGGCTCTGCTGATAGGGTGTGTTTTTTGAAAGTCACCAGCTCTCTGGTCTTGAGCTCTCTAGCATCAACTCAAATCTCTGCATTTCTCATCACAAAATTAAGAGCCTTCTTGAACCTACATTCAGGAGTTAAACTTGTGTTGATCCTCTGGAGAGGCTAAGGCAGAATATCTTCCTCCCTTTCACCCAGCATTGGGTGATCTTTCTTGTTATATGACTTATGCTCTTCCACTACTGTGGCCCTGGTGAGTTGATCTGGTCAATGGCAGATTCTGCCCAATGTTTAGGCTGTGATAAAAGACCCATGGGCTCTGACAGGACCTCAGCCAGCATCAAGTTACTGGAAACCAAAGACCTTTCTTCTGACCCACCCTCACACCTCTTCCGTGCTGACACTGCTCCCAGATGTCCCAGGAACTGAAGGATGGTTTTGAGCACCAGTGACTCAAGCAGCATGGGCAGGTGGCTGTTCATGCTCTTCACACAGGACTGAAGTGCCCAGGTGGTGAAGACTGGCTCTCTGGCCCTACCCTGGGCAAAGACAAGGAGACCACTGTGGCAGCACACCCTCCTGAGCAAGAGCCAGGACCAACCTCTTGCACCACAATGAGAGAAACAGAGGAATGAACTCAAATCCTTGCGTGAACAGAAGTAAAATGGGTGGCAGTGAATGGAAGAGGTCAGGATTTCTCGTCAGTGTAGACTGCCTTTCTTGGCAGTGGGACCAACTATGTGCATCAGGCATTGTACCTCAATCTTTGGTCAGTTTTTATACATTATTCATTTGTTACAAATTGCTATTGTATACCTTGCAACCCCCTATCAGCTGCCACTGGCAGCCGCAGAGGTGGGTTTAAATGCCTAGTGATTTCATCAGGTATGATGGCTACCACTAGCCTGAGCCCTAGCCTGGAGGCCTAGGAAAACTAGTGTCTTCACCAGGTGCTTTTATTAGACAAAACTTCCCACAGACAAAGCTTGAGTTAGTGTATGAGGAAAGAAAAGGAAATGAAAAGCTGGCATAACCTCAACTTGGAAAAACTGAGACTCAGACAGCAGTCCCCAGGGAAAATATCCTGAGGATTGTTTGGTGCAGAGTCGGGAACATGGCCAGGCCAGTGCCGAGGCCATGGTGAGAGCAGCTGGGCACACCCCCGGCCGGAGGACAGGCGATACAGAGGCAGGGGCTCCACGTGGATGTCGGATGTGGCCTGTGGGTCTTGGTGTCCTGGAAGAGCAAGCCTGGTTGATCCGAGCAGTAACACAAAGGGAAGTGGTGCGAGGGATTTGCTTCAGACTTGCTTTCTCCCTTCCAGAAGTAAACTATTCAACCCTATGCCTTCCAGCCCCCGGGGGGGACATGCCACCCAGTTTGAGAATAGGTGCGTTAATAAACCAACAATATCTGCGTCTGCATCTAGATCTAATCTACGGCTGCTAAGTGAGATTCGCTGTTTCCCACCCCCAGCAGCATCTTGGCAGTACTTTTTGAGCTCAGTTCTCCACCTGTGGTTTGAACATCCCGTACGGTGGTGTTCATTCAGCGCCTGTTCCTCCTTCGCCACTCCTGTTGACTGGCATTGGGGAAGTTCAGGTGATCTCCGGCTTTTCAGGGAAGCGATACTTCTGCTTTCACTGGTTAATTCAGCCAGGGTGATACTGCCTTACTGGATAGACAAGCCCTTGCTGGATTTTCTCAGCTAAGCTACAGTCCTTAGCTGCTTCAATAAAAGCTCTTCACTGGCCATTAATTTGGCACCAATGTTTCCTCCTGAGGTTGCTTTCAGGTTCAACATGGTCTCACGGTCTGATCTCTGTGGAGTCCTCCAGATAGACCTTGGTGGCACGCAGGGCCAAGTAGAGTCTCTGCTTCCCCAGGATGCCTTCCTGCCACCTCTCTTGCGCTGTTTGGTCTGAGCTCCAGCTTCACACAACAGTGTTTAGTACCTTCAGATTCATTATTTAGCTACGTTTTGGCCAAAACATGCTAAATATTAATGCAAACAAGGCCTGTCTCTTTTAACTGTTTCCCTCTGCTTGCTGATAGAAACAAGAGGAGAGCTCTTCCCTGGGGACAGTCTGCCCATCTGGAGTATTCAAGCTCTTAGGGGCTGCTTTTCATCCTCTTCCCTGGCACTTGCTTCTTGCAGGGCTGGGCTGCATCTTCACAGGTATATGACATTGCTGATAATACCGTAACAAGCTGGCATTCACCAAGCGTCTTGGATGAAGGCTGTCTTTTAAAAGGCAGGTAGGGGCCTGTGCCATGGGAAAAATGACCAGGTTTTCTAATCACTCATATGGAGTCATCTGGACACATGGCTACCTTTCATCACTTATGCTGATGCCAAAAAAGGGATTATAAAGCCAACATGCCTGTTGAAATGTCTGTGTGTACTGAGCTGCCATGGACTTGTTTTGGGTCAAAACAACATGTGTACTTGATTTCATTGTTTTTAATTTTCCTTTTTTTTTTTACTGTCCTGATTTTCTTGTGAGATGGTGAATAAAGAAGACACAACTCATCCACAGAAAATATAAGTAATATTGCCACTAACAACACTGCTTCTTGAAAGCCATGCATAACCCAAAACATATTGTAATGGTAGAAATAAATACAAATATCTAGGTCATTTTTCTCATAAGAACTAAACACTTCAGGAAATACAAACACACCTACAGCCTCCTTATCACCGCTATCTGTACCACAAACATAAAACCAGAAGAGTAGCCTTACCAGGTCACGCCAAGGTCCATCTAGCATCCAGTTTTGGACTGCAATCATAAGCAGATGCCTCAGGAAGAGTAAGGAAAGGGCAAACCTATAAGATATGTTCCCCTGATACTCTTCCAGCATCCAGCCATTCTCAGGTCAGGGACTGCCTGAGCTAAGTGTGGTTTCTGTATGTTTAGTAACCTCAGTGCATTTCTCTATGGTGAACTTGTCCAGTTACTGCTTGAACCCTTATAAACTTTTGTCATCCACAGTATCTTCTGGCAAGCAATTCCATAGATCTACATTGCATGCAAAACTACCACTTCTTGTTTGTTTTGAACCCGGTTCATGTACAGCAAAAAAAAATGGACAACCCGTCCCTATCCCCTTTTCTGTGATTACATTAAGCTACCATGCAAATTAACAGCAATGGCATTATTCAGATTTGGCTTTACATCCTTCATGGAGCTATGCTGACATATTCCAAGCTTGCAAATGCTCGTCTTCTGCAGAACTTCCAAGGAAAAAGAACAAACCCCTTAATAGCTAATAAAAGAATGCATTCAGAAGATTTTCTGGTCTATACAAATAACTTTGACCAATTAGAACAAGATGTAGGGCTTGGTTTTCCACTGCATGGCACTAATAGATTTACGCTTGGAGAAACTGTGTAAAGCTCTATGGATTGGAAAGGAAGTAATTTCCATAAAAATCCTATGTAAAAGAAAAGAAGCATGGTGCAGCACCGGACAATGTAGTTTTCAAAACTATGCTTCAAGAGACAGAAAAGAAAGAATATATTAATTTTAAAAATGTAATTGTTCTAGGATGTAACATTAGTTCTTCCAGTTTTTCCTGATGGCAGTGAGTGATACGGCTCTGCTTTGCTCCCCAGTGAGTCAGTGGTGTGCACCACCCCCCAACAGTTATGGCTTTTCATTTATCATTGTGCAGCATTTTGATCCCATTCTTGTGTGTTTCCCCCCGCTACTGCCATTTGTGTCATTCCAGTTGAGGCTTTTTTAACTGGGATGCTAATAAACAGCAGCAGAGCAATGGGGCCCTCAGAGAAGGGAGCTAGCATCTCCTGTGACTCCAAGGGGAGATCTGCAAAGAATTGCAAGGGGGATGCCAAGCTGTCCGGAGCTGGGAGAGTCACTATGGCAAGAGAGGAACAAGAAAGGGAGGAGAAAAGTAGAGAGCTTGCCACCTTTCCCTGCAGGACTCATGCAGAGTGCTGATAATGTGTGTTTTATTCATTCCTCGCCTTTGTTCTCTAACCATCTCTTGAGAGACATTTCAAAGAAAGGGAGGCGAGGAAGAGACTAAAAGTCTCCCTTTAGATTGAGGAATGCAGGCTCCACCCTTGCTCCCAGCTCCATCCTTTTTGTGCTGCTGCAGCTGGGGAGTCTCCCTTGAGGCTCTAACTTAAACCTGGGGTTGGTCCTAAGCCAAATGGTCCAAGGATCAGGGGAGCCATTTTCTTCCCCAAACTCAGGGCTGGCCTTTCATTATGGTGTATGGAGCTGGGGTGGGGGGGAGAGGGGGAGTCGAAGATCCCTCCAAAAAGAAGAGGACTCCATTCTTTGCACCATAGGGGAGCTGTAAAGATGCAGGGGTGATGGGAAATAACCAGATTAATGTCAGCTCCATGCGCAGTGCTGAACATGCACAGGAGGAGCTGTGACCTGCATTTATTTCTGTGCACAAAAGCACGGGGCTACTGCGGGAACGCTCTGTCCTGTTTTCAAGTCTGCGCTTCAGAAAAGATGTTGACAGGTTGGAAAGGCATCAGGAAAAGGTACATGGCAATCTGAGATCTGGAAAACTTTATGGTAGGAGACTGAAAACTCAGTGGAATTTGTCTGTTTGAAAGAAGGCTAAGGTGTGACTTGCTTGCGGTCTACAAGTATAAGCATGGGGAAAATGCAACAGATGTTTCAAGCAGAAAATAAACCCATAATAAAATCCAGTGGTTGGTTGTTGATGCTAGGCACATCCAGAACAGAAGTCAAGTAAAAAAATTGCAGGTAATTAACCACTACTTACTAGAGTAAAGTTGAATTCTCTCTTTCTCTTTAAATCGAGGGTGGATGACTTCCCAAAATCTCCTCTGCAATGTCTGAGGATGGAGAAGAGCTCATGGGTTATAAAGCAGGTCAGATGATCATCACGAAAAATCCCATGACAAAACTGAATGTACAGCAGAGTTGATCTTGCATGCCAATCCCCTTTAGTCCTTACTCTGACAACCCTTGCGTGACCTGGGGTGCACTGAGAAATCCATACAGTCTATATTCACATTGTGTTTATATACCCTAGAGAAATGAAGGAGAGAAATGTTTCCATACTGGGTAGTCAGAATTAAATCTCACTGAGACTACAGCATTCAACATCAGGGCCTCAGAAACTCAGATAAAGAATAAAAAAATAGCCCCCCTTTTTTTCACACAATAGGTCTGCTATCAGAAGTAACCAGTCTGCTAGCAATCATATTAAAATATATCACTATTTTGAGAAAATGTTGTGTTGCTTTTGGTGATAGTGGTTACCCTCACCTAAAACCAGTGTGATCTGGCCTACTGGGAGAGGTGAGCATTAGAAATACGTTGTGTCTTGTCACCTGAGCTCTAGGGAGATCCGCTGTGATACCTGGAGGCTTTGGCACTGTTTGGATTCAGATCTCCATAAGTCTAAATTTTTTTCAAAAAGACTCAGTGTGTGCGAGTTCAGCTCACTTTGCGTATTTGACTTAAAATGGTTTCTGGGTGAATGTTCACACATCCATTCTGCAGTGACCTCTGCTGGCACGGGCAGGGCCTAGAATCTTCCTTCAACACCGCTACGTTACGGGCATTTGCAAGCGGATTTTATTAGCACCTTATCTGAATCTATCGCATTACACTCGGTGTCGTTAGCACAGGGCAACACAGTTAAGGTTATGGAGCTGTCATACAAATGTAAAAAGTGCCATGGGGCCTATGAAGATGGTAGTTAAACAGAGATAGTCAAATCTGATTAATAGCAACCATAAAGGAATGTCAACATACTCCAGTCTTGATGATTAAAAAAGAAGGTAGCTGGAAATTAGCAATTGTTACAGGTAGCTTAAGGATATTGAGGTTTTTTTTCGCCTTTTGAAACATCCCTACGGGCCTGTGTCTGCCAGTGAAATCAGTGAGATATTTCTCCAGTGCGTAAGGAATTGCTGTGATGCAGCAACTCATAAAAGATGCCCCTTGCTCTTCTGGAGGGATCTATGCTTTTAATGGCAGAGAGTTTCTGTTGCTATAAATCAGATTAGTGCAATTTACTTCATTGCTTGCTTACCCTGACAGAGAATCTGGCTCTAAATCTTTACGTTGCAGTTGTCCAAGAGCACCAACCAACACTGGGTTAGTTTTTGGCCCTTAGACAAATCCCCAGTGTTCACTGTTGCGACTTGTCTTCTTATATCTGATTCTTTTTTTTTATAGCTTGTTTTTCTTTCTGTGATCACCATTTGTTTGCCATTTCAGAACTGCTTTGTTTGCAGCCCTAACTGTAATCTATAAAGCTGTATTTCTGTGCAGAATGCAGAGAGGAGCAGTGTTTTTAGGTACTGTCCTCAACTTGAATGCAGGTGGAAATGTTAGAGACTCGGCTGCCTGCCTGTCCTGAGCGCTTCCCTCCTTACCATCACTGTCTAAATATGCATGGCTAGTTCTAACTGTGAATGGGAACTCAGAGCCAGAGCACAAACAGAGCAAAGAGAGCAAAATTAGCTTACAAATTAACATGCAACGTGTAACCTGAGTTTAGGCTGTATGTCGGTGCTCTCTGAGACCAGCCAGGGACTGGTATCTGTGGAAGAGGATAATAACAGGGCAGCAGATAGTGGTATTTCTCCAGGCTGCTCTGCTAACTACCAGTGACTAATCTGACCCAGGTGTGGCCACTGGTAACACATAAGGTGTTGATGAAAATTTACCCATTTTCCAACACTTCTATCTATCATGCAAGTGATAGCCCTCAGCTTTTGGAGACATCCTGATCTAGAAGCAGGAGGCTGCAAGAGCCCTCCTTCAGAGGCCTTCCCCTCCCTGGGCCAGTTTTTCCCCATCTCTTTGGGGCTGCAGCAGCAAATGGAGGCGGGATACATTCCCTCTCCTGCAGCGGATGAGGCTCATGTGCAATGGTGTTCCCCGAGCAAAATGTGCGGGGCCGAGTGCTGGAAGGCAATGTAAAGGAAGAGGGAGGCCAAATGACTCCACCATGCCTTGGCCAGGGTGGTGGAAAGCACCACCTAGGTGGTGCAGACAGCTAGGTTCACGTGTGCTGGAGGTCTTCCCATGGTGAAGCCCTCCAGGAAAACTCAGTTTTGTCCCTCTGTGGCAGAACACCCCGCCACCTCCAAACCGTTCCCTGGGGACTGTGGGGAAGAAGTGGCACATCAAAGTGTGAGCACCGTGATCGCCCCATGTGCTCCCTGTTAGACAATTCCCTGGACATTCTGGTCAGGGCCGAGCGACCATATCCCCTGTACTGGGAACAGGCCCTCAGCCCAGCAGCCTTGCCACCTTTTCCGCCTCATAGGTGACTCACAGTATATTATCAGTATCACTGACAGTCTCAGTTAGTTAATGTGACTCTCCAGGGGTTCAGAGAAGACTCACAGCTCTTCAGGTCTCTTCCTGTGAACTCCTGGGTCTCAATGAACTTACCCTGTTGGAGCCAAGGTGCAGGGGAAGCTCATCAATCTTCTCCAGCCCTACTGTATGTTGTTTAGTGCGTATTATCATGTTCGACATCTCTAGTTATAGTAATCACTTTAAAAAATGTACTTCTGCAATGTCAGTAATTAATCAAATGCCTTTGTTTCATTAGTCGTAATAATATCTTTGGTTTCATGTTCTTAGGTGTTCCTCTTTATAAACCTCTCTCATGATGAGTGTCTCCTCCTTAGCACTCAGTCACTCCAGGTGCTTTAACATTGCTGATAAGGTGTTTAATGGAAAGACTATGAAATTTTTTTTTCTCGTATCAGGCTGGGATCTAAAAGGGTTGAGATCAGCATCAGGCCTGCTTTGCAACTGCAAATACTGGCTCTGCTCTTTGAGCCCTGTAGCTCCTGACTGACTCCAGAGAGCTGCTAGCCTGCGCTCCGTCTCCACACTCTCTGCAGTGCAGAGCTTCTTCTGCAGCTCCCATCCCAACCCCTGCCCCTGTCCCACACCTCATGTGAGGTCTCTTGTTGGTTTAATAGGAATAGGATCAGTCCCTAGAGGTAAGGAAAACTCCTGACAGTCTGTAAAGGAAAAAGTAATGAGTGAACAGACAGTATGGATTTTGGTAAAAGTGGAAGAAAAAAAAAAGGATGTCCAAACCCAACACTGTATCTGTATTAATTAGGGAGTAACAAAGGTGAAGATACATGTCATTACATATTTCCCCCACTGAAAGCTGGTATGATGGGACCTCACCTGTCACAGCAATGTTCACTGAAGCAATGTACACCAAGCTGACTGGCAAAGCCTTGTTATTCAGTATCTCTGACTTCGTAATTTGTGCCACTAAAGTTGTTACTGTACACTTCAGAGTCATGTTGTACAACCCGGACTTTATTTTCTTCTCCTTTTCTTTTTTCCCTGTAATAATTCCTTTTTTATTTTTTAAATCAAGCAAAAGAAATTAATTCTGGCTAACTTCTGGGAGTAAAATAATTGTGTAAAATAATTGTATAAAATCATTGGCAAACAATCTCTGCCCAAACATGCATGCAGAAAGCAAGTTCTCACAATTATAGTTAATGCAAAATGAAGTTGGATTATAGAGGCCTCCAGCATGATTTCTAGCATGATAATGATGAGAAGAGAAGATTAGGCTTATCACAGACAAAGCTTGTAATGCTGAGATTTTTAGTAATTCAAAACCAGCCTCACTGCTACAATGCACTTAAATTTCTTATCTGCAGCAAGATGTTCACAAATACTGTAGCTGTACAAAGTGAGGCAAAGGAGGGTTTTTCTGAACAATTTTATGCCCTGATACAGCAAAATGCTGAAGTGCAGGCATAGTTTCCAGCATGCGGAGCAGCTCCACGGGCTCTGCTGGGAAGCACCATGTGCCTAGAGGTGCACAGGTGCTGCTCATTACCTGGGTGCTCCAGTGGTTTGGTTTTTTGGGTTTTTTTTTGAATGAGGCCTTATCTGAACCTCCTGCAGCTCTGTGCATCTGCCATGGGAAGGCCGTGAAGTCTCAGAGAAGAGCCTGGCAGGAGCCTGGAGCAACACTCTCCCCCTCTTTTCTTTAGCGAGGACCTGCAATGCAAAACCCGGAACTGTTATGCCCTGGTAGAAGGGGAAGTCGGCAGAAAGTATTTAAGTGCTGGGCATGGCGTCGATCCAAAATCACTTACACATCCATATCCCACCCTGTGTGGCATAGGTTGGAGATGGGGCCTGTGTCAGAAGAAATGGATTTGCGATTTGGATCTGACTGCCATTTCCTACACCCCAATGAGGTCTTGCCAGAGTGGTGTAGCCATTTCTGGTCTGGCCGCAGGCCCGTGGTCCATTTTAGCTCTTGGCCTTGTCATCGCTTTTCCTTTGCAGCTACGTCAGGACCCTTGACCTCATAGTACCAAGTTCCTCAGCTCTGGTCATTGTGTCCGAAAACTTATGCCCCTTTGACTTGATCCCAATGAGGGTCTGCCCCTACTAGCGGAGAGGATCCTCTCTCCTGGATAACCTGAATAACACATGATGGCGGGACATGAAGACATACAGCCTCCAAGCAGCCATCATGGGAATTAGCCCAGCTGGAAAAGAGCCAGGCTGCAGGAACAGCAGTGCTGAGTCAGGCTGAGGGGTCACCTAGACCATATCCTGTCTCTGACCAGCCCGTAGCGGATGCTCAGCAAAAAAGCACAAGAGCAGGACAAGTACAGTGATGTTTCCTCCACTTCATCCTTCCAGTTTCTGGCAATCTGGAGTTTAGGGACTTCCTGAGCCAGGGCTGTATCTTCATCTCTGCAGTCTAGGAGCCTTTGATGGACTTTCCTTTCAAGAATTTTCTAATTGCTTTTTGAACCCATTTATACTTTTGGCCTCCACGACATCCTGCGGCAACGGGTGTCACAATGTGGTTATGCATTGGGTGTGTTTGCTTTAAACCTGACACTTAATCATGTAAAGGCTCGCCAGTCCTTGCACTATGAGACACATTTTTATCACATTCTCCAGGCCATTCCTGATTTCACATACCTCTCTCATCTGCTGTCCCAGTGGTCTCTTTTCCAGCTGAACAGCCCCAGCCCATATGATACTTCTTTATTTTGAAGGCTTTCCGTAGCTTTGATCATCCCTGTTGATCTCCTGTGAACCTTTCTGGTCCTACTCTGTTTTTCCTGCCTGCAGTGGTGAAGAGGGCACATGCCATCAATGTACACAGCAACACAGGGCTGAGGACAGGCATCTTTGTTTTCTCAGTTTCTTTCCTAATAGTTCCTGACGTTCAGTTTTTCTTTCTGAGTGCTGCTGTACCCTGAGTTATGTACTTAACAGCACTATCCACAGTGATTGCGGGGTGTCTTTCCTGAGTGGTAATAGCTAATGTAAGGTCCATTATTGTATAGACAGTTAGGGTGGGTTTTTTTTTCCTGTAAGCATGAGTTTGCATTTGTTATAATGAAAATTTTATTTACTATTTTATCATTTACTAATGTGAGATCGCAGTCAGTGGTAGAGTGAGATTTTCTGCGATGCTTCACAGATGCTTCACAGTTATTTTACTGCTCACAGTTAGCATTAGCTTTTTAGTAACCTGGGCAAGATTAATACAGGGCTAATGCTTAGAGTCTCATCTCTAAGGGTAGTTTTGGACACAAGCCATCAGCCTTTGTTTTTTGTGCCTGTGTGATGCTCTTCTCTGGACCAAAGACATATTGGACATCTCAACAGGAGAGATGACACCAACAGACTCCCTCATTTCTTGAATTACAAACACCAATACTTACCTCATCATACTACAAGGAGTACAGAGTTGAAATGCCTGATTAGTGAGATGAGTGTAATGCACACGCTTGGGGCTATTCCAGGCACTGGAGCTAATCCAGACTGTGGGGTACAGGGATGGGCCTGGAGCTATGCAGGCTGCAGATTGGATTCCAGGTTGAAATTAAGCTATTGATTTTCTTTATGAAGCTTTAAATATCCCAGGACACTTAGGTTTTGAAGGCACCCCTCTCCTGATGCTGGTCTGTGACAGTGGCGAAAAATGTGCAGGTGTCACCTTGAATCCCACAGGTTACTTGTCAGTCCTGTCTCATCCCATAAGTTTTTTTCCCCTGTGCAGTTTGACTCTCTAAATGGCAGGGGTGCTGTGGAGGACCCACTGATTGACTGCCACATTGGGAAGTAGGGACACAGTGAGGCAGGTGATGATTTTTGAGGTTTACATTTGATCATGACTGACCATTGCAGGGTGGTAAGAAGTCAGCTTTCCTTGAGACAGATGCTCGGGAGGCTGAGCCAGGGTAGGTTATTTCCGATGGGAGCTCATGGTATGAAATAAATAAGGGGAAAGTGAGAGTGAAAGACACATTGTATAAGATGTACAACTGGCGAGATGCCAGCATAAATATTCATTGAGTATGTTAATTAGCAACTATTGCTGTTACTCATTAACTAATTTATTCAACAAATAGCATTCAGGCCACTCTAGAACACTGCATACTGTTACTGCTAAAAGGGATATCAGTTTCCCTGGCTGTCACCTGGAGACATTGATACTCCCCCATCTTTGCAAGTACTTTGATACGTGGAGATGAAAACTGCTGCAGGGGGCCAATGGAGCACAGTATATCGCTTATTGAATAGGAGCAGTCCCATCTCATTCCCAGCAACATGCATAAGAGATTTAATTCATTAGTTCAACCTCAATTGGAGAAGAATGGCAAGTCTATGTCAAGAATTCTGTTTGGATGACAGCAATAGCATGTAGGTTGCAGAGAGTCAGCAAAGGAATGGAAGGGCTCCTCTGTGCACTGACTTTTTTTAAAATAGAGGTATCAAAGGTAGAATAAAGAGTCAGCCTAAGGGGTTTCCACCGAATCTGGTAGGACCTGCCTGTCAAAACTACAGCTCACAGCAAAGATTTGCAGAAGAGTTTGGCATTACGTAGTGACTGGATGATAAAACAGAAAATGGAATTCAGTGCTGGAAAGTGCAAAGTAATGCACTTCAGAGAAAAACAATCTGAATATTACATATGTAATTAAGGCTTCTAATATACCTATTACCAATCAGGAAAGGGAAACTGGAGCCGCTGGGGACAGTCCTATGAAACTGTCACACCACCAGTGCTCAGTAGTGATCAAAAAGGCAAATGGGGTGTTCATAATTATTGGAAAAAGAATACAGGAAAAAAAAAAGAAAATATTAAGCCTTTACCTAAATCCAAGTATATTTAAATGGTCTGGTCCTCCCATCTCAGAAGCACACAGCAGAACTAGACTAGATCTGTAACTGTGGTAGAATAGGGTATGATAGTTTTGGAGGAATAACTTCTATGCAAAGACTGAGCAAGTAGACTGGAATCTTCCTTATAGAAGAAAGCGACCATGAAAGGCAACATCTGAGAAAAATATTTTAAAGCCCAAATGGTATAGAAAAGGTAAATAAAGACAGCTGTTCTTACAATAGAAGAACCGGGAGACATGCAAAGAAATGATCAAGCAGCAAACTCAAACAAGAAGAAACACTTTTTCATACCACATCTAGAGGATTTGCGGAACTCCTTGCCCAGGGTGTTATGGAGGCCAAGAATATAATTGGTTTCAGAAAAGGAACGAAACATTCATGATGAAAAATTCCTTTAGTGTCTATTGAATGTAAAGGCTTAGGAAGTTGTTGATTGCCAAAAGCTGGGAGGAGGCTGTGCCCACAGGAGGATTACTGTAATGTGCTCTGCTTTGGACTCTCTCTACAAACCTGCTGCAGGTCACTGTCAGAGACAGGGTCCTGGGGTAGCTGGACTCGTGGGTGACCTGGTGTAAGAACTTTTATGTTGATAGTCTGCAGTGAGGGTTGAGATCCCTTTGAGGTCCCTTCCACCTCTTCTCTAATTAGACATTGGAGAAGAGCCAAAGGGTGAAAAATCCTGATCGATCTACCTACCTACCTACCTACCTACCTACCTACCTACCTACCTACCTATGTATCCAGACAAAGTTTGTCATTTAGCAATGGATTAAGCTTCATGGTGCATTTCACAGTACTTAAGACAAATGTACCTTGATATGCAATTGAGCCACCAGTGGTATGCTGTCACATACAGCAGATGTGGATTGCACCAAGGTACTAACAACTCACCGAGATAAAGTAGTGGGCTGATCCTTATGGCCTGCTCCCACAGCACCGTCGCTGTAGCAAGGTACTCAGGCAGCAACGGCTGTGCTGGTAAGTTCAGGCATGGCAGCAGCATCCCCAGGTACTGGGCTGTGACTGCCTGCACTGGCAGACTGTTAGAGCATCCCTGACCTGAATTTGGCCCATTCTAATGTTGTTCCTGGGCACAGCACTTAGAACAGTCCAAGGACTATTTCCAGTAAGTGGTTACCATGAGAACACTTTTAACTAGGCAGTTCACTAGTGCAGACACTGCCTTTTCCATGCCAACTGGCTGCAGTGCCCAGGAACACTTCTGGGCATGTTTAATTTACCGGTGTACTTGTAGCTTCTGTGTCTGGATCCAGTTACAGGACTGGGTCCACAAGGACAAGGGAAATGTATTTGTGAATCAGAGCGGTGCAAATTTGTTGCCTATGAAGGGCAACATTTTCATGTGAGGCCAAAGGAAGAGAGACTACTCAAAGAAAACTCCAAAGATTCTTATTCAGCTGTAAGAAATGTGCACATTTTGGAACAACATCACTAACGATAGTAGGATGCTGAGCTGGAAAGTATAGGAGCTGGAACAGAGGCTCAAGGACTCTGAAACTCAAGGGGGAAAGGCTTGGAGGAAAATCCTAACAACAGAAAAAAGGAAATAAAGGAGCAAATGGAAACATAGCTGACATTTATGCAGTACCTGAGACAATGACCTCCTAGCAGGACTTCTTAGAATTTAAATAAAATACAAAGTGAAGTAGCAATTAACTAAAATGACAATACAAGTCCAGCCCCTACAACAAGTTGCAATATGTAGATAAATATATATGAAATTCTTTGATTAGGATTTAAAGTATGAGATAAAAGTGGTGTTGAGAAAACAGTAGTCTCTCCTATCTGGTCCGTCATCACCAGTGACTGGAAGTCTGTCGTGGTAACTGCCTAGCATTTGGTACTGCTGATTTTTAAGGTGGTCGAGACTGAGGGAGAAAATGTAAATGCATGCTGTTCCCAAAGTGTTGGTTGCATTTTATAAAGCATGAAAAATATCAGTGAGCTGACATTAGTCATGCTCAAGGTGACAAAATGCACTGCATGAAAAGATAATAGCTGGCCCTCTTCCTCTATTCGCAGATTGTGATGACATAAACTCAGAGTTTCAGAGGAGCGTGGAGCTTTTCTTCCTAATCTGTACTATGCTGTAACTTCGGAGCAGGTAAATCTGCAGCAACCTTCATGTACAGAGCTGTCATGTTTCCTGGTGTGGGGCAATGAGGGCAGTGGGATGGATCCGGCATGCTGGTTCGTGTGGCAAAGGACGCATGGTGTTTGACGGGGAAGAGCCAGGAGACCTGGGAGGACGCTGGGTAGCACCGGAGCAGGAGTGGAGGGGCAGAAGCTGTGTCAGCAACACTCAGGTTTTGCCCTGAGATCCTCTGGGCTGCACTTCAGGAAAACTCCCCCTTACTTCCCTATTTTAATTTGCTTGCAAAATGTTTTCTCACACCACACAGACTCTTTATTATTATTATTATTTTTGGCAATATTTTCCAGGTTTATTTTGAATGTGGTGCAATGGTTCACACCCAGCAGGGCTCCCTTTAATACAATGAGGAGTCTTCTCTCTTTGGATAAAGTCGTCATGGGAGAAGAAGATTTTAGAGTAGCCCGGGGCGGGGGGGGGAAGGGTTGTTTTCTTTCAAGGAAGAGCAACATGTATCTATGAATCAAAAAGATTTCTGCAGCCTACGCTTAAAAACCCTGGAGAGTCCCTCGCAGGGAGGATATCACCTCAGGAAGGGTCCATCCCTCCCTCCCTCCAACCCCCCCACACGCTGTCTACGCTTGCAGATGAAGTTTACCTCTGCATTCGAATAGCTGCAAGCCCTGGCTTCAAACCCACCCAGCCTCTCTCACCTCCTGTGGGAAACTGCCCCCCAGCTCAGCTCCCCGGATGTGGGCGCTGGCTTCCCCCGCACTGGGAAAGGGGGATGCCAAAGGCCCCGGGCGAGCAAGCGTCTGCAGGGTGCCCATTATCCCAGCCCAGGCCCCCATCCATCATGTGGTCAATGTGGTGAAGTCTTACTACTGGGGCTGGAGAAAGAAGAAAGGCGGGCGGTTCACATCCGAGAGGTTTCCAGGGTTATCACAAATCCTAGCGGATCCATGGAAAGTCAGGCCCATCCACAGGGGCTGGACACCCCACGCCTCCCTCCTGCTCGCCAGCAGACAGCCTGGAGACAGTGCAGGAGATGTGGTGGGGCTCCAGCCTTTTCTGGCTTTTCCAGATAAGCTTTGGAAGGCTGTCCTGGGGACAGAACTGCTCAGTGGCCCTGGCTTGGCTCATCGAGCCTGGCATCCCACAGGGGCAACATCTGCAGGCAGTGTCTTCACTAAGGTCCAGTAGGAAATAGTTGGGAACCATGGGGTCACATTTACCTCTCTTCTCTTGGGAAGGTCCCTTCAAGGCACTACTTTCACAGATGAATCCAGGCCACATAATTTCATAACCATGTTTGTAACAGAGGTAAGGGAAGTGAATGTTCTTACCATCCTCCCAAGGGAGATGTGTTTCAAGTAATGGCAAATACTGTAACTCCTAGATTATGTCTATCTCTATTGCGTATCCGTCTTCCATCCAGTTACCGGAATAAAGCGTATGCTTTAGTAACACTGAATATAAAAAGCAGCCTCATTTTCACTCAGGGAAAAGACAGTGATGTGGTTGTCTGTTTTGTCTAGTGTAATGTACGAAGACTTTTAATGTCCCACAAGGAACATCTCTTTAAAGCAGCCTGTCAGCTTTACACTTTAATCCATTAGGGTACAAAATACAGAAAAATTAACAGAAAAATACCTCTTTTTAAGCTACTGCTGCTTAACCTGTTTCAGTATTTACATATTTAGCAGCAGACAAATAATGGTATTGGTCATTAGCAAGGAGTTTGTTTTGTGCCAGTTCTATTTTCTTCACAGCTTTGTTGGGACCTGATTGCCCATCAACAATGCACTGGGGGAAATAATGTCATTTCATATGAATTAGCTACAAGGCACATCTTGGATTTCCAAATGCTTGCATGCATTGTTCCTTTCACAGTGTATGGTATCCCACTCCCTTTTGAATAAGGACAAATATTTTTACATATGCAGGTCATCAGATAGCTCAAGCCCGTTCGGTTTTGACTGGATACTGAAGGACCATACTCAGAAACCAGTCACATGGATTCCCCCTTCTGCTTCATTGTCCACACTTCTCGACAATCAGTCAGTTGTCCTTCTTGGCTTTTTTTGCTTGGAGCAGCTGAGTAAAGCCACATGCTCTCTGGATAATCAAACAGCTGATCCTTGAAGGGTGCATGGCCAGTTGTGACCCAGTAGATATGGAGACACTGTCGCTAGCTGGCCTTATGATGTGTGCCTTGTGGCTACTGAATAGGCAATAGCACAAAAGGATGAGGAAAGTCATTCAGGGCACATGCACAAACCAAAAGTATGGCATGGCAAAGCATATCTTTGTTTATAAGGGACACGTAGCCTTCAGCCAGGTCTTCATTTGTTGCACCTGGATGTCGCATCCTTGAATACAGTAGACCTGCACCTACGCAGTTCACCCACAGATCCAGCTCTTCTACATCCTCTCTTTCAAATGCTTATCTTTTGCAGAGGAAACTTGCTGGAGATCCATTGCCCAGACTAAGAACAGAAAACATGCACAGAGACCCCATTCTTCCCTTTAATGAGATGCCATCTCCATTTAACTACTTTCTGGCAGAATTTTCAAGCGTTGCAGATCTCACATTCCAATTACATCAGTCGGTATTTTGCTCTTTGGCAAAGGCCACCAACTTCAGCAGCTTGCTGCATTCACTAACAGTAGCAGAGATTACCTACAAAACAGGGCGACAGGCCTAAATAAGCAAGTTACACGCAAGGAGCCAGATCCTTGGCCCAGCTGGAGCTGCTTTGCCCAGCTCCGGCAGCACAAAGCTGTCACCAAGCCAGCCCAAACAGCTGTTGGAGGATTCCCTTGGCGCAAAAGAATTCCTGAATGGCAAAGAGCCACTAAAGCAACTCCTACACAATCTCACTCACTGGTCCCCAGAAATCCCTGACAGCTGGGACAGCACAATGGGGCCAGAAGCACCTGTTACCATTCAGAGCAGCCTAAAGGCTGCTCTATAGGGCAATGAATGGCAAAATGAGCACCCAGCATCTTTGGGAGCACACAGAGGCCTGCCTTTATCACCTCGCATCCACAGCCGGAGGTGCACCGTGGGAATATTTTTTCAAGGCACTGCTATGGTAGAGTCAGAAACTCAAGGCACTGCATGCATGCCTGTGCTTTCTGATGTTTGTATTTGTGGAGACTTGGAGAGAGGGAAGAAGGAATTCTGGACCCCCTGCAAGGGGAAGGAGCCTGGAAGCAGAGCCAGGATTCACAGCTTGGCACCTCTCAGTACAGACCCACTGGAAACCTCAGATATGAGCCTCCTTCCAGAAATTTGAAACCATCTATTCTGAAAGCAAATATTGCAGCTTGGTACCTCATTTAGTTTGGCGTTTCAGGTAAAACCTGTGGTTTTCTTTCAGCCTGCAGTCCCAGCCAGGCCTGCCAGAACCTTTCCTTTTGTCTTGCTTGCCCTCGTGGTCAGCTGGCCCTTGCGAGTTCCCTGTTGTAACTGACCCCAAAGAGTCATTTCACTCCCAGCTCTCAGACTAATACAACCCCCTTTTTATTCAGTGCCTGTCTACCACAAGGTTCCTCACTAATGCTCTCAGGCATTCTGCTCTACGTAGATTTTCGGTCTGATGTCTGAACTTCATTAATCCTTTGGCACATGGGAACTGATGTGTCTCTTAGAAACACAGAGATATTCCGGGAGAGGATGCTAGTTCCTCCAAATGGCCAGAAAATGCTCTATGTTGTGGTATGCTTCTAGAGAAGGTGTGAAGTAGAATGAAGCCCCTGATTATGCTCAGGTTTGGGGTCTAATGTTTAGGCCAATTTATCTTTTTTTCCCAGGATCAAATTATGTCTGAATTTCTAAAATAAAATCTGTATAAATGGTGCATAGTGGAAAAAAAAGGAATCATTTGTTATTTTAATTTCATCATACACACAGCAAATTCCAAATAAATAAAAAATTTCCAGCTCTGTTAATAATCCTTTCCTAGTGCTCATAATGGGATTCATTCCCAGCCCTAGACAGACTTCACTCAAATGACAGTATCAGCATCAAGATTTCATGCAGCATCTGAATGGAACATTGTTTCTGTGCTGTGCTGTTAACATGCTCTTGCTCTTATTAATTGGGTACTTAATAAGAATTTGTGAGGAATCCACCTTTCATATACTGCCAATGTGAAAGGGATTAATATTGAAGAGATCTAACAAAGGACACAAAGACAGGCCCTGACCCAGAGACCTCCTAATCAAGGATTTAGACAATACACAACAGGTGAATACCCCGGTAGGATAAATGGAGACAGGAAGGAGGAATGGAAGACAAGTGCATTTGCCTAAGCTAATAATCAGAGTGATCTCAAGAGTCACAGGTGGTCACTAGTGGAACCCATGATTCAACAGCCAAAAAAAGTTTAGTCCAAAATCTTACAAGATGAATGCGCTCTATGTGAGCACAATTCAAAGCATTTTAAAGCCACTGGAATCACTCCCAGTAATGAGGCCTGAGGAGCTGAAATATTTACCTCTTGGTTTTAATCATTATTGGATGCAAAATTTGTGGATGCAATAAAGACAGTGGTTTTATGGCATGTTCTAATCCTTCAGTAACTATTCTCAGAAAATACCTGTGTGTTCCCCAGGTGGTAAAATACCTGTCTTTCCCTCTGAACCACATAGGCTAATGCCCTTCTGGACTCCGTTTTTTAGCAGCAATCCCTTCTGACACCAAAAAGCCACAGGCACCAACTTCCTTTCATCTCAAGTGATACTGCTTCCTGATGTATTAACTGAATTCAGAGCAATAGTTTTCAACCTGTACCTAGTTTTGAAGACTGGTATTTTCTGAACTGAAGTTCAGTGGTGCACTTAAATACTTGTCTGACCCTTCCAAGCTCAACAGCTATTCCTTCTCCCTACAAATTTTGACCTTCCTAACTACTAACTGGATGTTCAGAAATTGCAGATTTTTGCCTTTTCTGGAAAACTTGTTCCAAACGCAAAGCAAGCCTAGCATTTTAATTCATCAAGTCAATGATTTTCCATTGCAGCTCAGAAGGGAGTCAATCAGAATAATGCAGCTGGAATCAGGTAAGCATGCAATCAGGGAGAGATCAGAAAAGGTGGGGGAGGACAAACAATACTCCGTTTAAGAAGAAAAAACTTACTCTAAATTGCTGATGAAAAAACACTGATTCCAGCAAGTATATGTTACCAAGATGCTGCAAGATGAGCTAAGAAATGATAGCTGTGACCAGCAGACCTCTAGTTTTGCAGGCAAAGAATAGTTTGCATTGTTTTGGACAGGTTATGTACTCCCTCAATATATGCCAGAGGGGCATTGCTGCCACAGAATAAAACTCTGAAATGAAAGTCCTCAACAATTTTGTGTAATACTGTAGCAGATATGGCAAAAGTAACCAACAGAAGTAACCAAATGCAAGGCCAGTGGAAACAGACTCACAGTTCACGTCTGTGTTGCAAGAGTTCCTGGTATAGCCTCACCAGGCAGTGCATAGAGACGTGAGGAAGGTACAAACAAAAACCTTTGCTTTGCTTTGCTCTTCTGGGATAACACATTTGCCTCTGGGCTGAGGGTGGAGGTGAAACAAGTCACACTGCCAAAAGCGCAGTTTTCCTGATGTAAACTACATTCACAATAAGGCGTTTTGCTGGTGGAGAATACTGTTAAAGCTGTATTGGCAGAGTAGAGAGATGTAGACCTGATCCGAGAGAAGCTGGCAGGTTTGCACACTGTGTATTATCCCTTTCCAACCTTCTCTTCTGAATAAAAAATGGTGTGGAATCTAATTTCCTCTCTGAATAAAACATGAATGTAGATAAGACAAAGTAAGGACCCAAAGACCACAGCAGCATACTTTCTTGTTCTTCTTACTATTCAACATCATGGCAGCTCACATATAGAGCAGCTCTAGAAACCATCTGTCATTGAGCAGCTCTTTATTCAAATGAAATCAACTGTGAAGTAATCATGGTTCTCATTTTTATTATCTCTCCTTACAGTGAACTTGATTAAAATCCAGTGCACGGTATGCAAACAGGCTGTTGTAAATTTGTACTCTGACAAAAGGGGAAAGAAAGTGATCTGCCCACGTGCCTAGAACTTTGTCATTATACATGGGGACAAAAAAAGGAAGGGGCACACTGGGTTGCATAAACAAGTTTGTCCGGACACAAACTGTCCTAGCCCTATACAAAGGCCACGTCTGCTGCGTGACACCATCAGAGGGGCCGAGGAGAAACTAATTTTACTAGCACGTATAAAAGGCTTGGGCATGTTCTGAATAAACTAGATAGCCTGGCTTCAGCAGCACGTGCTTTAAAGTCTTTTGCCCAGGAGGATGATTTGAGCTTCTGAGGAATGAACTCAAAACAGACGTGATTCTCCTTTCACTTCTGGCGGTGTAAATGGGGAGTGATTCCATTGTATGGCTGGTATGAATGAGACTGGGAAACAGTCCCAATCAGTCAATCATTCCCTGCTTTGTCTATTCATTAAACCCCTCTTCTCCTCTGCACAGATGGCCAATGTACTATTGTACTCTAAGAACTGGCCAAGTTAAAAAAACAACAAAAAGGAATATGCCTGACAAGTCAGCAATAAATGTTTGTTTTTCAAAAAAAGGGGCTTATTAGCCTGCTTCTACAGAGAAGGCTTAAGCTATATGTATACACATATATGTAAGTAGATACAGATATATATACACCTAGATAAGCAGAATATATATAACATACATACACACAAACATATGTGTGTATGTATATATATATATCTCTCTATATCTCGCTCCAACGCCCACAGATTTCCCAGCACAAGGCAAAAGGTGTGATTTTTTAAAACCATGGCAGCTAGCGCAGTGTTAACAAACCTGTCTTTGTGCCTTGGAAAAGGCACAGCCAGAGAGGGAGACTGCAAGCCACATGAGTTTGGTAGAGCAGCATTTTGCAGCCGTGCTGCCTAAAACCAGGAGAATGTCCAGGAGTACAGCCATGAAGTATGCAGGCTGTGCCGCAGCTCCTGGGACTGCTGGCTGCAGGCAGCAAGCACTGGGCTGGAAAGGTGGAGGCTGCAGGAGAAGAATAGAGGGATGGGCAGATGGGATGCCATTTAATTCCTACCAGTCTCCTGGGGTATAACCAGAGAAGAGATGGTGTCTGTCACCCCGCAGTCCCCAGCCAGGCTATGTGACCCATGAGACAGGGTCTGTGGAAGACTGGGCATTAAACCCAGCTCTCCTTAGCCCTAGAGTGCTCAAGTATCAAATCTCTGTACCCTGTTCTAGCAAAATCCTATAGACTGATTTTCCGGGATTAATTATTACTTACACAGGTCTCAGTTCACCCCAGGGTCTAAAGAATTACCCCAAGGATGACTTTCCCACATTTCCCTGGGAGATGCTACAAAATTCAATCCTTGCTGAAGTCTTAGAGCTCTGGCTAGTCACAGGGACCCAGAAGACATTTGGTGGTTATAACATTCATACAGTGCACGCTCATGTTTGTCAAAGTGTTTTACAGGACTCCCATCATAGCATGCTGCTGAAAGGGTGATCTGAGTCACCCTGAGTGATATGGTCTGAACAAATGCACCCATCACCTGCACCCAGCCAGTGGCTTCTTATTAGCTGGCATGCAGAAATTCATCAACAAAATTCTTGGACAGCTTGAGTCATGACAATGGTGTGCACAAGCCCATGTGTGGATGGACTATACCTAGGCTGTTCAGGAAGCATTAGCCACATAGATGGGTCTGAGTTTTTTAAAGCACTGTCTGGGGCAAAATTTGCTTGTGTGATAAGAAAGACTAGGGTTTGTTGCTCAAGTAAACCTCTCAGGTCAATTGTGTTTTGTGCCACGCCCTGCTCAGGTCTGCCCTGGGTAGCTCCCAGGAACAGATTGTCCGGAATGTCCTCAACTCAGTTATCTGCCATTGCGCAGACTGAGGGTGTCTGTAGGCTCTGGACATGAACGTGTCTTCCTAACCTGTGTACTTCTTGCCTTGGCAGCCAAGGACTGATAGTCACAAGAAGCTAGGCACAAGCCATACGTCAGTTAAGATGCTGTTTCTCATCTCATACTGAAAGGACTATGTCTTTAAAGATTTGGAGTCTGTGTAGGTGTCAAAAGGGTGTTCTCCATCAGCTGTTCTTTTGCAGAAAACGTGCTGAACCTGGTGCGTCACTGAAACAACTATGCATGTAATAGATGTACACAGGGAATAGAGTGGTTTGTGCTGCCTGACTGGTCTCTGCTCTCCAGGCAGGACACTTGGTACAGGTGTCCCTGCCTAAATCATGAGCTGCAAGTTATGGGGAACTTTCCTCCCTTCCTACAGGACACTTGGTGCCTGGTAGACATAATTAACTGAAGATCTCAGAGCCTTATCGTACTCAGAGAAATATCAGGCCTGATGAAGACTGGACAGCTTCATGTTAACTAATGAGTTTTGAAGCCATTTTTTTCTGGGGAATTTGGAAATATTCTTTGTGAAAAATAAGCATAGAGAGCATTGCTTACAGATAACAGGATGTTCATGGTAGCTCTGGTGTATGTCATTGTTTCCTGCGCAAACAAAATGTTGCTATAGTTCTTCAATGAGGAAAATGATGCCAACAAAGAGAAAAGAAGGGAAAATCTGAGAGAGCATGGGGCACTTCTGAGTATACAGGATGCAGCTGCAAGAAGAACAAAATGTGTCTTTTGTCTGTGACAGGTAGGAAATCAAATATGCAGCACCCAAGAAATAAAGGGGTTTACCCAGGCAATAAAAAGAAGATGGTGATTACTTTGGAGCTGCATACAAATGCTGAGATTCCTTGGCGATGATTTCATACCTTTTCCTGAGGCATGCTCTGCTGGTACATAAAAACAGTATCTTCCTGTGTCCCACAGGGATTTATGTTTTTGTTAGGCACTCGAGGTGGGGCTGTGGGCAGGGTCAAGTCATCCACCTAGAGGTGAATATTTGGGAGCAGTCTCCCTCCTGCTTATTTTCTGGGGGTTTCATTTGCTGCTTTTTTAATAATGAAAACCAAACCAAAACAAGAATGCAGCTTCTGAAATGTTTAGAAAACACAGGGCCCCTCTTAGATGAAAGCAAACTGTGCTCCCTCATCAGGTGGATGGAAGTCTGCGCCCTCCTGTGTTTATCTGCTCCCTGCTAACCTCAGTTCACCTTCATGGCATCCAGGGAATCTTTGCTACAGGGCTCATGTATCAAAGGCTTCAGCTTCTGAGTGTCTCATTGCCCCGTGCTTCATTAGATTAGATTGTTACACATCCTTACATTGATCAGGTGATCTTTGGATGTGGGTCCTTTGTGCCTTTTCCAACGAACACGTTGTGACTTTTCTCAGAATTGCTACCTTATTTTGGACATGTGTAGCCCACCCGTCATATAACCTTGGATTCTTTAAAAATACCAGCACTTGGAAACAAGTCCCAAGAGGCCCTGCACACACCCCACCAAGAGAACTTCACTCTTAGTTAATCCACACAGAGTAAGAGGCAGCAGAACAGGGGTGCTGAGCTGTGTGGAGTTGGAGAGAGTGAGGAACCAGAGGAAAGGAGGCTTTGAGGTTCTCCTCAGACTCTAAACAAATAACTCATTCTGCTGCTGAATGGCAGGAACTTTTTAGCAAATAATCTAGGGGGTAATCTAAGGGCAAAAATACAGGAGGTTCAGTTTTGTCCAAGCTACAGACCAGCCCTGAATGGGTCAGACAGCTCTCTGAATGCAGGATATACACAGCTGCCACATAGCACTTGGGAGATGTCTTAATGTTGAACAGTTGAAGAAATAAGACATCTCCAAAAAAACAAGGTATAAAGCCTGGCTTCTTGCTTTAAGTACATATAATCTGGATACATTTATTGCTTGTGTAAAAGAGTGACTCATAGTGCTGGCGCGAGGTAAGCACAGCTCTAGGAAACTCTTTGAAGGCCATGACTGCTAGCAAAGAACTTTTTTACTTCTGACCTGAAATGTCCTCTGCTGTCCCAGACAAGGGCTTCTCTTCAGCAGACACCACCATTTCCAGTGAAATGAACAGTAGTTTTACAGTCTGTGCAAACAGAACTATCCCAAGGAAAACACAAACCTGTAAATTAAAATTACTTTTGAAATCCAACTTGTAGAATTTACCTTTACACTGTATTTTATTTCAAAACAAACTCAATGCGCCTGTTGCTTCAGGCTGCATGTCTCCTTAATAGATATTTTAAAGCTTAATCTCACATTCTTCATTTTCTTGAGTAATTATATGCATAAAGTCACCATCTCTCCTTAGTTTAGCACTGCAGTAATTATGATTATTTACAAGATCAACAGAAGATGACCTGACATGAAAAAAGCAGACCTGAAAAAGGCTTACATGCCCCAAATCTTATCTTTGTTTTTCCACCCTTATCAGTTGGCTTAATAAAAACATACTATCTTACCTTCCAAACAACTGCCTTGTTTATATCATTAGATGATCATGACTTTAGCAACTCTCACATCTTGTCTTCACCTTTGGAAAAAGAGACATTACACATGTTGCTGTCTATAGCTTCTATACTAAAGCATTATCGCTGTCTTTATGTCACTCTAGCTATGCACGTAACTAATTTGAACAGGTTGAGAGAGAATCATAGAACAACTTAGGCTGGAAGGGACCTCTTAATGTCACCTGGTCCAACACCCACGCACAGCAGAGCCAACTTCAAAGTCAGATGCAACTTCAAAGTTAGATCAGGTTGCTCAGGGTCATATCCAGCTGAGTCTGGAGTATCTCCAAGGATGGAGACTCCACAACAGTCAATGATCTGAAGAACTCATTGCTCTCTTGAAGTTGTGTGATACTTAAATATGTCCCACCATGCAGCTATTTAGCAGTGAGCTAATGGGAGTTCACATACTGGGCAATACAGTGCTAGTCCTTGGTCCTTCAGAGATGTCGCTGTTGCACACACATTCCTTCTTGTTCATCATGAAAAAACAATTACCCTCAGCACTGGAGTGACTAGTAAAGGCAATGTGAATTGCTGGTACTTTCATCTTCATCTTTGTTTCTCTTGGTTTCAGAAAATATTTCCTGCCAGTTTGTCTGAGCATTTATCATATTTCGATATTCTTTTTACCCAGAAAAAAAAGAAACCCCAAAAATCCCAATAAAACCTCAAACACTGGAGCTATAATTAAAAAACCTTATAAACTTCAAAATGAACCTGAGGCAAAATCATAGAGCAAAAAAAGTATGCTTAATCCAAAGAGTGTTTGCTTGCCTTTGCTTGCCTCCAATTTTACCTGATCTTCATTGACCTAGAGAGAGTTTTCAGCTATTCCAGTGGCATGCTGCACATTTGTATTTAGAGCGTTATCTGAGGTCCTGTGGACTCAGAGCTTTTTTTTTCCCTCACCCACAATTGCTTTGACTTGGTTTGAGACATCACTAGGACATTACTTGTGAACACTGTAGTATCAAGTGAGTGCATAAGAAGCAGATATGGTGGAAGCGATCAGGAGCAGTGTTGCAGAGAGATGATTTTGGCCAGGGGAAGGAGTTTACACATGATTTATAGGGGGAAAAGTGTGAAGCATTCAAGGGTGTGTCCTGTGAATGATCCTGAAGATCACTGTTAAAGCAAATCCATATTTGTAAGTGGAAGTATTCAGATACATGTAAACCAGCACAGTTTGCTCTTTCTAGCATGAATACCATTAATAGTAAAATGAAAGCATATGTATTGTTCATAATGCTTGCCAGTATTTCAGTGTATTGATTTAGGTCTGTATAATATACTTTGGGAATAAAAAATTCAAAAAGCTTACATCAAGTCAGGGTAAGATATCTTTTGACAATATTCCTGATAGATTGTTGATTTTGCCTAAATTAGTTTGGATTTTGCTGCAGCAATTCTTCTGCTAAATCCTTCCAGGTTTTCAGACAGCAGCCCATATTTTCGCTTAAAGGACTGACATTTTCCACTGAACATTGTGTTAAAAGCAATTTCTTTTCCACTTTTATCAAATATTTCCAACAAAGTATTACCAGTTTTCTGCTGAATTCTATTTGGCCCTGCCTTTACGAGAACCAAAGCCCATTTTAAGGGATTTGGATAAGAGTCTAATACACTTGCAATTGCTTTACTCCCACTCAGCTGTCCTAATTCCTGTAGTCCAGATCTCTGGCCCTTCCTGATGAGTTGACTGTAACATGACTCATCTCCTTCTTGACCTACCCAGCTGTTGTTATTTCATTTCTCTTTGCTGGGTCAAAGACAATCAGATCATTTATTTCAACCTTTCCAAAATGAAGAAAAACTAAGAGTTTTAAAGGGCAATATATCATGACCAATGACCCAATTACATAGTCTCATACACAGATTTGTTGACCTGGATTTTAAGTAGGACTCAGAATAAGCATGACATATCTTGCTGATTTTGTAAGATGGAGGAAAAATTTCCTCTGTGTAGCATTACACTGGGGGGCAGTGTAATACAGCAACTTTTCATCTTTCTTTGAAAGACCAATTAGCAGCCACATCTAAAAACAAGCAAATGGCCCTACTGAGCCAAGGGTCTAGCTTTTTACTGCAGTTCCTTTATATAGCACTACAGAAATATCAATATAGCTTAAGGCCAGCCATTCAGATTTCTGTCTACCTGCAGATTCTTGGCGTGTTCTCCTTTTGCCAGGTCTCTTGGAGGAATTTATTATGGTAGGCATCACCCTTGTCTTGGGTGAAACATCGTGAAGCAAAGATAACAGGATGGGAGAGTTAAGCTGGGCAGGAAAGAAGGATTAATGAGGGGAATGGAAACAGACTGGAAAGAGGAGATGATTTGTTTCAATATGTTGGCCAAGGCAGGCAATGGTTTTTTTGTTTTTCTGTGGCTCAGTGTCAAAAACTCCATTATCAACGAGCAGACAGGAGAAGAAACAATTTGCAAAACATGAACACCTCAGCTTTATGTGTCTGGCATAGATCTTCCTGAATTTTTTTCCATCTGTGTTATTTTCCTCTTCAATAAAAAAACAACCTAATGAAAGAGAAGTAGTCCAGGACTACAAGATTGGTGTGATACATCCACCAGTCCTTTCTTTGAAAGCAGAAACCTCGGCTTATTTGTTCTAGCACTTAAAAAAGGAAAAGAAATAAAAAAAAAAGACAGACCTTGCTCATATGTTAAGTCAAGCAGGAGACCAGCTCTTGCTTGCCTTACTGCCATGAATAAGCCAGCTGAACTTGCATATTTGGTGTGAACTTAAAGTGAGTGAAGATCTGGAATGTACTCCTGATTTGCAAAGGGAAGTCAGTCCCCAAAAGAAGCTTCACTTGGATCCAGGTGCCCCTCATGTGTAAATACAGATGCAAAAGTGGTGGTAAGCAAGCCTCTTCTATTGTGTAAATTAGCTAGTTCTAAGGTGGGGATTTAAGGGGAACTTTGTCCTGCAGCGGATAAAAGCAAGTGAGCTCTTCAGTACAAAAAAAGAGTCAAGGAAAGAATGTGCAGCTAATCCAGATGAAAGACCTACAGGCAGTCTTTAAAAACATGTTCATACAACTGCCTGGGAAGTTTCCAAATGGATGCAACATCTTGAACATCTTTCACAGCTTTGTATCTGCCTTCAGTATGGAAATGAGAGAAGGGAAATGCTGATAGGAGAGTTGAGAGGAGTAAGTTGGGTACTTCGAAATGCAGTTGTTCTCTGGTGTTTGTTCCCCCTTCCCCTTAAGCCCCCCACAGCAGTTTCTCATTTTTACAGAGATGAATCTGTGCCCTGCCAATTGTCTACCTCTGAAGGGCAGGACTAGTGACAGGTTTGCAGTCCTAGATCTCTTTTGAGATGTGAATTCTCAGCATCAAGGTCAAAAGCAGGGGTCATGATCCCTCGCCTGCCTATCTTTCACAGTGCTCCTGGCTACATGTACTTCTTTTTAGACATGGCAGATGGTGAAATACTGAAAGTACAAAGGATTACCCAATCCTATTCAATAGCTGAACTATTTGTGTATTATTGTTATTTCGGAGCGGGGGCAGCCTCGTGACATCCTCACTATGTCTTTCACTTTAAGCTGCCCTTATATATGTGAGTTTGGAAGGATAAGGAGAAAAATAGTGTTCTTTGCCCTGTTTCAAAAGGCTGCAAAGCATCGCCAAAATGCCTTTGCTGCAAATTTTAACATAAACAAAATCTATGACTGTTTACCACAAAGGCTATATTATTGCTAGTTTGAAATGAGCTGCGGGTGTCCAGATCATTACTAATAATGTATCAGCCCATGTTTTCTTTAGGCCAAAACTCTGAAATCTGAACGAGGTCCTAAAACTTTACTTGAGACTACAACTTTAGTGGAGTTCTTCACAAACAAGAATTGTTTGAAAAACTGTTGTGCGGCTTTACTGTTGTACATCGTGTGTGAGCAGAGGGGATTAGAAAGTGAAAGGAGAAGGCTGTCTGTCTCATTCTGTTTGAGTGCTGATAATTTTCTTTTTCATATTTTAAAGTTTCTCAGTGATACCTGAACATAGAGGTTACTGCTGAACTCTGAATCTAAGAACAGAAAAGTTTTTTTAATTCAAAATGGAAAATGCCTTTACTAATTTCATGTATTTTCTAGGAGCCTTTAACAAGTACTGCAGGAGGATATAGACTGAACTGCTACTGTGTCGACATCAGTTATGATGGAGTATGGTTCTGAAACTTCTAAATCTTTCCAAACCACTCACAAATGTCAAAATACTCTCCATTTTCATCAGAACTGCAAAGGCTGTGATGGAGGTGTGTGCACAAGAGGACATGCTGCCAGGCTGTAGTTTGCCCTCCGTGGCAAGAGAAGGGCACACTTTATCCTGTCATTACAAGAAAATGAAAAGACGGGGGAAAGGAGTTGGACTCCCATTTTATAGAGTTGCAGCCATACTGCTTGCAGGCTGTTGTGCCTTCAGGAGGAAGAGGACAAGCTCTGCTATCACTCCCACCAGAAAAACGAGAGCAATGTCTCAGCAGGCAGGTGAAGAGGTCCCACCACTGCTGGAGCAAACAGTGCAACTGCATCAGGCACCAGCCGTGAGGATGGAGTGTAGGGCAAAAATAAGCACCAGCAAGGGGCTGAAGGAGGGGCTGCTAGCCCTGAGGCCTTGGCCACCTCTCTTCCCTTCCCCAGTCAGGAGGGGTGCACTCCCAAGGAAAGATGGGCACAACCTTGCGTAGGAAGCTACCATTCACAGGTGTTTTGTGGAGGTCACAGAGCTGACGGCAATGTTGGAGCTAAGCACACCTTCAATTATCTCGCTGACAAAGATATAGCGTTGGCGGCTGGTGCAAAGGGAGGGAGCATTTGGGAATACCCACAGCCAAGCCCTATTCTCACAGACACCAGGGTAAATCTGAAATGACTCCACAACTGGGTGAAGGTTTGACACTGTTGTTAACCCTTTGGTCCCTGTTAGCAGTCACCTTGTGCAGCTATGTATTTTGAGCAATATCCAGTACCCAGACACAGGCAAATCTGAGGGGTTTGCTTTTTTTTTTTTTCTTCCACATGAACAGAAAGCTTTTGACTGTCATTAATGAGGATATGAAATGACAGTAACACCAACAGAGTGGAAGGTGGCAATTTCTTGGGCAATGGAAATGTCACCAGGAGTATATTTTGTAGATAATTGTTCCATAATATAGACCACACAAAAGGCTCTGGGGCTACCTTCAGTTGTCAAATTATGTTTGCTGTTAGCAGAAAGCCGCAGCAAATCTAAGACCATAATTTTGTGCTCGGGCAACGTTTTGAAAGCTCTCACCTGAGCAATCAAAATTTACTTCTGACTACCCACAAACTTATGCAATGCAGGTATTTTTTAGCATGCAAAGCCAGGCACATTCAGCTGAATGCTGTGGTGCTCAACCTTAGTGGCATAAACAGGGATTGCTCTGTTAAACTCAGCAGAAGATACTGAAGCTCTGGTCCGATCCTACAAACTCTTGGAAATTTTGTCTCCATCACTGAGAACGTGAGAGAAGTAAATCCCCTCAGACCAGTGCTTTTCACACCATAGTCTTATCTATGTGAATAATCTAAGTTGCATTGACAGAATGCAAACCATGTATTCCCACACACACTAAACTTCTGGAAGATAAAAATAAAAGTATCTTTTTGCATCCCAGACCAGAATCAGGCCCACTGTATTTAAATAATGCTGGCTTTAACTTAAAGGTCAAAGGAAAATGAGTAATGAACTAATTCTTAAACAATGCAAAATTCAGAAATGTTTCTGGTGTGCAATGTATGTGGCTGTTATCCTCCTTGTGCCATTAGAGTTCATAAATACAATGTAAAGGAAATGTCCTTTCATCTAATATTAACAATCAGAATCTGAAAAAAAGACCATTGACCTTAACATGAACAGAATTCAAATGAGTAATAATTTCCTCCTATTTTAAAAAAGCTTTCAATAAATTTATTGTTTTTAGTTTTCATAGGGCTTGGCTGGTGTGCTGGGAACACTGGTATTTGCTTATCAAGCTTCTGCCCATATATATTCTGATTTAATGAAAAACACTCTAGCCTGGTGCTGGCTGTGATAGGGCTGTGCTCATACATGCACTGTTGAAGGGCGGGTGGAATATTCTGTATTTTCTCATGCACTATATTTCATTGTGGATTTTTTCTGTGTGGGTGAGGGGGGAAGTGGATTACAAAATTAGGACTTTATTTTAGTTGCAATGTAATTGCTTCAGCCTCCTTTAGATGTTTTTAATAACTTTAGAAGTAACAATGCACAAAAGCACAGGAAGCAATATGAGAAGCAAGCCCTTACCCAGCCTAGTTAAAATAATTTGGCCACAGTTTACAGAGTTGGGTGCACAACATTAGGCACCAAGACTTCATACTTGGATCCCTAGAGAGACTCTTTACATACGCACAGGTCTCATTGCCTTCGTTCTGGCATCAGTTGCTCGGGGACAAACCCAGAGGATTGAACCCATAGCAAAAAAGCACTCCATAGGATCAGTTTCTGCCATACATATCTTACATTCTGATGTGTCTGGGTCTGGCCATGGATGCTGCCAGGTTTTCTGCTGGTCTGGTCCTTGCTGGCAGCACCTACAATCTGGAGTGGTTCTACAGGTGAGCAGGAGATGCCCATGTAAAAGATTTTGACCTAGCTCACAAGCATGCCTCAGCCAAAATGAGATCAGAATTTTACCTACAGTGAGAGGAAAGCAGGGCCTCTTATTTATATCTTTCCTTCTAGGAAATGATTTCAAGGGCAGAAATTGCATATCCTTGGGCATGAGACAAATCCAGCTCTTCTTTCCGGTGCTGTGGGCAAGCCACTGCCTATCCCAGGGACGGAGTTTTGTTCTGGTTTAACCTCATTAATTTAGTCACAGGGGTGCTGTGGGGAGGCTCTGCGTAACTGATGAAACTGGGTTATTTCATTAAATTGCTGCATCACTGAATGTTAGGACTGAGCCTGTCGCAGCCTGGAAGTATCCCTGACACTTTCTCTCTTCCTGTCCATATTGCTGCAAAATGCTACACAGCAAGGAAAATAAGATGTTATTCTGGGCTCTGCTTGAATGCCAGAGTTTCAGAGGATGAATCTGGCCTGGGATCTGAAACTCTGCGGTCTGAAGAGAAAGGGAGAATCCTCAGATGGGGAAACAAAGAAACCAGGATGTTCTCACCCTAAAAATTGTAAAGAGGGAGAGGAAACTGGGACGGAAGAAAGAAACAGGAGTACAAGGTTTTATAGCAAAGGAGATATTTTCACAGCTGTGATCAGAGAAGCTGGCTGCATAGGATGGAGAAAAAAGTGAGATTTCCTTGACCCATGGGAGAAGCCATGAGCTGCAGTGAGGACCATCTCGGGATCACTGACCAAAACCTACAGAAGGCTCAAGAGTGGTGAACTTAGGCAGAGAGCTCCATACTGCTCTTTTACCATTTTGCCTCAATCTGTGTTTCTTGCAGCAGTGAAAGCAAAGGATGACTACATTTAGCACCCGTTGTAAAGTCTGGAGTATTCTGCACTTTGGCACTTCTCTGAAGGAGTACACTGTAACCTACAGCGCCTGAAAAGCTGGAGGCAGGGAAGTGTTGCCCCTGCACGTCTGGAGGTAGGGAAGTGTTTGATCAAGCAACTGGATGTCTAAGAGGCTGTCCACACAAGGAACAGGACAACTGAACTGCAAGGGTCCATTGCTAGGAAGGAGAGATGATCCAAATGTGTTACGTATGGAAGAAGCACCTAGTAAAGGAGTAGCTTGGGAACAATCAGACTCAGGAATATGGAGGCACTTTAACAATTTGGAACCCCAAAATGGCAGCCAGTTCCATGGGGAACTGTGAGAGTTTTAGGACTCGTATGGTGTAATTGTGGTGAAATCAGTGCTTTTCACCCTTACCTCTAACATGCATGACTGCTTGTGCAAAGGCTAGGTTTCCCTCACGAGGAAGACCAAGCTAAACCCAGATGTATTTATTTGTGCTGTAGCGGCACCTAAGGGCAGTCAAGAGCCTAAGTCAGTCTGTCATGGGCACTAGCACCTACCTAAAGCAAAAAAAATTCTTTGCCTCTAAGACAAGTAGATGGAGGGTAAGATGAAGATGTGGGGACAAGCAGTGGCTGACCTGAGCAAGGTGACACAAGGGAAGTGGAAATGTATGTTTATTTACTTACTTTCGTAATGAGTTTTTTTTCTGCCTAGCACTTTTGCACTCATACTCCTGTCCAAAGCTGTCCATGGGTACCAGGCTACTTTGGTTTGTTTTGCAGACTATGAATTAGAGGTTACTTGGGAACTATCACAGAAGAGAATCATTTTCCTGTGGTGAAATGATTATTTGGGTGATCCAGCCTTTCAGAGGATGCACCAAGCTAGCATCTCCTCTGGGTGATCCAAAAATGCCAACAAAACAGGGGATATTTACTGTGTGCATTGAAAAGATGTTGGACAGCGAGCTCTCTTCTGACTGATGAGAAACATTCAGCTGGATAATAAAATGCTTCCCCACCATTTCTATTGCTGTCACCTGTTGTTTCCATGAGAAACATGTGAGCTGGGACTAGTTTTGATGTAATCAATGCAGCTCCCTGAAACCCAGTTGAATGACTCTGATTAGCACCAGCCAAAGATCGGGGCCACGGACTTTCAGGGGAGCCTTCTTGTCTCAGAGCTATTGTTAACGCTTCCTGTTTATTGCAGTTCAGCACAAAGCCTTACAGGTCCTGTCCACATAACAAAACAGCCACAGGAGCTGAACCACTTTTTAATAAAGGTCTCTTGCCAGCTTTTGCATGTTTCCCATATCAATGACAAGAACTGAAATACCTACAGCGTGCCCAGTGCCAGTGTCCCCACTTTCCAGATATTTAAGTTTGACTACTTCACAGAGTGATTTTGAAGTAACCATATCTTTATGGATATGGTTTTTACCATGCAGAAGATTAGCACCGGGGAGTTAACGATTTCTCTTGCCAAAGTCAAATCTAGGATAGTGGGTGGGTAATTTATCAATACCTCACGGAAATAAATCTGGAGGGCTTAAGGTGGGAAAGATGCATGTGTCTCAGTGGACAGAACCACAGCCAGGAGCAAAGTCAGGTGCAAACCTGAAGAAGGGAAGGAGCAGGCAAAGCTAGAGGTCTGAGAAGGACACAGTGCAGGGAACAGGGCTCTGATGGATAGGCGGACATAATCATACTTGAATTAGTGATACCTCAGGGTTTGCAGGGAACACTTTTCCTTCCCTCACCCTGTTACCGTTACAGAGACATTTCCAAAGGTGCAAGGGACAGCTGAGTGCCTGATGCCCATGATTACTCAGCGGGAACTCCTTGAACTACCATTGCCTTTGAACTACCGTTGCACTGAATGTCATTTGGTCCTGAAAAGAACTATAGTCTAAGACTTGGTTCCAGTTTGTGGTGAAAGTTGCTCTTGCTGATGGGCCAAAATCAGATTGAACAGCTGCTCAAGACAGAAATTGAGAAAAACCCGTTATTAGGGCTAGACTGTGGAGTAGTGCTGGTGGGACTTGTCATGAATGGCACCACAGTTCCCCTTAGCCTCTTGGTAAAGTTGTAGCATATCCTGATTACTGACCTGTGGGAAGTAAGCAAGGCACATGGGAATGTGAATTGCCTGGCCAGGGTATATCTCTAGCCATAATACTAAACCGGTGACATGGACATGGACAGAAAGACACGGACTGAAGAAAATGCAGCAGAAGTCTCTTACATGAGGAGCTACACAAAGAAGAGGGGCAGAGCCTGCCTGTTCATTCAATCTTCTAATCCAGGAGTAAGGGATGTAATAAGAAGATGGCAGGGAAAGGCTCTGAACAAATGAAAGGAGGCACACCTCAGACTGTGTAGTCGAGTTGTGGAACTTCTTGTTGTTGGTGTGAAAGCCTTAAATGGGTGGAAGATGAAGCTGCACAAAGTCATGCAAGAGAAATCTGTTGAAGATTGCTGGATTAGTAAAGGCTATACCACTTTAGAATATCCTGGAACTATGAATGGCCAAGGGCTGGACTACCAGGGGGATCTCATAATTACTTGACATGTTCCTATAGTCCTCCTTAGGCATTCACTGCCAGTCACTGTTGGAAACAGTATACTGGACAATATGGATTATGAATCTAATCCAGTATGGCCATTCTTATAGTTAAGAGCAGTTAAACATTATTATGCAACAAAGACAGATCAGCAGCTCCAGTTTGATACTAAAAAGCTGTGGCCTCTCTGAACACCTTCAAATTCTAGACAACATCAGCAAGGACAAACTGAGGGAAGCTGGAAGTAATTAATTTTAATTTTGCCATCCTGATGACAAAATAATCAGGGGTGCCACAGCACTTTCTCCTAGCATTTCACTTACAAGTATAGGGGGATAGTCATGTTTTGACATATTTGATTTGTTTTGGATTTGATGGGCTTTAATCTTTGGACAGTTAATCTACAGCTAACACACAGAGGAGAAACTGATTTGGGTACGAGTCCTGTTTCCAAAAAGGAAGATGCAGGACTGCAAGGTCTCACCCACCTACACAGACCCCAAAACTGTTGCAATGGCTTGTAACAGAGCCATCTACTGACTCGCAGCTATTATTACATAGATACTGCCTGCCTCTGCTTCCGAAGAGAGTCCCCAGAGCCAGGCTGCATCCTGACTGGGCTAATGATCAAAATAATGATCCAATACAGAAAGCAGGCTTTTAATAGCAAAGCGCCTGCGAGTAACACAGTCATGGGAATGGAAGCAGAGATAATTCCTTGGCCTGGGACAGAAGGTTGGCTATCATGGAGGCCAGATAGTGTGATAGCTCTGAACACTAGATGAAGAGCACAGCCGCGAGAATGGTGTTATTTGATGAGAGCTCAGAGCAGATGGGCAGTGTGGTTAATTAAAGGGCTAGGGATAATGTTTCCTAAATTAAAAAAAAATGAAAGTAGTTGGAAAACATTTTAAGAAACCATAATCTGCACGTACAGAATCTCTCAGAAGGGAAGAATTGCAATAGTGGATATTTATGAAAGAAAAATAATCCAGTTTCTTTAAAGTACTGGAATATTCTTCCAAATGAGGTAAGTACTTTTAAAATGGATTGTGATAAGCTTATGTCTGTGATTAGATAGCAAGGTTACCAGCAATGGCAAGGAAATGTAATAAGTAACCTAGAAGGCCTGATTATTCCTATGTGCTTAATCTCCATTAACATGAGGAAAGCTGATTCACATTACACGAGCTACAGATCTGGTCCAGGGAATTTGCTAGCCCAGAGATCTTAAGAGACTGTTGAAGATCTCCTATACAGTGTCTGAAAGGGAAACACAGCACATTTTATCTGGAATTTTTAGTGTTGCCATTGAGCATTTACAGCGTGGTGGTCCTCAGGGGTTTTGGCTCATCATGATTCAGAGGTGCTGAATGTTGTACTAACAGCTCTCTTGCTTGTTCCTGCTGCTGTAACCCAATTTACTCCTCAGTCAGCTAAAGGGTGCAAGCAGAGGTGGGAGAGAATGTTTGTTAAGGGAGCTTCTTTGATGCCATATTTTTATATGTATAACCTATGATTCAGATAACCCATATCTATCCTTTTTAAAGTACCGTATCTTGAAAATTAATTTTCCCTCAGATACTTCTTGGCTGACTCACTCTCTACTTCATGGGGTGGTTGCATAGCCCACAAATTGCCCAGGTCGTGGTGGAAACTACCTACTGAAGGAGTCTGGGGTGGGGAACAGGTCAGACATGAGTAATATTGGGATAATAGGAGAGAAGCAACAGTTCATGTGAGAAGTGGGGGCTGGTGGAATGTCAAGGAAGAAGGCACTAGGTGAAATTTCCCCTTATAGTACTCACTATTTAACCCTCACTGTTCCTGAAATAATTGCATTTTTGGCAGCTAAAACCCAGACTGTACATGTGAAAACATAGTAGATTAAAGCAAAGCAAACCAAAGAGAAATACCAGAGACTTAGTTTTTCCATCTGTAAGATGATGATAATATCTATCCCGCTATGAAAACAACTAAAAGTGAATATTGTCCACAGAGTTGCTGGTAATGGTTAGGGTGAACTGAATTACACTGACTGATGTAGGGCTGCCTTTGAACAAAAGCATTGCAAAGAGTGTTTAGGAGATCTGAAGGCTAACAATAGATTAATAGAGTTGTTAGAAGAAATGAAAAGGAAATTGAAGTATGAGTAATGCAAACAAATTCCTATGAAATAACAAAAAACCCTGTTATGACCATTCTTCTTACCCACTTTGGCAGTTAACATGTCAATTATGCTTTCTGTGTAGACAGTCAAACATTTTCAGATTAACACAGAAGACATTTTATAAGCTCAATTTCATTTGATCTGATCTTTCAAGTTGGTAAAAATATTTTTCATGCACTGTATGATTGGCCTGTGGTACTTACTGTACCAGACATTCTTCAATCGAGAACTTGGCATGATTAAGGCAATTAGGCATGTTTGAGTAAAAGAACGGTCCAGATTATATAAGACAGACTGGACCATGAATAATTGAAGAAAATTTGTGATTAAAATGAGAGTTTTGTTATAAGAACCAAAGTGTCAGAGTTTCTAACTGGAATTTTGGCTCCATTGAAAATGACTGGGGTTTTGCATTTCACTTGTGGACCATGTGCCTAATTAGACTTCATCTGAGGCCTTCTATTGGCCTAAAATTTGGGGGTTAAAACTGTATGCATGATATTATTTATTTAGAGCTTTTAAATCTTAGTTTTAAGAGGTCTTTCAAGGACAATCTGTGATAAGCAGTATAATGACGGTTAATTCAAAATTTTGTAAGTTTGACTTGGCCTACTGGGAAGTGCTTTATACCTTCCTAATTCATGGTTATGATATGATGTTCTTACCACCTTCTCTATCTCATTAAACCATGAGTTTAATTGTACATCACTGAGCTCCTGGAGAAAAATTATCTTACACACTCCAGGAAAAATCAATTCTTATTATGCCAGCTGCAGCTGAAGTAGATAGCAGAGCTATTATCAAGCTGTAGCTGTCTTGCACTCTTCCTTAGTCTTTAGGGCAAAGGGCAAACACTGAAACATGGTGTATCAATGGAGAAAAAGTAAATTGTAAATTGCAAAGAGTTCTTTCCAGAAGAAACATAGAAGTCAGGAGAACCCAACAAGCCTCTGCAATGCACTCTGTCACACAGAATGAATAGAAAAAGTGTTAAAATCTGGTTTTATATATTTTTGGTTTTCCCTGAAATGAGCAGATGTATAAGTAAAAGAGAGAGTATTCAGTTTTAAGCAGAAAGAAAAATTGTGGAAGGAGATTTCTGATAATGCTTTATATTCGGGTATGTTCTAACTTTACTGTCTTCTACAAGTTTACACAGCTTTGCTTGGAGCAAGTGACTTCTCATCCCATAACCCAGAGTAAGAAACTTGAGTGAAGTGATAGAAGAGCTATCACTGCTTGACTCCTCCTGATATAAACATGAAACAAATATCAGATTCCTCAGCAGTCCTTATTTTGGCTGCTGCCCAGAAAGTGGTGTTCTTTTTGGAATCTATGAAAGGTGATAGGCTGACCCATGGAGGCAATCATACACTCTGTAGTAAAATCATGAAATGTATTTTGTATGCACATTGTAAATGGAGATGGGTCAAGTGGTCCCCCTATAATGTGAACGTTGGCAAGCTCACCCTGCGGCAAGAATGGGAATAATGTGGCTTACAGCACCTCACGTCATTCATTTCAGCGAGGAGATCAAGTGTGCAGTCAACAGAGGTTTCTCCCAGCTCAAAATACCTATGTGCATAAACACACAGACACACACCAGCTACAGCTGTATTGCATATGGACACAGCCACCTATATTAATGGAAAAAAAATTCCCCGTTATATAAGGACCAGCTCAGCATACTCTTACCAGGCACAAGAAGGGCTTGCTTAATTGTAAGAGTGACAGAGCACCATGAAAAGCACCCATGAAAACTTCTTCTAGTCTTGATATCTATTAAACTAAAGGAAACGCAACCCTGCAAACATTTACAAAAACAGATGAGACAATCTCTAAAGCCTCCTGTCACTATCAGCCAAAAGAGACTCAGTGGTAGTATCCACAAACACTAAGTGAGCGTTTACTGGGGTTGTCATTCATACAGCATCCTTTGGAAGGAACAAGAAAAAAAATCTGAAAACGTTCTTCCCCATGGATCTGCATAATCACCAATCTTTCTTTCCTTCTGGCTCAGTAAGAGCCATATCCAACAAGTCATGTAAATATTTGTTTATCTTGAAGTATGTAAATAGTACAAATGAATTGAATGGGATTACTCACACACTTAGAGTTAAACATGTGCTTTGCTGGATCAGAGCCACAGATCTCAACAACTCGTTGGGCTGAGCTGTCAACATGGGCTACATAAAGATCCCAATTCTTTGTCCAGATATTGCGATACTGGATTCCTTCTGTAATGAACATGTCTGGTTGCCAGTTTCAGTGTATTATTTCACCTTGTGATTGAATTTTTTCCTGTTATTCATGGCAGGTAACACCCAACTATCTCCTAACACGCATAATATGATACACCTCCAGACAAAAGATAATAAAAAATCATATTAAAGAGTACTTTCACTGTATTTTTAACTTCTTTGGCCACTCTCTCACAGCCTTAGCAAATAAGTGACAATCATTGAACTCAAAATAATGAGAGAATGCTTTATTCACTTGTTACCAGAGATAATCTCAAGGTTGTCAGAGAGAGCAAAGAACTGTTCTCCACAGTTTAGAAGTGCTCTTATCTAGACTCAACATTAACGATAAAAAGACCTAAGAGACTGCCAAGTCCTCTAAGTGCAGAGCATGCACCACCACACACAAATATTTTTGGAAAATGATATGGAAACTTTGACATGTCCTTTCAATAAGTATTCTTTTTCAGCCAGCTTGCAGCAAAACATCACATTTTTCAACTGGTGAAAAAACTATTTTAACAATGGAAAGAACAATAGATATCCCTCTTGTAAAAAGATGCCTCCCTATATAGAATGGGAAACATCAAGTTCAGAGAGTAACGTCACTAATGATCATGAACAACCAGAAAAACTGAGTCAACCAGTACAATGAAAACATATTCTCTGCATGACAGCACTTTACTTAGGCTGACCCATCTGTTACCCATCTTTCCTTTTAATCAGTCATACTGTTAGGCAGTATTAGCAATGTGAATGAATCTCAGTTCTTTTAAATTCCTGAGCAGGAATACCAAACATCAAACATTTGGCAGTGCTCACATATGGCATGAGTAGTGACTGTGTGCCTATACATGGCCTCTTCCAGTGGTTCCTGTAGACTGTACTGCAGGGCAGTAGGTATCACAGGACTTATGAAGGGGACCGTATCCCCAGCTTATTGCCTGTTAATCCTGCTCAGGTGTGGTTCACATACCCTCAGCTGTATGATGTCAATGGAGCCATGTATGCTCTCTGCAGAGCAATGAGATCAGTCCCCACCTAGAGACTATCTATGTATCAGCAATTAATTATACACTGTTTTTGATAAAACAGTTAACTCCAGTTGATGTAAATTTGCTAAATGTTCTAGTCAATCTAAAGCTACATTTCTCTAAAAAAGATACATACACGAAAGTGTAACCAAGATCAAGTAAAGAACACAGTCTCAGAAAATGTTAGCTTATTGAAATCAACACATTCTTTGGAACACAGTTAAAAAACTAAAATGGAGGTGAAGTGTCTATTCTACTCAAAAGTGCAGAGTAATGGAAGAAACAGGACTCAGTACAACTGCCACCTTGGTAGCTGAGTCCTACCACACAGAAACCATCTCTGGCTCAGGAAGTACCTGAGCCATCACAGGCAAGAGGGGAGTAGGACAGTCTCCAGGGAAGGATCGCTCTGTGCTTGCTTTGTTTTAGCCCTTCCCTAACCATTGTCTATTGACTACCGTAGGAGGAGGACACCAGGCAACACAGAGCTTTGGCTGGACATGGTAAGACTGTATTTATGTTTTTTCTGGTATGGTTGTTTTAAATAGTCTAGAGGCAGATGTCCTGTAAGAGCCAGGAAGCAAGGAAAAAGACCTGTAAAGCCCCAGGGAGTTTTAGTTCGATGAAGTAATCAGGAGTGAACTACAGAAATTTAACTTGGAAAATAAGTGTGTGTGTGTCCCCTTCAGTAGTCACAGCAAAATTAGTAAAATGCATCTGTTTCTATCCATGCTGCTGTTGGGTGAACTCTACATACTCTTCAATATCATGGGCTGTTGGTGGTGACCATCAAGAAACATATATTTAGTCTTGCTCAGTAGTTTTCCGCCAGTGCAGGCCATTTCCTTAAGGGCTGAGGAAGCTTCAGGTAGACTGAAGTCACAGGAAAGCAGGATGTGACCCTGTGTAGCCTCTCCTCAGTGGAGATATCATTCAGGTCAGCCAGGAATATAGTAATGTCTGGTCGTTCTAGCTTAGGCAGAGAAACTAAGCTTGAGAAAAGTACCTGCGGAACATTTCTGGCTTCCCATTTGCTGGTCCGTTTTGATGGCCAAAGCATAATTCAAGGTTCACACATTTTGTTCATGTCTGTGATGACCTGAACTGTCATGGATGAGAAGGTGAGGAAATAGAAAGAAGATTAACAGGCAAAGAACTGGGGGTAAGAGTTGGAAGAGAGCATAGGGCTGTTGCGCAGGGAAGGGATCAACAGGAACGCCTAGTACGGTGGAGAGGATGGTTGGGTGTAAAACGTGAGTAACAGGTGGAGAAAAGGATTTAAAAACTGTGGGTAATCTGAATTCCTCTTACCTCTGTATGTGCTGGGGTGCATAAAACCCTATACTTCTTAAACGGGATCCGGAAGGAACGAGGTGTGTGGAGCAGTACTGATGTCTTAGATTCATGTCTGTGAGGTGTTTGCATCCAGGTGAGATAAGGGGGCCACTGTGTACACTCACGCATCTTCAGCACTGTGAACGAATGTGTGGAACCCTTCCCCTGTGCACTTGGCACGCTTTCTTGGAAGGGATGTCCTACAGCACTCCTTCCTACACTGTCAAAGGTGGTTCGGTTTTGATGCTTTGGAGAAAGTCCTCTGCTCGCTGCCTGAAAACATGGCCTGCTCCTGCACTCGTGGCTCCGGGCAAAGGCCTGGTGGCAAAGCCTTGCCTTCTTTCCAGGGCTGCTGGCCCAGAAGGACCTCAGGGTCCCCCTGTGGGGGTGATTTGACACCATCGGTCCCCACAGTGCCCTGACAGCCATGGCAAAAGGGGAGGGTATGCAGAGCTGGGGTGATCTTGCCTACCCCAGCGGCCTGCACCACAGGCCTTGCTGCCCGCCCTCACTCCCTGACCAATGCGTGGGGCCGCATCCTGTGGCAGTAATGAAGCTCTTGGCAGGTTACAAAGGCACTGGCGTTATTACTTCCCCTTTGCATAAACATGCAAAATTAAGGGCAATTATCTGTGGCGTGCGGCGCAGGGGGCAATGTTTGATTAATGTCTAAGGGAGGTGCGTACCTCTCCTGGAGACATCCAGCCCTCGTCAGGTCAGCCAGGGCTGTTCTCCCTCACCTCACCACTGGGAGATGGGCATGGTGCCGCGGGCTGCTCACTGCAGAGCTGGGGTGGTCGGCAGTAGGGATGCCACCTTACTGATGTACTGCAGGACCTGGGTGTCCCCCTCAGCTTGGCTGCAGCCCAGCTCATCTAACACTCAGGGAGTTCAGGTGCCATCAGCACGAGGTGGCCACTTCATGGGGTGTTAGGTTTTAGGGTTTTTTCAAATCGCACTTTTTGACGTGAGCACCAGAAGTCTGCCTAGGTGCTTGTGCAGGTGCTGCTGCCATTGCTGGCGCTTGTGCCGGTGGGCAGGGCAGGAGGGGCTGCGGAGGTGAGGAGAAGCAGCACCAGCATTCAGGGATGGTGGGCAGGCAGGAGTAGAGGCACTGCTTGTGCTCAGAGGAAGCTGGAAACATTCAAAGTGAGCCCTGGCCATGAATGCAGAGCGAAAGCTAAGAAATGCTCGAGCTTCTCTCCTGCAGACCTGCTAGGTAGTACTGCTGCTCTGAAAAACAGTGCTCCTTCGCCAGCTGCAGCGAGGCTCAGGCACTCCGAGGTACCATTGAAGCATACCGATGCATCTGAGCGCTTCCAATGCTCCTGCTGGCTGGCCGCTTGCTGGAGAAGAACCTCACACACCAGCCCTTTTCTGGCCTGGTCCTGCACGCTGTTGTGAGCTCTTTAACCTCCCAGGCTTCCAGTGATTTTTGCAGCAGGGAGATATTCCCCCATTCCTCCACTTCATCCTTGCCAGGGCTGTCAGTGCTGTATGCAGTGTGACAGGACCCGGGGTCTCAGGGGGTTTGATCTCACCTGGCACATCCCACAAAGCTCTGCCGGGGATGGGCACTCCTTTCACACAAACTTGGTGGCAGTGCTAAGTAAGAATCAGTCATGTATGGGATGGCTTCTAACTCCCCAAAACAAAGACTGAGAGAAGCAGCCTGAGGGAAGCATGAACAATGGCGAGAGACAAAACTTGATAAAGTTGGGGAGGGGGGGGGTAGAGGCCCTCCAAGCCTTTCCAAGGAATGTCTCAAACAGTCGCAAGTACCCTGAACTGAATAATGCAGGCCTGGTGCTTAACGAACAGGTAAGGCTGACACTTTACCTATGTGGGAGGAATAGCAAAGGATGTGGCTGGGGGAGGAAGCCCTGTGGAGGCAGGATGGTTCTGCCCTGGTGCAACTTGCGCAGTTTGTTAACTCTTTGTTTTCGGGGCCATCGTGTCTGACGAACGACCTTTGCCTCATTACTCGTGAAATGCGTATTAAAGCTGACACCCCTGCATATGCTAATGAAGGTTACAGAGATCATGCTAAACATATGTGACTACAGCACCCCTCTCTCAACCCAAATCATGCTATACATCACCTGGGGGAAGGGGGGAGAACCTGAAACGAAGCTACAACCATAGCAGGAGGGCGGGTCATACTGATACAGCATACATAAATGGGAAGATATGTGCCACTAAAAAGAAAGAGAAAAAAGGAGAAGAAAGGAAGAAAGAAGAAGGAGAAGGTGGAATTCCGCAGAAGCATGCTCTTGCTAACCAGAAACCCCTCTGCTGGCTGGACCAACCTGGAACCAGAACCAGTGATCTCTTTATCTATCTATCTATCTATCTATCTATCTATCTATCTATCTATCTATCTATCTATCTATCTATCTATCTATCTATCTATCACTCGCTCACTCTCTCTCTCCCTATGTTTCTCTTTTCTGTTAGTTAAGTAACACAAGGCGTACCTTACCGCTTGCCGTAATTTGTTATATACCTAACCAATTATCAGAAAACCTAGTTTAAGACATATATTAATCACTGTGGGAATCTAATAAATGTTTGCATATGGACCTTGAGAGTTGTCTCACCTTAGTCCACACTGTTGGGGATTTGCGAGTCTGAGTCACTCACCCTCCTCTTCTGAGTGGGTTGTGATAGGATTTGCTTTCAGAAATGTGGTACTGGGTGACAGGTCTAGTCTCAATGCTATTCTCCACCAAATAGTTGATACAGCATTTACCAGAGGAGCAGCAGGGCACTTTATAAGAAGAAAATATTACAAATATATGCAAAGAATATTGAAAATGGATGCTTTGATTGCACAGCCATCTAGGCTCTGGTGTAGTATGACAATATTGAGCAACCACTGCATAGACAATCGGCCTGTTAAATAAGCTGGCTGGCAGCATTGCTGCAGATGCCAGCAGGTCCTGACGTCAATCTGCACTGCAAAATGTTTGCAAATGCAAAACAGAGATGTCTGGTTTTGAGTTGTGTCACAGTTACACTTAGCAGTTTAAAAATGGACCTTCCATCCTCTTCTGAGATGTGTGGTTAGGAGGATATATATCAGCCTTGGCAGCACCTCTCCATTTGGAACAATTAACTGAGAAAACAGACAGAAAATCAATACTGTTGAGGACTAATGAGCCAAAGCATGTCCTTCAAGTGAAAATGTTTGCAGTTTTTCTTTAACATGTCATGGAGCCTCATGTAAGATAGCTACAAAAGGGATGAGTGGCAGAAAGACATTAATTCTGCGCGGTCCCCACTGTCACAGTAAAAAGTACCACAACGAGGTGGTGCGACGGACTACTGCAAACCAACCAACTCAGACACTGGATGTTTCTTTAAGCTGACGTTGGAGTTAGGAAGTGAGTTTGGCTTATTCACCTCTTTTTCCCCCCTAGATTTCTTCTCAGGGATCTTGTTGAGATTTTGCTATTATTTCTCTCTGCTGCATCTGGACTGTGATAAGGGCCCTTCCAACCGGTGGAGGCGGCTGCGTGCCTTGTCCCTCTGCTCCTTTTGCATGCGTCAGCGTGTCTGCCTGGGAGAGCTGCGCGCCCAGCTCTGCTGTCGGGGGAGAGGCAGGACTTCTTGCACTGGTTGGGTACAAAACAGAGCGCGCACACAGATTTTGTTTTTACTCAGTTGCAGAAGAAGTCCTGCTTGATCCTTGCGGCGCTGTTCCTCCGCCTGAGATCCTTGCAATACTGCAAACGGACAGACGATGGCACTCCAGCATCGCCTTTCCCCTCTTCCTGCCGCCACGGACGCATCTGCGGGATCGGCTCGTTCCCGGAGCTCTGACCTCCAAACTTCCAGTTTCACTTTGCCAACGGCCGTTTTGCACCCGTTCTCTCTTGAAACAACATTGTGCATGGACCTACATAGCTCCTCTCCATCTTTGGTATTGGCTGCCTGTCCTACGTACAGATAGAGTAGTATCCCCTCCGTTGCACCAGGCTGTACAAGGCAAAACGCTCAGAGCCTCCACTTAGAAAACAGACTTTCCTCCCCCTTGATTGCTGCATCTTTCCCAGTGCAGTTCATCCGTCTTGAGAAGGGACTGTTGTATACCACAGGGATGACATTTTACCGTCACTTTGTACAACAGTATCTCTCCTGACACTGCTTAAGACCACATTTTCTTTTTACAAGGCTACATCACATTGGCAGCGTATAATCATCCCATAATCACCTCATATGCACAAGTCTTTCTCTGCTTCACTCAATTCTAGCAGATGAGTTCCCAGCTTACAGAAAAAGAGTTTTGTCATCAGTTCCTTATTGCAAGACCTTGAGCATTATACTACCAAATTTCGTCTTATTTATATTAATACTCCAGTCTTCAAGCTCACTCAGTTCTTCTCCGACTGCATCCCCAATTCTTTTCTCTATGGGTGATGCCTCCTACCTTTGTCTCATCAACAGATGCCATTAATGATGCCGTTAATATTGATTTCAGATCATTAATGCAAATATCAATCATTACCACCTCTGATGATCACCATTCACAACTGTTCTCTGACATGGTATTTACCACCTTAACAGCAGCCATTGTCACATCCCCTTAGCCAGCTCCTTGTCCACCATACAGTTCCCTACTGCTAGAGTTTCTTGTGGCTTGTTCCCAAATGAAATGAAGCCCAAACAGAGGTGACGTGTCACTCTAGTTTTGACTAGGGCAATGTCAGGTGAGTTGGGCAGGACTCAGCAAAACCAGTCTCCACTTTAGTGTCTTTCATTATCCATTTCTTTGAAATCCCAGAAGGAGCATTCACAGGAGAGCCCTGGCCTGGGATTGCCCAGGATGAAATTGCTCCCAGAGTGAAGCTGCCCCATGCTGTTTCTGGCTAGGCAATGGAAAAGGATGAACTGCACTAGTGCCCAGAATAGAGGAGTGTGCACTCGCACTCAGATATCCAAGGCCAGCCCTCAACCGCACCATTAGACTTTTCTGATTTATTTGGCGCTCCCTAAGAGAGTAGCTGGAAAAGTAGCAGTGTCCCTCCTCTGCTGTAGTGGATGTGCATCTTTTCAGCTGCGGCACGGCTGCCTGCCTCACACCTCTCTGCACTGGGAGCAGGGGCCTTGGCTGTGGTGAGGCAATACCTGCTGGATGCCCTACGGCGTGACAGGCCTGATACCAGTTTAAGCGGCCAGCCCCACTCTAGGAAACCATTTTGCTTTCTGTGCAACTTCTGCTGTTAGCACGGTCGCCCTCCAAGCAGCACAGGTCAGAGCTCTGAAGGGCTTTGTCGGGGAAGTAGTGGTGGAGCATCCAGTCCTTCCCTCCCAGCTCCCTCCCGCTCTCCAGTGAGCTGGGGAATGCAGCAACAAGTAACTAATGTGCTGGGCCCTGTGTTGCCCTCACTGGCAGGGAAATCTCTTCGCTCCTGTACAACAGGCAGCTTGTAGTCAGAGCTTCAGGAGTGATTACAGTATCTTGCACTAGTAACAGCATTCCAGTCCTGCTTTGATCACAAGGAAGGCGAAAGCAAGGCAGGGTGACTTTCTTGAGGTCGTCACGAATCAAAGCTAAAGCCAATGCTCCCTACAGGAAGGGTGGGCGGGAATCTCACGCTTCCTAATCCTTCACCTTCTCACTGCAACATGAGGCCACCCAAGGGCTGCACTGTGAGGTGTGGCTGGGTTGACTGCAGGTGAGTTACCCCAGCTGAGAGATGGGCTGTGATGCGCACACATCCTGGCATGTTGCAGACATACAAAGAAAGGAACTGGTTGAAATTTTAAACTATTGCTGATATTGTAGACCAGTGCGCTTGAATCAAACTGGCAGGTTCTTCTTTGGGGTTTTCTAGACAGTAGGGAGCACACTTCCTCTATTTTTCAGCAGCTCTGCTGGACATATCCAATAAAATCCTCTGCATTTCAAAAGAGGCTGTAAATGAAATGCTTGTGATGTGGCTGCGCCAGCTAGACAGGGAGCTCACTATGTGAAAAAAAAACTTTATAGCTGCACTTCTGGTGGGGACTGGCTTGCGAGGATTTGTGGCAAACCCTACACCATGGCCCGGGGACATGATTCTGATCCCCACACTCTGGGGCCACCATTTAATTAAATATCTCACAGCTTAAAATCTTTATAGGATTTAATTTTTAGAATATGTAGAAATTTCTAGCCCAATGTACTTATGATTCAAATATATGCAGTTAATTGATGTTTCCTGTGGCTTCCAGATGGTCTAAAAGGAACATTTTATATTGCCCTGATTACTAGCACAAGAAAGAGATTTTTAGGAAGGAAATGGAGCACTTCAACCTGAGACAAGTATTTGCAGTGAAGCAGACAAGGAGGTCACAGAGAAAAGGAAAGGACCGTCTGGATGTTTTACTTTGCCATCAGGATGTCATTCTTGCCTTGGTCCCCCTCTTTAATGATTTTTAGTATGGGGAAAGACAGAGCCAGTTGTAACCAATTTTATGTGTTTTTATCTGATAGGAGAGGAAAACAACTGCTGCAATGACTGAACTGCCTACATGGAAATTATGGACAACTTAGGCATCTCTTTCTCCATAAAAGAAATAAACTTGGTGGAGGTGGCACTGATCCTGCTGTTGTCTCCCATGGAGACAGCAAGAGCCTGGTCCCTGCATCTTGAATGCAGTGTGGTCAGGAGGAAATGCAGAACCTGCTCAGGTTCAGAGCATCTCTGGGGCTCCGAAGTTTTGCCCTTTGGGCTGATACAGGTTGTAGTTTGGTAAGGTCACTTCAGGAGAAGGGTCCTTCCACAGACTGAGTGTCTCCAGGATGCTGTGCTGTATTTTCAGGACATTGCAGTAGGTAGTGTTAAGTGGTAGTATGTGAGTTGAGGGGTATATTTCTCAGCCATCAATTGCTTGCTGTCAAGACCCTGGGATTGCCCCTGGTGTTTTTTAGGATGGGGTAGTGTTACTTGACAGATCTAGCCCTGTGTCACTTAAGCAGAAGCCATTGCAAAGACAGAAGTCCTGTGCTAAGCAAACTTTTTATTTACTTTTTCACTTCAAAGGCTAAAAATATCAGTGACACAAGAAGCCCTTGATGGACAGGTACTGCCCCACATCACCAACACCTTGTCCCACTTATGTCCAGCCTACAGTACTTTCCTCATCTTGTCTTCTGAGATATTCTTTCTTCCCTCCTCCTTCCAGCCAGCCTGTGAGCTCATGGCAGGCTCCGTAACCTCAAGCAAAGTGATGAAGCACCAGTGACTTCTTCCCCTTCTCCCGAGAGCTCAGTTGACTCCTTATGGACAGCACACAATGTGGGAACAGATCCGCTCAAGCTGATGTGTGCATCCCTCACAGGTCTTGCTTTGCATGGCTGGCTGTGGAAACCTGTTTTTCTCGAACCTCTGATAACCTTGCTTAGATAAGCTTTGTGAAACAGGACTTTGGAAAGACCTACCTTTCCAGGATAATTTTGTGCTTTACTCTACTTTTCTTCAAATTTGCTCCTTTCTATTTTCCTTTCCCCTCCATCACTGGCAATTCCTACCCATTCTCATTCCCTCAGACATATTTTATGGTCAGCGCTAAAGCACACATGATTCCCTGGAAAGGCTCTTGTCAACATGCTCAGAAGAGGACTGAGAAGTTAACACTGGAATTAGTGCCAGTAAGATCAAAATTGCATCCTGAAAATCCTTCTTCCTTGCTGCTTGTCTCTAGAGGTGCCTGTTGTCCAAAGACACCAATGTTTTTGGCGTTAACGTTTCAAAGGTGCCTAAATCTCATTCTTGTGGTATACTCAGAGGCATCTCAGTCTTGACAAGGCTGATCAGATTGCTGTCTATCCCTTATCTAGGCCTTATGTTTTTAAACTGAGGTGATAGCAATCAATCACTCTCCCCTAATACACCAACTTAGTGAGCAAGTAATCACAACAGGCCTGACTTTTTAAGCAGTGAAATGACTGACTTTAGCTCTGAGTGAATACAGCAGGTTTGGCACAAGCTCTATCTGTCAGAGAAGGGATACAGTCAACCCAGTTTGAAATCACTCCTGAAGACACAACAAAGGGAAAAATTTAAATATTCTCAGAAAATTATTTGAAAATTCATTCACGTGAATGAATGCTCTAGATGTACTCCATGTCCTAGAAGTACTTGATCACGTAGTTGAGGAATAGAAATAGTGCTACCTGACCTATCTTCCCTATTAAGCAATTCTGTTTAAAGCTGGAGCCTGTGGTGTTAGGTAGTCTCCCCGTACACACACTTTTAAAAGGTGAAAATATGTTTGGGAAACAGGGTCATGAAGCGTAATTCAAGCAACAAACCCCAAGGAATGCCAGCTAGAACACAGGTCCCCTAAGACAGAAAGAGGCCCAGTTCTTCCCCAAGCAAACGGTTTGCTGCGAGTATTTCACGCTGCGCTGTGCACAATGAATCACACAGCTTCTATACTCATCTGCACCCTGGGTCACCCAGTGGGGATTCCTTCACTTCAGCCATTCAAAGCGAGATGCTATAAAAAAACCTTACTAATAATACTTCCCAGCTCTGCTGCAACTTTGTCTGCAAGCACTTTGCAGAGAACAAGAAAACCATTCATCTAGAGAAGGGTGCAAAAAGTTTGGACAAGGCAGTTTGCTCAGCTCTTGTATGTCTTTGCTTGCTATCAAACCACCTTAAGGGGTTTAGTGTTTTTTTCGATATGACAGCCTAATAAGAGCTTTTGGGAAAAACACAAGAATGTATTCATTAAGCAAAAAATCCTGTTTCTCCAAGGCATTCCTCATGTTGGCTGGAGTATTTTTGTAGGGCTTTAAACAGGGAAAAGCATACAGTCTCTAAAGCTCGCAAATATGTATATATTTCCCTGATGATGCACACAGGGCAGGAGAAGTTAGCCTCTAAAAGCAGAGGTGTTTTTGCTGTGTTACCCTTCAGGGCTCTGATCATCTCCTGGTACTTCAATTAGTTCTGTTAGTAGGGACAGAGTGGAATTGAGGTTAGAAGGTATACCGGGTCAGAGCAAAGGTTTGCCATCTCCCTAGATCAGTTATTAAACTAGCCCTTTGGCAGCAGCCCATTTATTTGGCTTTCACTCTCCCTTTTGACTGAAAGCCTGCTGAGAACCAGGGTGAAGACCCCTAACCTGTAACGTGGCAGCAAGTTGTATATGCCCCTTTAGTCCTGTCTGGCTGAGTGGGAGTTATGAAGCCGGTCTCCATTAAGAAATTTCTAATTGAATTGGTCTGTAAGAGGAAAACAAGTTCTTCCCTGAAGCTTTTGGCCTCAGTCTCATTTGCTCCTTGCCCTCAATTCCCCCCAGTCCCCTGGCACCAGGAGAGAGGCAGAGCACAGGGGTCAATAGCTGCCTACGCTGCCCTGCTGCCCTGCAGCTCCCCGGCCCTTGGCAGCTCCTGGCACGGACAGCCTCCTCCGGCTCTCCACTCTGGAGAGGCGGGGGTCTGCCTGGCAGAGCAGCTAAGGAGGAAAAGAGAGGGGGGACTTTTTTCTCAACTGAAGTTAACACTCTGGGCAAGATGCTGCATGTGCCCAGCCAGGCAGAGCTGTGGCGGGGGGCCACGTGCTTTGCCCCAGCATTAGCGGGTCTTGCCTGGCATGGAATTTCTTTTCACTGAGACTCAGGAAAATTGTCTCATAGAGCACCTTGCAGCACTTTCCCTTTGTTTGTACCCAAATGCCTCTTATGCCAACATAAATCTAGAGCCAGGGCATTGACTTCAAAGGAACAAGAGGCAGCATTGTGCCAGCAGGTTTGCCCGAGAGCAGAATCAGACCCCCAGGGCCCAGGAGAATCTGGGGATGGGTGAGGTTCCTGTGCATTTAAGAGCTGCATCACAAAGGCGGGGCCAGATGATCCGTCCTTTCTGTCCAGCTCTGGAGGAAATGGGGAACAGCTTGATCCTTTAGGGCTGACAAAACCCCTCAGCATGACGCTGACCACAGAGACCGAGAAGTAGGTAAAGCCAGCTATTGTGGCAGTCCCCAAAATAGAGGCTGAGGGGAGGGCATGTGGCCAGACGCTGCCGAGCCCTGCCTGGGCTGGACCCAGAGGGCTGCAGCCAGTTGCTGTAGCCCAGAATAGAGCAGACGCGCTGGGGCTGCTACAGGGCTGCTTGGGAAGGGCAGGAGAAAAGCCCTTTTTGCCACCATCCCCCAGACGTAGCCCAGGGAAAAGGAGGGACACTGGTGGAACAGCACTGTATTTGCACACTGGGCAGTAAGCATCACAAAGCTCAGAGAGTCCAACAGAGACTAAACGGGCCAAAGGTTGTGAAACGGGAGACAACAGGGCCTCCTCCTATTGGAAAGAAAGCTTGCCCCAGTTTCATTCTTGTAATGAAGCACTGATTTTGCAAGATACCAGCCAACTTGCCAGTTAGTCTGTTGTCCCTCTCTGCACCAAACTGGACAATTTACCAAGCAGCTGGGGGCCACATGGACCTGCGGGCTTGTGGTAGTGAAACACTTCCATATCTTACCTCCAGATCCTTCACAGGCAGGAGGTATCACTGATGGGAGGTCAGTCAGATGAACCATGCCTCATTTGCCTCCTTGGATTAATAGCACTTTCCTTCCTCTTCAGCATTTCTTAGCAAATAAAAACACTAAGGGACTCAAACATGCCCCAGATTACCCACACTAGGACACAGCACACCATGTGTTTTCTTAAAGAAGCCTATTGCCCCTTCCCTAGCTCTGCCCTGTCTCTATCTTTAGCCCTTTTTAGAGTAAGGTCACTTTATTTATGAGGCTGCCTTTGCGTTTAAGCTAGTGCAATATTATTGTTATCACACTAATTTTTCTTCCTCTTGCTTTCTAACAGTGCAATATGGTGTGGCACTACTCTCTCATTCTCTCTGCACACACCATTTTTTAAATCAAATTAGAAAGGACTTCCCCAGAAGCCGTTCTCTCTGCCACATGTAATACCAACGTGAACTGCTCTGATTAAATAATCCTGATGTTGGGTAACTTTTCCAAAGAAGCTCTTTCTGGCTTGAGACGTGTGTGCACTTGAACTTGGTTCAAAGAAGACAGTCCCAACACTATGGGTTCAGCTGCCTTCTCCTGCTTGACTTGTACAAGCAGATCCCTGCTGGAATTTGGGCCCTTGTGTAATACAGCAACAGCTGCTGCTGGCCTACAGCACCTCGTCCCACTGCTCATCACGGAGACGGTGTTCCCACCGGACAAACCTTGCTGCACAGGGTCTAGCATGGCCTTTCTGGTGGGTTGTGGGAAGAGCAGGGACTGCCGCTGCCTTGCCTGTGGATTCTGGAAATAGGAGCAGATACCTGATGAGACAAAGGGCTGGAGAGCGAGTACAGGAATGGTTTGGGCTGAAGTCCATCTCTTTCTGTGAGCTGGATGGAAAATCTCACTCCTGTTACTGAGTATCAGCAATGGCTAGCATTTCTTCAGAAGTGTATGCTAATTGGAGCTTTTAAGTCATCAGCAGCTCAGTTTTATTACAGCTAGACATGGTGGGCACCAAACAGACAGTCTGACTCTGCAAGATGGTCTCAGCTACGACGACTCTGTATATCAAGTACTAAAATGTGGCTACAGCTAAAAGCTTTTTGGTAGTTTTGGGTTTTTTTCATTCCAGTTTAAATGAGTTAGGGCAGAGGTGACATCATGTTATTTAATTCTGGTTATTAGTCTGAAGTTTTCTTTAATTAAAGCCAGATCCTGATGCTGTTACTTCTGTTCAATCGACCTGGAGTCAGAGGGGTGACACAGGGAGTAAAGAGTGACCCAGCTTGTACCTGTCCTGTAGATTATGAATTCCTAGAGGGCTGAGAGTCTCATATCATTCAACTGTGAAGTGCCGTGGTGCTGTATAAACAATAAATAAATATAATTTTTCATCTTTCTTTTTAATTTTTATTGTCTTACAGACTTGGATAAAGCAGCATTTCCCTGTGTTGTAAGAGCAATAATGTCTCAGACTCTCTAGGAGTTACACAGACAATATTATGCACCTGATTTAGCTAATTAACAAAGGAGAAGCCATGTTGTGAATGCAGTGTTTGCTTCCCACTGGCTTCTTACATGCTGTGCCTATCAAAAGAGAACAGCAAACATGTGTAGAGAAATGAAAGAAGCCTCTTTGATTGTGTGGACTTTCTAATAAGTGGCACTTTGCATTTTGTAGATCAAGGTCTGGAAATAACACTGGCAGTAATTATGCACATGTGGCATGTCACCTTGATGCACTGGTATGGAATTGAAGGGGAGAACAAATTTACATAACTAATCACTGACAAACAAGATAAAGTGATTGCTATTAGCAAGTTAACTTTTCTCTACAATTACCACCCTGTGCTACCTGAGATACCCCACGTAGGAGCTCTGTCAAGAACAAGGATGGCCTGCTGTTCTTCAGATATCACCACACTGCCTTTTTTGTGGTAAATCATAGAATATCCTGTTAATTTACTTTTCATCCTTGGCTGTGAAACTTGGAATCATCCTATATGAAGAAGCAGAGAGAACAAGGCTCTGTCCCTCTGGCGTACCTGTGGATGAAGATTATGCACAAATATAAATTGCAAAACTTTGTGGATGGTCCTAAAAACTGGGCTCGTTCAGAACACAACACATGGGGGACCCAAAACAATAGGTGATCACAAGTTTTACATGGGTTTTGAAACTGGATTATTTCATTCTTTTCAGATTTCAAAGGGACACATTTCTATGCTTTCCTCTGCAGCTACTAAGCCTGGAAACTCTGTCTTTAGCCGTGAGATTTTCCAGTAACTGGGATCGTAGCTGTTGAGGTGCTGGCATTAAATACTGTGAATCTTGTCATTAAACCAGGCCTTCCTCGCAGGGGTGTGCTTCTTTTTGTCAGCTGGATGGCTCCTCTCTCTGGCAAACACACACTTCTCATTGAAAAGAAAGTGACATAAGTTGCTATGTCTGGAAGTGGATGTGTGCGGCTCCTTAGATCACGGATGGAATTGCTGAGCTCCATGCTGTTTTTCTGTCAATAATGACCTCCCTGTCCCCCTCCGCATGCTGGTTTTTGTGCCTGACTTTTCATGTTTACACTGTGAAGGGTAATGGTTTCTGCCTGCCAACCAACTTCTTCCCTTAAAAGCATCCTGCTTATGTATTCCTGTGGTTCTCCTCCTTGATTTCGGGGTTGGGACTCAGACATGGCTATTCAGCAGACCAAGAGCTCACAAAAGTTTAGTCTCAGCTCAGTGGTACCCTCTTCTCTGGTTCACAGAAGGATTAATGAAGCTGTTCCCTGGAGTGAAAAAGCTGGAAATAGAGGAAAGTGCTGGCCAAGTGGCTCGGCTGCGTGGCAAACTCTGGCGAGGTGCGTCTGGTTCAAGGGCTTTCCTGGTTTGCACCCCTGGGTCTGGGAGATTCTGCTCTGCAAAGTCTGTCTCATGTAAGGGCTAGAGGAGAAGTGGCTGTAAAGATATGCTGAGGATAAACACAAGCAACTTTATGGAGTCTTTCTAGTCTTTTTTTACTTCTCTGTTTTTACTTATAGCTCTGCTCAGAGAAATGGGACTTTCAAACCCATTCTTTGAAAATAAAGAGAATTGTGCCAAAAATATTTCGTTAACTACACCATCATTTTTCTCCCTTCTGTCTGGAGCAGTCCTCAAAGAAAGGGAAGGCAACTGCGCACAATTAGCACAGACTATGCCAGACAATTGAAAAAAAAAATGGAGTGAAAGAAAAAATAATGGAGATTGAGAAAAGGTCCTCCTTGCCACATAAAGCCACAGAGAGAAACCAGAGGGGAAGCCTAGGGTAACACACCCCCACTGTGGCTTCAGTTAGTAACATTTGGGCCTGAAGATTGTGTTTGCAAAATGTGTTCATCAGGGTAGCCTGGTTCATCTCACCTCCATGTCTGTTCAAAGGTTCATTCTTCACTGAGCCAGTCATGTTGGCAAAGCTCCTCTTGTCTGGAGACTGCAGAAGAATACCAGGGTAAAAGGTGTTATGTTACGGCCAGCTGGGAAGTCTGTCTTGTCTTGCATGCAGCAGTGCTGGACAATGACTGCCAACGTGTTCACATGCTTGAGGTGGCCTTTTGTGCTGCATGAGAAGCAGCTGCCCTGCCCAGGGATCTTGTGCCTCTGAGTTGGAAAGTGAACTCTAAAAGACATTGAGACTGTAAGGAAAGGCCCCACCATAGTGATGTGTGACCCCACACGCTTAGAGGTTTTTGTTGCACTGGTGTGTGGAAGATCAGGGAGTGTGTTCTGTCCGGCATGCAGAGACGCTGTCCTGACCCTGTATGGCGTGGCTGAACTGGAAGCAAAGGGGATCCAGCAGCTCACGTCCACATGGCGACCACGAAGCAGGAGGTATTGGGCAGGCTGAAGCATCGTAGCCCAAAAAAGAAGTAGAATGGTCAAGTGTTTCCTAATCTAGGCAGGGAATTTCCCCCAGGAAGAAGGGGAAAAGTTTTATTCAGTAATTTTCAGGACTTAAGGATCAGTTTGCGTAGGATGATCCCTACAAGCATTAATGTAACTGAGGGTGTTCTGAAATCTAGACTCTTGCTGAACTGTAGGCAGTGGGCGTAAGAGTCAGCAAATGGGAAGAGGTCTCCTCTGGACAGCTGTAGTCTGTTTTCCTGCTGATTTCAGAGATGGGAGAGCTCTGGAGAGTTAAGGAAAGATCATTAACTTTTGATGGGTTTTGATGGTCATTGCTGTGGGCAAAAGCTGTATTTGCCTGTAGTAAGAAAGGGATGACTTGGTGTCATGGTTTAACCCCAGCCAGCAACAAAGCACCACACAGCCGCTCATTCACTCCCCAGCTCCCAGTGGGATGCGGGAGAGAATTGGAAAAAAAGCAAAAATTAAAACTCATGGGCTGAGATAAAGACAGTTTAATAGGACAGAAAAGGAAGGGAAAATTATAGTAGTAGTAAAAATAATAATAATAAATATATATACAAAACAAGTGATGCACATGGCAATTGCTCACCACCTGCTGACTGATCCCCAAGCAGCTATCTCCCTCTGGCTAGCTCCCCCAGTTTATATACTGGGCATGACATAATAGGGTATGAAATACCCCTTTGGCTTGTTTGGGTCAGCTGTCCTTGCTGTGTCCCCTCCCAGTTTCTTGTGCACTCCTAGCCTCTGCTGGCAGGGCAGTATGAGAAGCCGAAAAGTCCTTGACTTAGTATAAAAACTGCTTAGCAGCAACTAAAACATCAGGGTGTTATCAACATTATTCTCATCCTAAATCCAAAACACAGCACTATACCAGCTACTTGGAAGAAAATTAACTTTATTCCAGCCAAAACCAGGACACTTGTGTTTCTATCAATCAAGTTTGTGTCAAGAGACATTTTGTCTTTATTGTACAGGGAAGAGAAGAAATGGGGTCTATATGGAGGACATACTTCGACAGTGATTTAAAAGTGACTCTTTCTGGAAATGACCCCACCCCTGGCTTTTTGAAGGAGCCACTTCACAAAACAGAAAAGAAGGCAGCAAACAGACAACAGAATAGAAACTCAGTGTGACATCTGTCTTGCATGTATGCTTATTTTCGCTTTCTGATCTGTGAGTTTTTCAGGCACAAAATGACTAAATTTCAACAAGTTCAAATCATGCCTTGGATCATCCTATACAGCAAGTTGTTTACCCACTATATTACAGGCAAGTAATTTCAATATTGACAGATTGGCTAAAGCCCAAATTTGATATGCTGCTATTAGCATATTTTTACTGTTTCTGTGCTTACAAAGGAATCAGAATGTTCCCTGGCAGTCAAGGCTAATAAGTATGCAAATCATGATCTGTGCTTATAGGCACGCTCTTTTTTGGTACATGAATCAGTATGCCAATTTGGCACTCCCCTTTCTGATCAGAGATAAACAGAGCTGCAGGGATTAGGGTGACAGATAATTTCTCCTGAAAACTGTCTGTGTTTTGAAACACGCAGAATTGTGTTTAATCCCCCTTACTTTGCACAATGGATTTGCTATAGGAGAAGCTACTGACTGAAGGGCTAGTACACAGGTTTCTATGCCAGAATATGTGAACCCATGAGGCTTTCTACTTTCTGAAGGTCACTTTTAAGTTTCTCTCTCCAACAGCTAAAAAACAGCTTTGTATTTAATAATTTTAGGGCCTGAAAGGAGATTTATGGTACTAAGGGACCTGTATGAACCAAGAGCATGTGAAACAAGATCTTAGCACCATCAGTGATCATGGGTAGCATGCATTTATTTCTCAATATCACATATTCCCTGTCTGTGCATTCTCTTCAGTCACGACTATCTCAGTATGATGTATCACACTTCCTTAGTAGCTCACATCTCTTGAGTATCCCCCCCAGATTACTCTTCTTTGTATTGCTGAGCTCTGCCACAGGAACCTGTGTGACCGGAGCATCGCTTTGTCATATAAGGGAAATTACATCACCTTTCCTGTTCTTTCAGTGCTGCTTTTTAACTTTGGGACCACTATTCCCCTCCTTCAAAATAGTGCTTTGAGAGTGGACATCTAAAAAGCAATAAGGCATTTAGACATTACAGCAGTGGAGGTCACTGGAGTGCATAAACAGACAAAATTATACTGGAGGATACTAAAGAACATCAAAAGGAAAACTTAAGACTCCTTTCATGTTGCAGGTATTTCTTTCTCTCAGCCTCAGCCAGCCCATCACATCTCACTAGCCCTTTGTTATCTGCACCCGACTTCTCTCTACTTACAGTAATAGCTGCTGTTTACATCCCACAGTAGAACTCTTTTATCTCAACTAAGACTCCTTTGAGAGCATCAGCAAAGGGGCTGCTAAGTGTCATCCCCATTGAATGTAAACGGGAGTGTCTCCTGTGTTTGAATATCAATGTGTTTGATCATAAGTCAGGCCACGTAGTGGATTATTTGGAAGCTTCTTTGTGTGTGCAGTTGCTGATAATTCCTTTTATAATTCTTATTGTTGTCTTCTCACTTGAAGAGCTTGAATGTGCAGCTTGCTTTCTGTTGCCCATTTTTGCCTAGAGAAATAAAATGAACTTAATTTGTTCTTTTTTCCTGGCCTTCTTGGGTTAGATGCAAGCCTTCCTCACCACCTTCAGAAATCCTTTGAACTCAGTGGAGAAACTTACCCTGTAGAGCAACCTGGATGGTAATATATGAAGAAAAACAAAAATAACCAGTGCACAGGAGGCCCGGAGGTTGCCTGCACCCTAGGTGAATCCCAGCTCAGGTGATGCATCTTTAAAAGCCTGATATATGTTTCCAGCTGCCAGGGTCTTGCTGAACATCTGGCAAGGCCATGTGCCATATCAGGACTATGTAGGACCTCACAGGACCTTAACTGTCTGGTGTGATTTGTTCAATTGGTGAAGGTCTAATCGTGGATTGAGAAGTCCTGACCTCAGTTTTCTGCTGTGTGACAGATGTACTGGTATTAATCATTTAATCTCTGTGGGCTCCATTTCCCTTCTCTAAACGGGGTGCATTTTGTACTTGCTGTGAGAATAGGTAAAGAAATTAAAGCACTCAGATTTGACTTAAGGCAAAAAAGCTACGCTATGCTGGAAAATGTTTGAAGGAAAAAAATTAAAACCCAAGAAAAATGGGAAGGTAGAGTTCTTAGTGAAGATATAGAAGAGAACATTGAGATCAAATAAGGAAAAAAAGAGGAGCTTTTGGAAAAACAAAACATGCAAAAAAGTGCCCACTACTGCAGAAAAAAAAAATGTTAAGAATGGATTCCGTCTGTGGAATTGTGGCTTAAAATTCAGATTTATCCCATGTCTCAGATACATGGACTCCTTGTTCAGTCATAATATTAATAAATGGCCTTATAAAGGAGTTTTTCTGCTCATTGTGCCCTCAACAAATGTACGCAGGAAAACTTACAGCAGACTATCCAGATGTCTCCCAAGGCAAAATGATCATGTCTTGGCTGGTCTCAGGATGTTAAGACTTGGTACCATAAGAAGGACATAACTTGACAATGTAAGAAAGACATAGCCCTGTTGAAGCAAGTCCAGAGGAGGGCCATGAAGGTGGTCAGAGGGATGGAACACCTCTCCTGTGAAGACAGGCTGAGAGAGTTGAGGCTGTTCAGCCTGGAGAAACGAAGGCTCCGGGGAGACCTTATAGCAGCCTTCCAGTACTTAAAGGGGGCCTACAGGAAAGATGGGGAGGGACTTTTTACAAGGGCATGTAGTGATAGAACAAGGGGTAATGTTTTAAACTGAGAGAGGGTAGATTTAGATTAGACATATGGAAGAAATTCTTTACTATGAGGGTGGTGAGGCACTGGAACGGTTTGCCCAGAGAGGCTGTGGATGCCCCATCCCTGGAAGTGCTCAAGGCCAGGCTGGATGGGGCTTTGAGCAGCCTGGTCTAGCGGAATGTGTCCCTGCCCATGGCAGGGGGGTTGGAACTGGATGCTCTTTAAGTTTCCTTCCAACCCAAACCATTCTGTAATTCTATGATTCTATGATAGAAGGTGCTCAGTGGCATGGAGCCCAAATGTGTTCTCGACTACATGTCAACTACACTTAAAGAGCAGCCTTCAGAACAGCCCTAAGCCAGGAGTCCTTCATATTCACCCCATGCTCCACCCAGCCGTCCCTGTAAGTATGGCTGACCATGATTGCTCAGGCACAATCTGAGATCTCCAGTGTAGAATCTGCACTGCTGGAAGGAAGAAAAAAGAGGGGGTTAGACATCCATGCTAAGATTTAAAAATTGAGACAACCCACTTCCTGAAGACTCCTAACTTACAGAACGTACACCTCTCATGAGGCCATTGGTTTTCCATGTGATAATTCAAATCCTCAGGTAAGTGCCAAGGCTTCTGATGAGAAATTTTATTCAATGCTTAGGTTGTTGACCACGCGGTGAGTAACATTTTGTCAGAGTGGAGCTTCTATTTCTGCCAAAGGTGTAACTGTACTGGGTAATACATGAGCTCAATATCCATAACAAAGTAACTCCTGTGCAAGCTAAAGGCTGAATAAAAAGGTCATGTTCTATTGCCCTGGTTTTACATGGTCTCTCAAATGTCAATTAACATCTGAGGCTCCTGTGCAGAAAACAACAGTGTAATGGAGATGTTCGCAGGATCTTACAGTGTCTTCCCAAGCAGAGCAGTTAAAGGGGTACGAAACATTATTTTATGTGTTACACAGGGAGAGGGAGCAGAGCTATCCACGAGAAGGATCTAGGTTTCCTTTTAGTAAATATGTGCCTGACACAGCAGTGAAGCTAAGATGATCTTGTTTCATGGGGAAGTGGTAAGGTAAGTTTTGCAGGAAAACCATCCTAGATAGATCTTCCACTTGCTCGCATTCTTGATGGAAGGAACATGAAAGTTCTGCCAGTGCTTCAGAACCAGCATTTGCAAATGCTTCCTGCGTCTGTTTTGTTTGCTTACCTAATGACCAGTGCTTGGCCTGCCTATTATAATTAATAATTTAGGAAGAAAAGAGAATTAAAATATATTAAGGTGTATATCCTAAAGCTTGTTGCTCTTTAAAGAATTAATATTACATCAACCCCACGGAAAAAATGCGTAACTTTGCATCATGTATCAGGATCTCCACTAAAACTGCTAATTTAGTCCTTAAAAATACTAGCAGTGTATGGATGTCAGGAAGACCTCACATAACTGCATGAATAGCTTATGCTAATATGAAGAACATCATACCTTCTAAAACTCATACTGCATGGATTTAGAACCATTAATTATTGTAGCCAAAGGGACCATTTTGATGTTCTAAACTGACCACCTTCCTAACAAAGGTGAAAGAATCAATCTCATTACCCCTTTTGGAAGTACATCACTGTTATTGGTGTTATGTGTTTGAAAAACATGCAACTTTCTTAGACTTCATTCTGTCAAATACATGAAGATCTATCATATCCCTAGATAAGTTATTTGAACAGTTAATTAGCCTGACAGTTTTTGTGTCTTGTTAGGAGAGTGACCTGGTCCAGTTTCAGTTTCCAACAACTGGCTCCCAACATGCAGTTCCCAAAGGCTGCCTGACACTTCCCCAGGAAGACCTTTGTAAACTGTGATCAGGCAAACTTTAACTTCAGGTAGAGGTAAACTAGATATATCTTGGGTCTCTTGGAGGAATTAAGTATATTACATTGAGAGATATTTCTAAGTTTTAAGTTATACTGGAGATCTTTTCTGCCCACTTTTTAATTTTTCAACTTATTTTGTGAAATGTGGAAAATGGGATGGACCTAAATATTCCAAAAAGGGCCTCACAAGAGCCATTCACAGATCTGAAGTTGTCTCCTTACTCTTCTGTGAAATCCTGTTGCTTGCCCGTACCACATCTGTATTTAAACTAACAGCTACAGCATTGCACTTGGAGTACCTCTAAGGGTCTATCACTGCTTCTAAATTGGTGTGAGGCAATCTGCATTCCAGGATATATGACCTGCAGCCGGCAGAGTGAGTGTAAGGCAGGCAGAGGCATTGTATTAGCTTGATGGTAGTAGATCATAGTGATTTTCCTGTTATTGTTGGGTAACACACATTATTGGGGTTTTGATGTTTTTGGGTTTTTTTATTTTATTGCACAAACATATTTCACAGTCCTTTTCAGCCCTTGGTAAGGGAAAGGTCTTCCTCCCTTAAGCCAAATCTTTCTGAGGATCATCATTTTCTCCACCTCTGTTTTGAGCTATCTGTGATATGGAGACCCTCATAGGGTATTTTTGGATACTCTGCACTCTTTGTCTGGACAAGACTGACATCCTCAGTGTTATAAGCATTTTTTTCAGCCATTCTAATAGCTAGGAAAGGCTGATAACTAAGCTATCATTACAATGCGACTTACATGCTGACTTTTGTCATGACAACTCTGTTTAGTTGCGAGCAAAGTACTAACTACATTAAATAAGGAGTCTTTTGCCCCAAAGAAAAAGGCTAATTTTTCAGTTTGCCTGTAGCAGTAGCTAAGAGTGTGCCCCATCCAAGTCCTCTGTGTGTACACACACTGTGGGATATTGCTATGCAAAGAATTCCTGATTCAGCAAAATCTTCCAACACGCTCAGTTTGAATATGCTTGTGGAAGTATTTGCTGTAGCAACAGAAAAAATGGTAGTTCATTGAAGGAACCGTTAGCAAAAACAGGATAAAGGAGGCTGAGATGTGTGAAGAGACAAAGTGAAATCAAACAAAAATAAACATTTGCCTGCTGGAATGGGAGCAGACTTCTATGGACGGATGTGTAGACACTGGATTGGGCACCTGCTCCAGAGGACCCATGCGATGACAGGCAGTAAGTAACAGACCTGAGACCTCTTATGTGACGACCTCCTAAATTTACATACAGAAAATGCCTGTTAGTAGCAGCATATGGTCCCCTGATGCTCTATTGCTCCTCACAGTTGGCAGCTATTGCTAGTTGAACAGCACAGGGCAAAGGAAAGGAAAATGCTCCTTAGAAATTTTACTCCCAAGTAGCTATTGCTTTTAAAAGGTGTTTCTGTTAGTATACTGAAAGCATGCTTGGGAAAAGCTTTTAGAAAACATTTTTACAAAGCAAAGAATATCTGTGTAAACATGCAGTGCAATTTTAAATCTCAGCTAAGGCTGGAAACAATGCAGAAATGCAGCTGATACATTTAAAATGCAGGGAAAACAAATCTTTTGGTAACATTATTCTCTAGTTTGCCTGTAAAAGAATCTTCTTCCTTGTCTGTGATATGAGCAGCTGCTACCATTTCATCTTAAGGCTTCTCAAATCTTCACAGTCCTGGAACATATTTTGTCATACATCCATAATAACCCACAGCTTAGACAGAAAAAACCAGAGCTCCCTCTAGCCCATTGGCCATGAAATCATTCTCTAGTGATTCCAATCTCTTATGGCCTTGTTAAATTGCCCAGGCCAAATCATTTGTCAGACATACCCAGGAATAAAATTATTTTATGCTCTTGTCCAGTGTCATCCAGATCTGACAGCAGCATTCAGTATTCTGTACTTCTCCAAACCCAAATTGGAAAACAAAGCCACCATCAACTTTAGAGATGGGAAATTACTGTAGTGAATTTTACAAGGGCTAAAATTCTCATGTGCTGGCTCATTAGTTCTGCCCAGTCTTTCCTTTCAATGTCCTCTGGATCCAGATATCTAGATCAAGAAATTTTCTTATATTTTGAGTGGGGGTCAGCTGCAGAAGGTGGACTTGACTTCTTCCTAATCACATCTGCATTTGACTGTAAAGGATTTGAAGCTATTCCACTGCTGTTTCTCTTTTCTTTATTTCCTCTTTTTTCCACTTAGAAAGAGTGTAAATAAATGGGAAAACAACCTAAATACCAGAGCATATTTCTTCCCTGGTTAAAGCACTGGAAATCAGTATGTACTTTAAGACATGAGAGCAATTGGATTTGAGATAGCTAACCATTGCACTAAATGATGCCAATGCTTGTTGAGCAATAAAGCTGCTCTGCTGCCACTGCTTCTTCATAAGCAGCCTCCAGTTCCTGGTACCAGAACCAGCCATGATCATGTAACACTAGAGATCCCAAATGATTTCACATCAGATGTTGCCTAATACTTCATCTGGAAGCCTGCTTCCCTCTTCTTTTCTCTTGTTAAGGGTCATGAAACCTTGGAGACTTGTGCACATTCTTATCTTTAAACAAGTCTTGTCTGATGAAAATGCAAAATGGATAAGGTGAAATGTCTCTGTAAGCCTTCCCAAGATGCAGCCTTGCTGCAGCCAGTCTCCCACTGACTCTACTGGACTTAGAACAGCAGCTGGGTGTGTTAAGTCACAGGTTTCAAAATACTTTAAATGCGTTCCCCAAAGTCCTTTTGCCTGTGAAAAAAGAGTCAATGGCAGAAGTAAAACCCAAATGCCAGTGCAACCACGCACACCTGCAGCAAATCTCTATTACCCAGCAGCCAGGGCGGGTGCATGGTGCTACACAGTGAGCCGCGCACAACAGCCTCTCTCTGCGTACCAGGTTCCACAGCCACCGCAACTCACACATACAGCTTTCTAAAAAAAGACCAAGCACAAATGAGCGCAAACAAGCCAAGCATGCCACTCTTCAGCTGCTGTGTCATGTATTCCTGCCTTCAAATATTTCTGCCCTGTATTTAGGAAGCATGTCCCAGCTGGTGATCTCCAAGCAACTCAAAAGCACTCATGATTTCAGGACTGCAGAACTTTCTTGGTGCAGTTAATTACTCCACCGCTGTCTTTTCTTCTTTCTTCTCCAACTAGAGAAACGAAGGAAACAAATTAATCACTTTATTTAAGTTAAACAGCTCTTCTGTCCCTGAATAGTCATCTGGATTCCTCCTGGCTGAATAGTGTACTGTTTAATTTGGGAAAGAAGAACAGATGCAGGTGTGAAATGATTTGTATCAAGACTTAATAAAGCAGACAGAAACAAAACCTACTGGCCCTCAAATTGCTAGTCTGAAATTGTTGTTAGAGTAAGGTATCCACCCAGTGGGACTTTTCTGCTGTGCATTTGCAGTAGTATGCTTGGCAGAATTTTATATCATCTTTCATAAATCCACCATGTTAACCCAATCCAGAGCAAATCCGGGCTTTTTTGGCAGGTTGGTATCTCTGTTCTAAACTCGTGATGATGAAAAGAAGTTTGTGTGTATGGCTTAAAGAAAGGAAAGAAATGATACTGTTGAATTCTCTGCGGTTTATCACCATTTCCAAAGATGGAGCTCTCTTTCTCCCAATGCCTCCACCTTCCTAATCAGTGCTGAAAGTAGGGCAAAGGAAAGCTAGGCTTTTGCCTGTGATGAGTTGACAACATCGCATGTAAGTTGGTGATGGTTTTGGTGATTTTGAGGGATTTTGTCCTCCTCAAATCTGTAAGACCTTATTAACATTTTCCGCACAAATATCTAACCCACAGGTAACATTTTTCTACGAAAGTGTTCCCCTGGAAGAGCTACGCCTTTTTACAGATTTTAATGGATTATGCATTCACCTTGATCAACTTCCCCATTCCTCCCTCAAAATGCATTACAAAACGGGGGAAAATGTTCCCAGATAATTTGCAGGAGTGCATTATACTTGCTCAGTGCTGCCTAACAATTAGTGTCACTTGGCATGTTACTGTCTTTTTCCTTCTAGAAGCAAATTCAATAGCTGTTTCAACAGAACGGGGGTGGTTTTGGCAGCTATGTGACCCAGATACAAGCCTCAGTTTGAGTATATTTTAAGCATTGCTATCTTGGCTTATCTCGGGGTTGGGAATCTGAAGCTCTCTGTAAGCATCCAGCTGCAGTGGAGTTAGGCAGCTGGAGTCCTGGCTGCTTCCTTAGGGCAAAACGTTAAGGGCCAAGCTGCATAGAAAATGCCCTTGGCAACTGCTCAGTGGAGGGAGGAGAGGAGAGAAGGCAGCAATATAGTGGGTAAAACAGATCCCCGAAATAAGGAAGAAAAGGCTTTGCTACACCTGAGCTGGGGAGATGCTTGTATTACGGAGGCAGGATTATCTGAATAAAAGGGTTTGGGTTTGGTTTCCAGCTTTGCTTTGGGACGTCTCTCAGCTCAGCAGGGTGGGGGGCAAACAGGCATAGCATAAAGCTCCTTTCTGCTCAGTCCCAGACCAGAGAGCTCTGCAAAACCTAGACTGGATTAATGGGGGTGTTAACAGGGAGATTCACACCATCCTGCTTTCATCACCTCTTAGCCTGGGGAACAGCAGTGTCCTGTCAGAAGGTGATTTAGAGCAAGGCGGGGTGCTGTCCTGAATGTCTGTGCTCTGCTGTGCCCACAAAGGACTCCACAGGAACACGAGCCAGCAAGTCAAGTGCCTTTAATGGGACAGTGTGTTCATTTTCCTGCCTCCAACTGCTGCCTCTGCCAAGGATGTGCCAGCATGCTACAGAGCCTGCCTTATCCTCTCCCTGGCTTGCTGATTATACTGAATTTTATAGGCTGGCAGAAAGGTGGCTGTGCCAGCTTGTTGTCACCTAAGAAAGCTCCTGTGTTGTGGGGAGTCTTTGACAGCTTCATTCGGGCAGCTTTGTTCGCTGCACCGTATTAGCAGCACAAATGGGTGGAAACTGGACCAGCTACCCAACCTCCAACATATGATCTGGGATAAGCCAGTTAGTTACAGTAACATTTCCCCTGCATTTTGTGATGACCGCAGGAGGTGCGGGTTGGCACGTCTCGGCGTCACCTGCATGTTCCTTATTGTGCTGCAGATTGTGTCTGGCAAAGCTGGGGAGGAAACCTAGCAGGTGACAACAGTGCAAACAGATTGACAGGATGACTGTGGCGCTGGAAAACATGACAGGTATTTCCAAATCCAAATGTCTGCACTTAAACACATGGGTCACTATGACTGGACCAAGAGAGCCAGCTGGCTGCTGGCTGGTTGTTCTCAAACACTGTTCTTACTGTCCCTCTCTGGGTCACTTTGGGCAACCTTTACCATGATCACAGAGGCTCTGTATGAAGCATGCACACAGCTGAAGAGCACAAAGCAAGTATTTACTAACATATATGACTGATATCTACGAATAACGAACTGCTCTAGGTGAAGCATTCATATGGTGACCACATAGCACCTGTGGGGAAGGGTGGTCTCGCACTGGCTTCAGCTTCCCTGTTGGCCAACATGCCAGCGGTTGGTCAAGGCCCCACAGGAGCACTCAGCACCTTCAGACTGTTCTTTCTTTGGCTCTCTTGTATGTTTTGGTTTTGTCCTGTCTAGGGTAGGTTGCTCCCTTCCCCCATGTTTCTGACAATCTCCGGTAGAGGATGTGCTTAACCAAGAGTGTGGACATCCAGCCCTTAGTCTGGACTGGAGACCCAAAAACTGTAGGGCACAGCAGACTTATGACTTTGGGTTTTGTCCACCATTGTAGACACTTACTGGGCTACAGGAGCACATGCCTTTTAGTTTCCTTGCAGATCCCATCCAGAACATTTCCTATATTTGTTTACTGCCTTTTGGAGCAGTCTGCCACAAACAATAACCCAAAAAAGACTTCTGTGAACATTTGACCTAACTACTCTTTGAGGGTCCCCAAATAATCCCAGTAAGTCACAGTGGACTCTATATATTCCTTTGCTGGCCATTCTGAGCACTGGTCCTGGTAGGAAAGACCAACTTACATGTTTGTGTTCCTGCTCTTTTCTGATGGAGTGCTGTGAGGTGAGAGCAGTCTTTTGTGCCTAAGTCCCTGCCAGCCGCTCCACTATGTGAGGCAATACAGTTTGCTTGCATTCAAGAGCAGAAAAGTGTTTTGTATTGACAACAATGTAAGCATATGTCTTTGCTGGCCTGAAAGTTCCCTTCTAGCTCAGTGACTCAAGGTCCCCAAGGATGATCGCAAGGCTGGGCAATGGGGTTTAACTCTGGAGTCAGGGGGCCGGTGGTAGGGCACAGGGAATGGATGGTTGCAAGGTATGTGGGAGACTTTAGGACCTAAGGGCTGTGTGGGGCAGTTGCACCTCTTCTTCCTCCCTCCTCTACTCATCTTCAACCACTAGGCAAAGAGCAGCAACTGCTCCAAGACAAATGAGAGGTATGTGGCTGGGATGCATATGTGAGAATGAGGACTGCAATATAGTGCATCTCATCTAACATGGACCTTAAACAGGAAAGCCCTACCTGAGGGATGGCTTAATTTAGGTGTGTGGTGCCTCTGAATGGTGTATTGCTAGGTATGCTTTTACAGAAAAGTGGTGGAGTCTTGATTTGTCAGTAACTAACAGAGCTGGCTCCAACCTGTTAAACTTTCATCGCCTTGATTACTGCAGTGCACAGGGGGCGAGGAGTTAGCCAGCTAGGAAACGTGGATATCATGCAAGCCATAAAAAATTATTTGTGCTTATTCATATCCCCTACCTGATGTCTTCAAACCACAGAATGAATGGATGGAGTTTCCAAAATCCTTAGGCAGAAATTTACTGAGCTTATCTTCTTACTTTTTCTTGCTTAAGCAAATGGGGAGAAACAAGCCATAAAGTGTCCAGTTCTGATGCACCTTTTTTACATGTTGAAGAATTGTTTAATCCCAGAAATGGAGGATATTTTAAAGAAAACATGGTCCTATCAGTTCAAAGAAAATATCAGTTACATGTATGGTTGATACAGATAAAACTTATGTATATATATGCATACTGGGCACTCTTCCAGCTGCAGGTTCTCATTAGGTTTCCCCACCCCTGTGACACCAGCTTCTGTGCTTTCCCTTTTCATCATCTGTGTCAAGCACATGAGTAGATTTATTCACTTAAAGTGAAAAATGCTTAAGATGCTTAAAGTGAAGCATATCCTTCAGGGTTTTGCTGGACAAAGGCCAAAGATGTGCAGCGTTGCTCCTGTCTTATCACGTATACAAGACATCCCCTAATAAACAAATAAAACAAGTTCTGTCGTGTGCTGATAGCATTTTTTCCCCCATTTTGCTAGCATAGGTGTTTTCCAGTGCAGATGTTTTTGAATGCAAACAAGGAGAAAACAGCACTAAAGCGGTCAACATTTTGTTTTTCATTTCATTCCAAAATTACAATGTTAAGAATGATTTCCCCTTAAATCTTGCATCGGTGTGTGCCTTGGCACCTAAAACAGCACCATTTGAGGAGCCCTGAAAGGAGCAGAAGTGCTGATGCATACAGCTTCACTCCAGCTATGGGAAAGTGCTGTTATAATTAACTCCAGGGATTCTCTTCATTGCTGGTAAAATGATGATGTATTTTCCCCTTGTAACCTGAAAAACAGCTCCAGGGTTGAATTTTTGTCCCAACCCTTAGTTTTCATTTCACACGCATTAAGAAATAAATACATTTTTTTGAACTTTGATCCTCTGCCAAAACTTGTATAAGCAGCAGTTCATGAAATAATGTTTCTCCTAATTTATGCAAAGAATGGAAAAGCATTTGCACTAACACTAAAGATGGCTGTGCCCTGTCTGTAGCAGCCCCGTAAACACATTAGTGGAAAGCTGCACTCTTATAACACAGCTATAGCACCTAACAGCTCTATTGGTGTAAAAACAATGGCTGTGCCTCTCTGAGAAAACCTGATGGACAAACTATTTCTTTTACATTACTGTTACGTTTTCCAGAGCACTTCAGACGTCAATGATACACAAGCCTTGGCTAATGCTGAGAAAAGCTGTTGAAAATCTATACAGACCGTATGTTGAATAACCCTGTTTTCCGAGCATGCAGCCTCCCAGGCTGCCCATGTCAGGCGCATCCTGCGCTGCAAAAGATCACTAATATTAGCTCCTGCCCCTAGTTAAAAATTACCAGCTGTGAAGCTAGACAAGAGGCTGTGTCCATGTTGAGGGGGAGGGATGGCTGCGCAATCAAGAGCGATCTGGAATAGAAGGATACAGGCTCTTTAGGAAGGAGAGGCAGGGAAGATGAGGAGGGGTTGTCACACGCAATGTCAGTGACCAGCTGGACTGCATGGAGCACTATGGGTCCTATGGGTCAGGATTAAAGGGAGGGCAGGGAGAGGTAACATTGTAGTGGGGGCCACCTGACCAGAAAGACCGAACGGATGAGGGCCTCTATAGACAGACAGGAGCAGCCTCACGTTCACAAGCCCTGGTCCTCATGGGGGCCTTCAACCACCGCAATATCTGTTGGAGGGACAACACAGCGGGGCATAAGCAATCCAGGAGGTCCCTGGAAGACATTGATGACAACTTCCTTCTCCAAGTGATAGAGGAGACAACGAAGAGAGGTGCTATGCTGGACCTTGTTCTCACCAACAAGGAGGGGCTGGTGGGGAATGTGAAGCTCAAGGGCAGCCTTGGCTGCAGTGACCGTGAAATGGTGGAGTTCAAGATCCGTAGGGCAGCAAGGAGGGCGCACAGCAAGCTCGCTACCCTGGACTCCAGGAGAGCAGACTTTGGCCTCTTCAGGGATCTGCTTGGTAGAGTACCATGGGATAAAGCCCTGGAGTGAATGGGGGCCCAAGAAAGCTGGTTAATATTCAAGGATCACCTCCTCCAAGCTCAGGAACAATTCACCCCAACAAAGAGAAAGACAGGCAAAAACGGCAGGAGGCCTGCAAGGGTGAACAAGGAGCTCCTGGACGAACTCAAACACAAAAAGGAAGCCTACAGAGGGTGGAAGCAAGGACAGGTAGCCTGGCAGGAACACAGAGAAATTGTCGGAGCAGCCAGGGATCAGGTTAGGAA
>JAVKLA010000040.1:13486288-13547915 GCA_034782735.1 Sagittarius serpentarius
CCTTATAGCAGCCTTCCAGTACTTAAAGGGGGCCTACAGGAAAGATGGGGAGGGACTCTTTAACAGGGAGTGTAGTGATAGGACGAAGGGTAATGGCTTTAAACTGAAAGAGGGTAGATTTAGATTAGACATATGGAAGAAATTCTTTACTATGAGCGTGGTGAGGCACTGGCACAGGTTGCCCAGGGAAGTTGTTGATGGCCCCACCCTGGCAGTGTCCAAGGCCAGGCTGGATGGGGCTTTGAGTAACCTGGGCTAGTGGAAAGTGTCCCTGCCCATGGCAGGGGGGGTTGGAACTAGATGCTCTTTAATGTCCCTCCCAACCCAAACCATGCTATGACTCTATGATGCTATGACCTTTCCCCTGGGGTCGTGAAGCTTTGGATAAAGCCTTTGGCTACCAGGAGCTGCCCACAGCCATCAATCATGCCTCTGAGAGCATGCAGGGCTCCCTTGAAGGCTGTCCTGATGGAGAGCACATTGGACCATTCAAGTCTAGAGACAATGAGGTTGCAACGTGACATCCATATCACAACAGATGTGCAAAATGCAGGGGGCTGACCAGGTTAGCCAGCTCCATTGTGAAATGGCTCTTCATACAATTTATTCCTCTTCAGCAACAGCTCTAACAGCTTTCTTCTGGTGCTTAAACAGATATGTAACAAAAAGATCAACTGAAAATGACCGCTACAGTCCCAATGAGCTGAAAAGGCTCCATTAATGTACAGTATTTGAACATATCCCTTTCCCATCTCTAAAACATTTGTGGTTGCTTTGAGTGTCACAGCATCTTGGGTGTGTGCACGTGTCTCTAGCAGGCTCAGCACCTGAGCAGTTTTTCTCATGAGGAGATACCAGCTGCTTGCTTCAACATATTTCACTGCATGAGAAAGCACAGGGTTGCACAAAACATCTGCAGAGTGTCTTTGGCTAAATCAGTGATAACCTGTGTTTCAGCCCTTTCCTCCTGCTGTTTGGACCACGTGTATGCTGTAAATAAGGAGCCTACTTATGCACAGAGAACAAGGGGTCTGATGAATGGCAAAGAAATATAATTTGTAGGGTAGTAACCTGAGAAACTGCACTGGAATCTTTTTTCCCAGAAATAATGTGCCTTTTAACCTGATGCTGAACATCCAAGGCTTGTGCTGAAGCATGTTACGGTGAAGTTCTTTACTGTGTTACCTTGGTGGACTTCACACAGCACAGGCGATCCAGACTTGTAATGGCTTTGGATGGAAATGCAGAACTGAAACACTGAAGAGCCCCCCTTTGTTGAAAATTGCTGTTCAGGAAAGGGCCAAAAAAACTTGGGCTAAAGCAGAGACCCTGTGGGACTTTCTGTCCTGGGCCTGCTGTTTGTCAGAGTTCGTGGCAACGGCCTGGTTGCATGAACTGCCCAGTTCCCATGCCCTCCCAAGCCCTTTCCTCCACTGTTTATTAATCTTCTTTTGTAAGGCTCTTCCCAGTTATAAGCTCCAGCTCTGGCTTCTCATTAATTGCCACTTAAGAACCAGACTGGTGGTTTGGACAATTAATAGCCTAGTAAGTGAAGGAGCCTTTCACCTCTGGGTTGGAAATTCAGACCCAATGCACAGCAGTAGTCTGGAGAAGTCATTACAACCAGCTGGCTTATTGGCAGCCAGCTGGAATGTGTCAGGTACCCTCGTTCCCCTCCTTTCTGCAAAAGGCACCATGTCACTAGTTAGCATGTGCCCTGTGCTCCCATGGCCACAGAGGAGCAGGCTGACCCAGGCAATGAAATGCCTCCTCAGCCCTCCTAGGCTCCACGGCACCATGTTGCCCAATGCTGGGGGGTCACACCAGTTTGTTTCTGTCCTGCACTTGAGATGAACCCCTCAAGTCCTGCGAGCATCTGCCGGCCAGACAGACTGACCTGGGCTCATGCCCGGCACTGACTGTACTCGAGGTAGATGGACGGGGTCAAGGTTTCGCCTACCCGCCCAGCCACCTTGGAGAAATTAAAAAATATTTGCCTCACGCACTCATATTCAGACCAAAGGCTTATTTCTTATGAAGCTTAAATTACATTCTAGCTTGGAGTTACTTATTCTCTATGACCCAAATTAATGTCTGTTTTAATTATCTGTGTCAGACTGAGTGCAGAGAGAATTCAGCACTGGTGGAAGTTGTTGGATTCACAGCAGTGGAAATGGAGACCCCCTACCCGCCACAACAGCTGTTTCAAGGACTGCCGCAGAGCCACGTACCCCTCAACTGCCCCTAGCCAGGGCCGGTGACACTGCTTGTGTCACCTCCAGGAGCCAGTTCATGCATGCACTGTCTATCTGTGGATGCCGCCAACGGCGTCTTGCAACTTAATACTTGCACCTGCAATGCTGGACACATGGGGGTCCAATGAAAAATTCATCATCTCAAAGTCCAAATCATGTTTAGAATGCATTTCCATTCTGCCCTCTGCACTTCGCACAGCTAACTGCAGGTGGCTGCGGGAAACCTGCACCTGTATTTCACAGGGAACTGCTCCCCTCAGTATTCAGGTCTGCTCACTGCAGAGATGCAAAAAAAGCTCAGAAAGGTCCTGCTAAGCCACACTTTTTCAGTGTGTGGGCAACTCTGCGCAGATGGGAGTCAAACTGGTAGATTCCCAAGTGCCTTCTGCACCCCCTTGCCTGAGTTAGTGACCTTGCAGCAGAAAAAATGCAGGTCTGTCTTTGCCTCAATTCACAGAGCAGTTTTTTAGAGCAAACCTGTTATCACCAGTGTCCTAAGCTGATATTGTGGACAGTGTCGAGGATGGAGGGGTTAAGATGAGGACGTCCATTTCATTCTATTTCTGGTACAAGGACAATACCGCTGGTCAAGGGCGAGAGCAGACAGTTCAGCATGGTGGCATCTCTAAACGCTGCAGCTAAATCTGACTGGGCTTATGAGTCAGACGTCTTCCTAGCATGGCATCAGACAAATATCTGAACTGCAGCCTACAAAGAGTCCTTTCTTTCTATTTTAAGAGCTGCGTGAACAGAACTAGAATACTCCAACTATTTTCCGTTGTGATTTATCTCTCCACACACTTGGAGTCCTGGAGTCCACCCTGTTCACGCAACAAAATCCCAGGCTTGGAAAAATCCTCTTCTCATGATCAGTGACTTGTGGTGAGAAATTCCAAAGCAAGGAAAAATCATGAAAAGAGAACAGAAGTCGGTGGTGTAGGCAGACAGAAAAAAAAGAGAAGGCAGGTATAGAAATCAATGCAGGAGAAGATATGCCCAAATTGATGACTGAAAAGGAAAGAAGATATCAAGAAGTACAATCGCAGATGGAAGGAGATTTAGAAAGAAAAGAAGACTGGCTATTTGAGGCATCTGAAAATGTACAGGGTGTCATACAGCCCTATAAAAAAAAAAAGCTCATGGTAATCTTTAAATCAGCTGGACCTGACGTGGCCCAGCCTCAAAGGCAGGGTGCCTCTGGCCCCAAAGAGAAAGGCGCTCCAGGTTAGACCCAAAAATCTCTTCGGTGAAACCTCCCTCCCAGGGCAGTGGCTCTGCTCTCTTAATGTCAAATGTCTCCCAGAAATTCAACTAGCCTGCAAGAAAGGAGGTCTCCACTGGCAGTCTGCCTGACTCCAGAGCTTCTCCCTGATTCTGTTACAGGAACAAGCTTTTTCCTCAGGCCAGGCTAAAAACTGACAGGTCTCTCTCTTCCTAAACTCTGTATTTTATGAAGTCACTTAAGAAGTTCAGAGTCTCTAATGCTGTTTCCTGAGGCAGGACATTTAATTCTGCAGTACAATACTCTTTTGAAGAAGATACAGTCTGCTGAAAAATGACCCATTCTGCTTTAAAGGCAGGAAATAAAGCTTCAGGTGTCAAATCATGGTACTTTCATTCACTGAAACCAGACAGCACATTTCAGAAGATTCACAGTAAAGTCCAGCAAATAACTTTTTCTCCCAATTTGCCCATAATTGACTGAATTCCATCAGAGAAAAGAGATGACGAGAGGCTGCTCATCTCTTGGCCCAGGCCAGCAGCAATGCTGTAGGCTGTATCTAGTGAGCAAATCACGCTAGCCCTGTCCCTCCAGGGCTGGATTTTAAGTGTTAAACTCTTGCAGTTCTGCCACCGCTGGAGCATGCCCATGGGGCCTTGTTCCAAATTTTTGCAGCGTGTCATTTGCCCCCGAGAGAGTATTTCTTGTTTATGTTTCAGAGAAAAAGTTATTTTTTTCCCTCCCAATCAATTCACCAACATAAACGTCCTCAGTGCAGAATTTCTAACATCGACAATACTGTACATCTTTACCTCTCCAGGGTATTGCTCTGTTCTTTGCAATAAAATAGGTCTGCCACGGTGGGAAAATTCTCAACCTTAACTTACACACAGCAGCTCTCTTTTTTCTTGGGAAGCAATAGAGAAATATACTAGCAACTGTTCCCATTCTCCATATTTATTTTATTATTTACACAAATCTGAATAATCAGCATCTATCTTAAATCATCATAAACTTCCTGACTAGCTTGCTTTGTCTTTTCTCTAGGCAGCCAGCCCAGCTGGTTCCCATAGGTACTAGCAAAATAAAACCCTGAGAGAGAGAGATCTAACATTTGATTCTTGCAAGCAAAAGCTTCTAGTATTACAGCCTGATAAAGCATCAATCAGCACCTGGCGATGTTCCTTTCCTCTGCTGCATCAGCCCAGCCCCTCCCTGATCCACATTCCCGCCAGTGGGTAGGAACCTCACTGAACTATTGACCAAAATAAAAACCATTCCCATCAATATGTACTGTTACCATGAGATACAATTTTGTTCATTCATTATTACGCTCAGTGACAGCCTAAGCCCAGTGTCAGTAAAGGGCTGTGGTGGCAGTCTTCAAGGCTGGTCTGTCCCTTTCCACGGGGTTTCTGTACTCAGGCAGCATGTAAAGACAGGGCCACATCAGCTGTGAGAGCTCCACTCACAGTAATGGCACTGCATCGATTTTGACTCACTCAGTTCCTAATTCCTAATGCTCAAAGGAATGTTGTTGACATCTGTATTGCATATCTGGGGCTTGCTTTGCTTCCCTCTTTAGGTCATACTTAGAGACAATATTTGTCCCTAATTCAGAAATGGTGCACAAGCCTCTGAAATGCGTTCACCTGGCTTGTCTCAGAGGGCAAAGGATTGCTCTAAGGGGAGGAACCAGAATGTGACCGGTATCAGGGAGCCCATCACCATTGCACTTGTTTTGTATGTGACAGAGAGAAAATCTGGCCTGGGATGGTATTTTCTGGTAGAATAAGGTATTTGAGGTATTAGTTGTTCATCTCAGGGACGAAACAGCCTTTCAGAGAAAAGACTGACCATGGGCCAAATTACATACCGTCTGCTTCTGCCCCTCTTGGTTTGCCTCCTGAGCCAGCCTGAATGCAGTGTCCAAGAAATGATTGACACCAAGCCTGGATGGGAAACAGAAAATGGGATCCAGAATAGCCTGCTGCCACATCTGACATCCAGGGAGTGCTGTGCCACGCTCTGCGGGCTGTGTCAGCTCCGCATGAGTAGCTATGTCTTAGTGAAACAGCAACCTTTCACCTGCGTCCCTTGACAAAAGAGATGAATATCAATAAATGCAAGAAGGAGTAGCAAACCCTCAGACTTCTGGCTGGAGCCTGACAAGCCGCTAAGTGCCAGTTTGGGTCTCCTTTTGGCCTTTGCCAGATGGGAGGAACTAAGTATGTTAAGACACTGAAGAAGAAGGGCATACCAGGCTCAATGTCCTACACACTGGGAGAGACGTGGAAGTTTGACTGTGCCTGGATCCGGGAGAGGAGGTTGCAGTGAAGAGGAGAATTACTCGAGGACTGCTATGGGTTTTATTTATCTGGCCAACACCACCAGGTAGCCGCAGATTGAGTCACTCTGTGCATGGCAGAGTGTATAAAAAGTTGGAGGTTATCGCTGATGGGAGTCTTTGGTATAAAAACATCGGAGGAAAGAAAGGAGGGGCAAAGCTACATGTCTTTGTGCAGTGAACGCAGACTAGGAAAACTGCATGATCGAGAGCGACCCGGCAGGCTGCTGCACTTCAGCTCAAGATCCACAGGACCGGGAAACCAGAATGATGCAGCTCAGGTGGTTTAAAGAAGGATACTGATGTCTGCTGGGAGAGACTTGTGTTGGTGGTGGGGGTGGTCTCCCAGGAGATTTATCTCACGGCAGAGTACGCACTGCAGACTGCCGTGCTATGATTCCCTCCAACCTGTGTGTAGTTTCCACCTTCAACCATTCTAAAGCCAGGAATGAGTGAGAAACCTAACCTGTCTGGCTTCTGTCCTACTTTCTTATACTTCTGTTTCGACAGTGTTAATATTCTGAATGTTCTGGATGTTTTCCACTGCCTTTGTTTGGCCAGAATGTACCATTAGTTACTTTTGCTACTATCTTAATGAAATGGGGTTTTGCTGTTCATTTTAAAGTGTGAAGGACAAATGCTGGAAGAAAGAAATACAAATGGAAGAAGAAAAGGGCAATCGTGCTTATGAATAGGAGTTCTGATGTTTTACAAGTACTGTTAGAGACATGTATAATGCAATTTATTTCACTGAATACAAATAGCTATGCTTTTGAGTACAAAACAAGTGAAGTTAAAGCAAGGCTGTGGGTGCCGCAGATGGAGCACTGGACTGGGAGTCAGGAGACTTGTCTTTCCTCCACAGAGCTGCCACTGACCTGCTGCATGAGCTCAGGCATGTCCCTTACAGCCCAGAGCTGCAATGGTGTTTGAGCATTGCTGTGCTGAGCCCTGCAATGCCAAAATGACATAATGTTCTCGCGGATGAATCCTGGCGATTTTAGCAGAGGCAGATTCTCACTCTCAGCATTTGTCCCCCACCTCAGCCAGTGGTCTGTGTCTCTGGCAGGGGTGATGGAGATCGTGCTGCTGATGAAGCCCCAAGCAGAGTAACCGAGATGTGGATGCACATCCCAACCTACCCTCCCAGCTTTGGGACCAGCACAGTCAGCAGCCAGGGGAAGCAAGTGGCAGAAGCTGGTAATATCTAAGATGGCTGCAACTTCTTTTGCAAGAGCTCATCTATGAAAACCATATGCAGGGATGTCAAAAGTGATAGACAGAGCCAAACTCTCTCCCCACCCTGCAGGACACAGGCCCCTGAGGACCAGGGTTTGAAAGGCATTTAAGAGCCTCATAAAGGAATTTAGCTGCTTCCAAAGTATCTTTCTCAAAATGCTCCCAAGACCAGGTGAAGCCATAAATCATGTAAAATTTAAGCAGCATGAGGTATTACAAGGCCTAAACACCTTTCAAAAGATGACATCTGTTCGTTCACCTGTGCTGTGTATGCTCTCAGAGTAAGTGTTGCGATGCCACAAGCACAGCTCACCCTGATGGTGCCCTGATCCCATTTGTGCACTGCTATAATAGCAAGTTGTATAGTATTATCATGGGAGTCCATGTTTACCTCTCCCCATCCCTTCTCCCATCCCCCAAATCTTATCAAGGACATTTAGAAAGGAGTATGCGGTTTTTTTGGTGCAGGACACTGGGAAAACACTAAGCCGTTTCAAGCCATATCATAGACAAATATTTTTCTTCTCACAGTCGTTGAGCCATTTGGGAAAACACTTTGCCACTCACCTTCTAGAATGCAGGCGTCTGATCATCTATTTAATTTACAAGCCTGTTTATCATAAACTTATAAAAGATTTTTCAACAAGCAAAGGAGCAAAATCGTTAGATGTTTCAATAATCACCTTACTAGAGAAAAAACAAAAGTGGCACAAAGGCTTTCTCTGTGATTGAAGAAGAAAGATGTAAAAAAAATAGGTTGGTGGTTCTTGAAGGGTTGAGGCAATCTCCAGGAGTCTAATTAGCAGAGAAATATGCCCTTTCATTGACTTCTCAGTCAGAAGAAATGCAAAAAGAAGATATGTCTATTCAAGATCACAAATGGGAAAGAAGTAATGTTATGCACATATTCCTTGGAGCATTCTGGATTATGCACAGTTCTTCAAGACTACCAAATCTGCATATTTTTGGCCTTTAGCAAGATAAATTATGAGATGGTGAAAACTGTACATTCTGTCCTGAAGTAAAATATCTACTATGTCTCTTAAGAGTGACTTAATTTTACAGCTAAAATGAAGACTGCAGGTTCAATCAGCGCAGATAGATTTTGCTGCTGGAACCAATGCTGAAAGAATATTTACATTTTTCATCTGATTGTGGAAAATACCTAGAAATGCTGCACTTTGATAATAGCATCAGGTTTCAGTACAAACTATGACACAGCAATAAAAATTCCTCCTTACTAGTTTTTTTTTTTTTGCCACACAGCACACAACGAGTACTTTATAACTCCAACAAGCTGTGCAGAATTAATATGATGTTAAGCTTTATTTGTTCAAGGAACAGGCACAGGACTGAGGGCCCAGAACTGGCAAATTTTACTTTGGTGGTTAATTGTATCACCACTTTGTGTTATCACAGCAATTGGAAAGCACCAGCTGGTTCCTAGAACGCAAATACAGCTTTCCCCATGATCTGCTTTTGCTGCCCAGATGGCACACCTGTGCGTGGCTGATTTAACCTGCCCCCGAAAAGAGCAGCTCCCCACTTGGGTTGGACTAGATGACCTTTGATGGTCCCTTCCAACCCAAGCCATTCTATGATTCTACCATCTCCGTCCCTGCTTGCTTGTTCCCAGCTGCTCTCTTGAGTGGATGCAAAGGTCGGTGCAGCTGCATGGTGGGAGCAGAGCCAGAGGAAACCTCGCTCTCTCTGCCCGCATGCTCCCTGGTGCACCCTGCAGCTCCTGAGAGATGGGGCTGGCAGACCAGGCACGAGGATCCTATTACCCTCTCCCTGCAGCACCCCAGTTTCTGCAGCCACTGACTGGCAGAGGTGGGGAAGGTGCTGGACGGCAAATGCCTTAAGAAGCACGGTTCCTCCCTGCTGCACTGGGGTGCAGCCAGGGCACCCAAGGACCCAGCAAACCACCAAGCCTGTATGGGCTTGCAGCTTGCACAGGCTGCGAGCAGGAAGGGTTTGCTGTCAAGGTCAGTGGAGACCTCAGGCTCTGGACACGGCCCAGGAGCAGGCTCGGTGTGGGCACACGTGTGTTTGTGTGCTTGCTGTTCTTCCTGGTACCCTGCAGCACGTGCGCTTTCACTAGCTCCCAGCAGCAGGCAATATCGACTTCAGCAGACTTGGAAATGAAACGGAAATTACTCTTGGATAAATTATTCAAATATTTGTTTCTATTTAAAGGGACTTTGTGGACTTCTCAGTTAAATACAACAGGAAAGTGGCATGATAAAGCATGTAAGCATCCTTACCCGAGCTGGGCAGGAGCAATGGAACAAGGCTGAGTTTAAGATCCGCCCCTTGCTTACGGTTACAGGCTGGACAGCAAATCCCATACTCTTGCTCCAGGCAAAATGCTATGTTTTATCTTTTTTCAGAAGTAAAGGCAGCATGACAAGGGTCTTTTGAGGAATATCACCATCCTCCTGCTAGCTGTTGATTTGGGGCTTAGTCTGTTGTAAAATATTTCAAATACTGATAACAGTATCAGTGTGCACCAAGATGACAGTGATGGGGCACTTCAAACAACCCCAGGAGGGCCCCAGAGAGCCTCTCCCAGGCCCTGCCCAGCTGCAGTTTGGGGCTCCAAATTGGGAGACACCCCATGCTCAAATGCTACCTGGAATTGTGTTTTGGAGAGAAAAAAAATTAGAACTGTGGACTTGAGCTGTGCCATTTTCTCAAAGCCAGGGAAGGGGCTTCAGCCAGCCTATTTTATTTCCTGTTATAGAAACAGCCATCACCTCTTCACCCATCAACTCCTCACATGCAAAAGGGGAATAAGAGTGTTTCTTCTTTCTGCTTTCAGCTGTGAGTAGGAAGGCCACCTTATCTGGTTTCTCACCATGTGAAGATCCAGCATCTTGTACACCACCCAATTTCTCTTACAGCTGGTAGACATTTCTGCAGTTTTATCAGCAATATATTTAATTCCACACGTCCCAGTTTTCACAAATGTGGCTGGCTTGGCTCTGGTTCATTCTTTGTACAAAAGCATTAGCTAAACTGCTGGTGGTTTTCTTTCACATCCTATTTATTCTTCTCTCTCAGTAACTCTCTAAGCAGAATGTGTTGTTTGTTTGGTTTGGGTTTTTTTTTTGGAGGAATTTATATCAACACCCCACCCTCCCATAAATATTGTTGTGATCTGTGATTAAGAGCATATGTCTCAGTCTGGTACATCCAATACCATTGCAGAATTATTTCCTAATTGTTCTTTTGCAGCAGAGAATAGGATTTTAAGTATGAGCTTTGTTTCGTAGGTCATGGGGTGAACTTGGTTAGCAAACCTGGGTAAACAAAATTAGCTGGTATTTTGTTATGATTTTGAATGAGACAGATTTATTTATCTCTTACTGGACTGGATAAAAATCCTTTATCTCCTGGAATGTGTGGCTACTTGGATCAATGCTATATGTCAGCCCTTTTGCATAACTAAAGCGGGACCCTTACTCCTTAGACACATTAAGAATTGCAGATATTCTTATGTGGCATCATGCTGGAGCTTTATGTTCCTCAACCTTTCCCCATTCAAATATTTTAAAAGCTGCAGGTTGGATCTCAATGTTACCTCTAAAAATCAGAACTGACAAATTTCTAGCAAAAATGCAATGGATGTTAAATCTCTCCTTTGCAGATGAAACTACAAAATGTCAGAATCTGTGGCACTAGGAATTCATACGGGAGAAGGATTTGCAAAGGTCTGAAAGCCATCACCTGCCATAGCTGAGACAGCCAGGGAGAAGGAAGACAGCATCTCCTGGGGCCAGAGACCTGTCCCTGCCTAGGAGCGTGGCAATTTCTGTCCAATTTTACATTCAGGGCCACACTCTGAGAGGCTTTTAAAAGACACACAAAGTCCAAACACCAAATTTCTGGCTACACCATAATTAGTGTGTCCTTATCCGTCAAATTTCTTCCTCTGTAACTGGCTGTGCTCCTCCTGGCTAATTAATTTGCCCTACAACCAGTTTTATCCATTGCTATGGCTAGTTTTGTTTTGTTGCACCCACTGGCTTTGTGCAGAAGGGGCAAGGAACCAACCCTAGATGTGAAATTGCAGTGTTTGCTCCCCCTTTTGGATGTTTCTTCTCTGCTCTTGGCACAAAAACTGAATTTTAATTTGGAGCACCTCAGTCTGGAGGCCTAAATCCCTATATATAGTTGATGGAGACAGGCATTTTTTGCTGGAAGTCGAGCTAGGGCCCCAACAATTGCCCAAAGCTGTGTGTGTCTCCCATAAGACTGCTGCATATCTCAGCTCTCCAAACGGAGACAGCAGCTCGGAGCACAGCTGTATTCCTGAACAACTAAAGGCTCTAAGATCAAGGTAGCAAATCTCGTGTTTTCTGCAGCAAAAGGGTTAAGGGATGCAAAGGAAAGCACCTCGCAGGGGCCAGAGGGACTTGGCTGACTGCAAGCCTGGAAGGAAGGATGTGGTGGGCAGAGAGAGAGATGGGGCTATAAATCCTCCTTATTTCTGCTCTGTTTTACTGAGTGTCTTTGTACTTTCTCTATTTCAGAAGCCAAGCATTTAGTTTATGTTCACTGTGAGACCCCCACCAGTTTGGGGTCCTGTCATTCACACAGGCCCCAGCCACCCCAGCATCCACTTTGCAGAGAGAAGGGCCTTGATTTTGAAGCCTGCTTGCCTGCATCAGGCTGAGCCAAACCTCCCTGCATAGGGGTGAATGTCCCTGCATGCAGGAGATCACAGCCATAATGAGGGTTTTGCTTGAGGGAGGACTGTGGGAGCAAACCTTAGCCGGACGATGAGTGTGCAATGTCAACAGTAGGCATGGTGGTCCAGGGGTATGAATGCTTCAGCTGAAAAGTTCCTGGAGCCAGGCAGCCATGCTGGCGGTTTGCATGCCCCTTACAGGGGAAAAGGTGGGGATGTCTGGGAAACGGGCAGCTGCCAGTGAGAAGTGTGTGAGGTGGGGTAAAAGATGAGCAGGACATTCATGATCTCCAGCCAAGATGCACGATGGAGCCACCTGCCCTCTCCCCATAGGTAGGTGAAATAAAACTGGAGAAATCTACTTTCAGAAGACTCAGGGAGATGGGAGAAGTACCCCGGCTGCTGCTGTGGCTCTGCAGCTTCGCCTCTCTGAAGGCAGCCGCAGAGCTGCTTTCTCTTTTCATGTGGCAAGGGAGAGAGACAATGGAGGGAAGGAACATGGCCATCTCTTTGATGATCATTCCCTCATGTACAACTTATGGATTAGAATATATGTCCAGATGCCAATGAAAAGGAATAATGCAATTACTCCTGCTTTAGCTGCAAGCACAATGAATCTACCTGTTGTTCTCACAGGGGGCATCTAATTAAGCAAGGCAGGGACTAGGGAAGGGAGGAAGTAGCATCAACTATACACATCAGAAACCTACATATAATGTTGAGGAGCTTATTGCCTGGCTGTTGAGAGCCTTGCAGGCTCATTAAGCTCTTACCTCCCTGCTTCTTCCCAAAGTCCTTTTGAATCCCCCTCCCCACAGGCAGCGATCATCCCAGGCTCTCTAAGGAAACTGTTGAACTCCACTCGATTGCAGACTGGTGCTGGTTCAGCCCACTCTGCCCCTGCCACACCCTGTGGAAACAGGTCGTGTGAAATCAGAGAGAGAAGAGCAAGCCCAGGTGCTGCAAATGAATTTGGCGTTGTCTGCCAGCTCCCCTTTGATGCGCCTGTGTTTCCTTTTCTCTTCTGTTCAAAGTCTTTCTGGAGTCTGCCAGCCGTGCCACACAGTAGCAGTGTTTTACTGTTAACCAGGACTATGCACCCCATAAACAAAGGGCTTCGTATCAGGACCTTCAAAAAAACAGGAATCCCCAAAACTCTCAGATTAAGGCTTGCAGCATTTGGCCCTGGGAAGAAAACAACTGCACCCAAAACACTGTCCATAGATTGTTGTTGCTGTAAAGGGTAATACATGTCTGTGTCTTAACTTTTTTTCAGACACTCATAACTGAGCAGTGGGAGCTTATTTTTCACGGACCTCACCCAAGTAGGGTGTCAAGCTTATTTTATTACGTTTCTGAGGACCAGAATATGTAAATAAAAGAAAGGAAGAAACTGCCACTGTTTAGGCCATTTGGCCTTTGGGGTTTTAAATAACTGTTAGAGTGGTATCTGAAATTTTCTACTGAGTACATCCAGCATTATTTTCACCAGGGCCCCCTAAGTGTTCTTGCTCCATTCAGTTTTCTCAGGCAGGGACGCATGAGAAAAAATCTCTGCTCTACCATATGTATTTCAGGAAACCTGAATTAAAAATAAGAGAGAAAAGAAGGGAAATTCAGAGTGACTGCTCTGGATACATTTTCCGCCTTGTTTCTCATCAGCAAATTGTGGAATTTTGACCAGCTCATTTAATGCACTAAAAAGGCTTTTTTAAACTTTAAAGTATCCAAGATACTATAATAATACTAAAAGACCTCACACAATAGTAGACAGAAAAATGGATAAGAGCTTTTAATATGGAATCATACAAAGCCAATGGACTGTGCACAAAAAAGCATTTCAGCATGAAAGCACTCTGTCCATCACTGGGGCGATCAGCCCTCCGGCTATTTGTTCTGATGACAGCTCCGATGAAACCAGGGATTTCTGGGAGTATGTGGGGTTTTGCCATTGACTCCAGCAAAGCCACAATTCGGCTGCTGAAGGTTTGAGGCTAATGGGAATGAGAGGCGAGCAGTGAAAGTGGGAAGGTGTCAGTTGGCTGGGCGGATTAAAGCAGCCAGGAGGAGGTCAAAGCATCCCTCTGCCAGCACTGAACGATTTGGGATGGCAAAAGCAGAGGACCATCTGGGTGGTGCAGGGCTGACTAGTGCCAAGGGGAGCCCAGCTGATGGTCAGCATTATCTAGGAGACCAGCAGAGAGCTGTTCCTGGCCCTGACACAGCGTCTGTCCCGCAGGAGCAAGGAACAGGCTTCATTTCCTGCCCTACTAGTTAACAGAGTTCAGCCCATTTTGGCCAAGTCCATCCCAAACTTGATGGTATCCAACCACCCTACTGACATCCAGCATCAGCAGTGAACTTAAACTTGCATGCTGATTCCTCAGGTACAGCTGTTCTCATGCACTTCATTCTGCAATGACCTCTACATCTTTAATGAGACTACACACAAACATAAATGCTTTGCTTGAAGGGCCGTGGCTTTTTTAGCAGTGTGAGATATGTGCGGAGCTTTGAAAAGGCCAGAAGTTCCCCTTGCAGAGTCAGGCTCGGCTCAGCTTCGCTCATCTCATGTTGTCCTTCGCTGGAACAGGTTGCCCAGGGCAGAGGTGGAGTCCCCATCCCCGAAAGCTTTTACAAGTCGTGTAGATGTAGTGCTTAGGGACATGGTTTAGTGGGGGACTTGTCAGTGCTAGGTTAACGATTAGACTAGATGATCTTACAGGTCTTTTCCAGTCTAGGCAATTCTATGATTCCTGTCAAATGACCGGCTTGTTCTCCTCTGAGCTCTGTGAACTCATCACAAATGCGCACATGGACTCGCTCAGCTACAGCATGAAAAGAAGGACTTTGGGTTGAGTGACAAAAATGGGTAGTTCACAGGAGGCTTCAGTCATGAGATTCATGTAGTCAATCAAAAGCTGGACTTGGAAAGGCTTATGGGAAGGATGCATTGATAAAAATGGGGAAGGAGGCAGTGGGAGTGCAAGAGAGGAGGAAAGAATTGATTTATGATGAAGCCAAGGCAGCTGATCTGAAAGAGATAATTATTCTTCTATAACTGGCCAGGGAATGGGGGAGCCATTATGTGGATGAATGGAGACAGCAGAAGCAATTTGTCAGCCTGACTTGTTTGAGTGAGTAACTTCAATTCCTCCTTGTCTTCTTCTAAGTGATTTTTCTTTCATTGTCACATAGGAATGTGTTTTACATTTCAAACTCTCCTGATGCTTGCCTGAGTGAGGGGAGAGAAAAAGGAGGACTTTTGCATAAATATCAGCCATGTTTTTTTTCAGCAGTGCCCACTGGCACTGCTGAAACTACATGCACACTGCGTCAGTTGTTCCCAGTTTCGGGGGACTGCAGACTTGGCTGGAAAATATCCCTTCCCAAGGAAAAGTCAGAATTCAAAAGACACAGCCCAGGAGCAGAATATTTAAACTCTCTTTTTCTGTGGGTATTACTTATTTGTATTTTTGATTGAAGTGAACAAAAGTTGGTTCTGAAGCTTTCACTTCACATACCTAAAGCCGCATGGTATGTGCCTGTTGTGCATTACTCTTACGCACTCCAAAATGGCTGTGAGTTTTTTCTGAGGTTCATTTGTGGGGACAGCTCATCCATATTCTACAGTGCTGAATTCTTCCACTTTCAAGAAGTGAAAGCCACCTCCAGGATTGGGAATGAAAGCCAGACATGGGGCTGGATGGATATGAAGCATAGGGATGGATGTTAAGCACAGGAGGAAGTCCCATGGCTACCTGAACACGCCTGTCTCCCTGCGCTACCCCTGATAGCAACCAACCCCAAAAGTGTCCCCTTTTTAAAATTTTAAATTGGCTGAATGTCATGAAAAGGTCCTTCAGGGAAGATGTTGACAGAGCTCATCAGCATGGTGTCTTGTATGCCAAAAGCCCATGTGGATTCAAAACTGTTTTTTTCCTTAGACCCCCCAGGACTGGTGGACATTTGCTGGGCAGGCCTGGCACACACGGACAGCCTGGGCTCCACATGTTGGCTGGTCCCTTCCTGACACAGGCATGTGGTTAGTCCACTCTCTAGGTGAGGGATCTCCACTTAATTCTTCCTTCTGTCCAAGCAGGTACAGACCAACATCCCTGACTTACAGAAGAGTGTTTCAGCAGCCAGCCAGCCCTCCCTCACGTCCAGGTTTTTGGAGTATGGGTCTGTCCCCATGGCTAGGAGTCCTCACCTTAGGACCACCTCAGGTAAAGAGCAGAATTGCTCCTGGCTCTCCTGCTTCGGATGTGCATTCTTTAAGACTATAAATAAAAGTCTAGAGAGCGATACAAGGGAAAAGCATATTTAGTAGTTGTGTTTTAGAAGAAAAGAGGGAACTCTGCTCTGCACTTTGACTGGAAGAAGCCCTCAGTGGGACTTTCTGGCCTCTGGAGATCAAGTGACCTTCCAGTAGCCCTGAGCAAGGAGAAGGAGATTTAGGGTTTGTCCCTTTCCTCACTGTTTCCTTATTGCCTGGTTTGAGGTAGCTCTCTGCTCAGCATCTTGGGTGCTTTGGACCTTTCTCTGAGAGGCTCAACCATCCCCAGGTTCTGCATAGGTCTTTGTGGTCTGCTCCACTGTTGGACACAAAACATGTAAAAGCTAGCCACTGCAGTGCCTGATTTTTCACTGGTTCAGTCTTTTAGTGACTTAGGGATTACTGAGAATTGTAAGAGCACCTGAAGTTATGGCTGCTTTTGGAAAATGTCCCCTCTAACATAAGCCTGGCTTTAAGCAAGGGGAGAGCCTGCCCTGCTCCAGAGACTGCACACGGCCATGCTGCAGAGCCACTTTCCAATGAACCCAAAGAGGAACCGTAAGTGCTTTCTTCCAACTACTTTCAATGCCTGCTCCTTGTTACGTGCTTAAATTAAACTCTGGCTTTAGTGGTTACTCAAAGAGTAATTATTCCATGCCCACATCGGTCTTGGCAAGGAAATTCAAGGTTGGGTACACTTCTGGTTTCCTTTTGAGGCTCTGGCCAAGCTCAGGAGCACCATCTTCTGTCCCCAGACACACTTGCCATTCTCCTTTAGAGACCTCCTTCTCGCTTACCTGTAACATGGCCACAGCTCCCTAGAGGGAAACAAACACTTCTAGGGAAACAGATTCAGCTGACCTACTCTGGGCACCTAGCTTATAATTAAATAAATTGCATCCTCAAAATGCCTGTTGCTCTCCACTGACTGTGAAAGGTGACAAGCTCAGATGCATTCGGATTAACTGGGCACACCTGATGTAACTTCCCCAAGACCTTTCCTGCAGGAGTTTGGAGACTGGGATGAAAGAGCAGAAAAACTGATGCAAGACTTTGTCACCTTCTTCCTCTCAGGTACCGTACCCAGGAGGCAGGGCAGAGGAACAGTGAAGGCGTGTGTGTGATTTACTTGGTCCCCTGGCTGCCATTTAGGTAAGTCATGTTTCTTGTATCTTTTGTCTGGATGAGCTAATAAGTGCAAATACTTGCAGCTTCAAATGTGTCCATTCATTATTGAATAGGAAAGGGTAGTGGAGCACTTCTGTCAGTGGCTGGAAATTATGAAAAAAGCCGTAAGTGATGCTAGTAAAAACCAAGCTGTTATCAGAGGAAGAAGAAGAGGGGAGGGAAGAAGGCAAAACCCCTGCATTTATTCCTCTGAGAAACAATTAAAACACTGAATGAAAATTTTTGGGAAGGACCACATCATTCCCTCTGTTTCACATGCCATGCTCAAAACAAATTATGAATTTGAAACAGAAGTCTTTCATCCCAGCTTTTGCTACTTGACTCAAAGTTTAAGACTAATGAACCTGTGGGGCCCTGTTCTGCTCGTGCACCAGTGTGAGCCACCTCAACTGGTGTCGGAAGGGTGACTGTAGTGCAAAGCCTGGTGTGAGGGGAGGGAGAGAGCATCACTGCAGCATAGGGTGTATGTGTGCAAATTCAGGCTCGAGGTGGTTCAGAGTGAGACCGACCATCTGGGGATTAGCTGGTAAATTCAGAGTTGTTGCTACATGCCCAGAGGGAATGCCCCCTCTTTCAAAGACAGCTAATTCATTTTTCATGATGGCTTGGTCTTGGCTTTCCCCCCACCCCCCTCCCCGAAACTCTTGGACATGCGGTGGAACAAAGCTGTTAGAGGTGACTCGTGATTTATAAAGAATAAGCATCTCTCTCAGGTTGGGATATGAAATAAGATACTTGGAAATTAAAAGCCAGCTGTCTTTCATTCCTCTCCCTCAAATGTGAAAAATAAAAATGTAGGCCCAAAACTTGTAAAGATTCAGATAACCCATAAAAAATGGAAAGTGCCTTTCTTCAGCTGAAAGAATTCATCTTTGTCAACCTAAATGCAATTTCATTTAATGTATTTAACCAGATCAGCACTGGGGGCACTCTACAAATGAAAACACCAACTGCAGAGTTTACTCCTGGAAGTGCTAAGAAATCTTTCTCTCCCTTTGATAAGACTGACACATCCCATCCTTGGCTTAAAATAATCATCATTATGTTTCTACACAGTCAAGGGTTGGAGAGTTTAAAATTCCTTGGATAGAGATGAACTTTTCTGTTCATTGTAGGAGTTAATTTTTTTTATTAGGGAAGTTAATGTGATATTGATTTTGTGCAGGGGAAAAATATGCTGCCATATTGCGATAGATGCAAAGGGTGAAAAGGGTTGGCAAAAAGAGATTAATACTTTTTTTAAGAACATTCCTGGCAAATCTGTAATTGCCCGACACGTGAAGCTTTTTCTGCGAGGTTAAACATTTTACACTGTTCTTCTTGCAGTTACAAGTCTCTTTCTTTCCCTTTCTGAACACATACGTAAGAGAAGAGTAATGTTATTCCTTGCTATGAAGTGTTACAGTTAGGTAGCAGCTGTGATGGTATCAGCCAATATGTTGCTTTTAATGATCTCACTCATACATTATGAATGAGGAATTTGCAAGGCAGGAAAACATAGTGAGCATAAGCTTTAACTGTTCAGCTGCTAAAGAGCTTTCTACATGAAAGTTACAGTCCCTCTGACTTTCCTGTTTGCAAAAAACCTTGGCATCACGCCTGGCTTTAGATCAGTGTAAAACGGAGATGTGGTCAAACCGCAAGCCATGTTAATAAGGTTTCATGAGTTAAAAAAAAATCCGGCCTTTAGATGCAGTCCACTTTGTTCCACCCCAATAAAATTAACCTGTTAATTTCAAAGCAGCATTTTTGCCTACCAGATCTCAGCTTGGCAGGAGATGTGCCATGAGTTTCGATAGGTACATTTAGCAAACGGGGGTTCTTTGGGGTGCACTGCTTAGTTTCCAACCCCTTTTTGAGATGGCACCAGAAACGCGCGTGCTAAGGGCTCCATGACTCCTCCATCAGCCACTAGCTTTTCATGATTCAGAGCTGGACTAGCTGTGCCAGGGATGTGGAAACACCCAGACTGACCAGCAATGCCAGGTGGATGCTGGTGGATGGGGCCCTGTCCACACTGTGAGGGGCTGACAGCCCCACAGGGACTCGTTGGCCCCACACGGACTCATTGGCCCCACAGCTCTTCTCAGGTGGGTGCCACTTTTCCGGGCAGACAGGCACCATCTCTTCTCCTTGCTTAGTGTTTTGCCTTCAGTCTCTTTCCTCTCCATCAATTATTTCCCTCCTTGCCCTGGAGCATCAGGAGCTGACTGCAAACGCATCCCATAAGATGCTCCAGACAACTGCATCATTTGTTCTTTCTTTTTAGACCAAAAGGGCTGATATTTTAGCTCTGATCCCCCCAGAGATAAGACTCAGCTGCAAACGTCTCTAATGCTGCAGAAAACTGCTGCAACTTACTCCCTGTCCTTCCTGCCTTATTGCTGCTGGATGTGAAGAAGAGATGATTGCCTTCTGCCTTACAGCAACGTTTTGGGTCTTTAAAAACTATGACATCCCCACGCCTTCAAGCCGGGCTTCTGGTCCTTAGGCTCTTGGAGTGGTTGTTGCTGGCTGACCTACACCATGTCCCACCACAACCACCTTTGTGCAGGAGCCCACCAAGAGCACTGAGAACTGTCAGTAAATTACAAGCTGACACCTCTTCTTCTTGCCTACAGGCTATTTTGCTACAACTTAAAGGACGTTCCCCATTTCCTTAATGGAAATTAGTCTCTTTCCATCCTTCCACTTTAATACTTCGCTAAATATATTGGGATATATCCCTTTTCCTTCATAAAGAATTGCAACACTCCCCTTGTTCAATGAAGGATTTAGATTTTTACTTGTTAGTTTTCATTGCATAACAAAGGCATTTGTATGTCCTCTGGTTTGGGGGCTGCTGGTGTCAGAGAACAGGGGGGACAGAGCTTGTTCCCATGCTCCTTTCGCACTGTTTGGTGAAGGGTAGAGGAGGTGAACACAGCAAAGGAGGAAGAAAGGAAAAGTAACTCCACTGAGGAAAGGAGATGCTTGGAAGACACTTCTGCAGTTTTTGAGCCTGAATTTCTTTGTGTGACCTCACCTAAAATCAAAGCAGGAATCACAGGGAGAAGTGATGCAGCTAATGCTTTGCAGGAAATTAAATTAGATCATAATTTGTCTTACTAATTTTAGGTAACCATGACTCTAGATGCATTTCTGGATTATATTTATACGCAAATATTTTAATATGGATGATATACTGGAAGATGGGTATTCACTGCCCTGAGAAAAGAAAAAGAATGAATATTTACATCTGCTACAGGAGACAATTTGTGTATGGAGGGCAGCCAGAAGGAGAATCTCTGAAATGTTGATTTTATCCCTTGTAGGCAGGTACACTGAGCCACTCCTGTCTTCACAGCATGGCACGCGCTCAAGAAGAAGAAGAAGAAAAATAACGCAATCACCTCCCGGCAGGGTTCACTTGCTCTTGGCATAAGGATTACTGAAGACAGGATGAGAAACACAATGTGCAAAGGAAGAAGAAGGGCAGAAAAGCAGCCCAGTGTTCCTCCTGGCACTGTACACACCTGCAGAGCATTCTCCTGTACATCGTGTGAGCACCTAGAATAGTATGTGGTATGGCTGGCTGCTTGCAAATGTCTGGGGAGACTGCTCCATGGCTGATTTGTGCCAGCTGCTCTGGGGCAGCCACCAAATCTACATCTGTGTCCTTTCAGACCTTGTCCCTGCTGAGAACGCCTTGTGTCAGACCATGTCCTCCCTCCCCACTGGCCATTTGTACCAAGCTGGGCAGCAACCCTGCAGGGATGTCCTCACCAGGTCTCTACACCTTTGGGTGCCCCATCTGCTGCAGCCAATATTGGGTGGACATGGCAATCATGAGCTCCTCCGTTGGTGGCCCTGATGCCAGGTGGGCTGGCACAGGGGCACCTGAGCTGGGTTTGCTTAGAGGAGCATGTCCACGTGATGCTGGGACCACAGCACGGGCAGGCTCTGGAAGGATGGGGAGTTCCCTGCATCGAGCAGGTTCAGTCCTTCCATTGAGGCTGAGGAGCAGATAGTCAGAGATGGCTACAGGGGGAGCATCTGCCATCCAGTGTTTCTGTTGAGGTTACCTCTGAAAGTCAGAGGATGCAAGTTTAGGGCTATGCCTTAAAGAAATCCTCTCTTGGCCACTCCACCCGCTCTGTTCTCCTTCAGACTTCTTGCAGACATGTTGCCTTACGGCCAGTGGCAGTGATTGACAAGGCTAGATGTGACCATCCTCCTTCCTATTCTTTTCACTGTTCCCTTTTTTTTTTTAAATTAAATCCCTCTACCTCTCACTTGCCACTTGAGTGAGAAAATGGAGCATGTATAAATTAATTTGTTTATACTTTGCTTTCCCATTCTCTGCTTCTGTACATTTTATGTCTCTACAACCTCCACGACTAAACCCATCTTTAACTAAGAAGCTTCTTCTAATCCAGACTTTTGATACCTTAACCTGCATTTTTTTCACCCTTCACTGTTATAGTTAGATGCCTTCAAAAAGAAGCAGTTGCCTGCTTTTAGGCACCATGTTAACACCAGGAAAACTGCAGTATTTAATTCCTCTTGAGAAAAAAAATATTTTACGATCTTTAAATGAAAGACACAAGACAAGTAGAGAAGACTTTGTGTACCACTGCATAGTATTCCATCTACTGTTCCCCATGGGGCTGTGCAGTGTGGATCTCTTGGTCCTGCTGTGCAGACTCTTTGTAGTGTAATGACATAACAACTCGATCAAGAAGAAAAAAAGAAAAAAAAATCTGCTGAAGTTTTCTCATTACCAATAGATGTCTTTGGGCTCTCTTGATGGCTGCAGCACACTGCAGTTCATCTAACTGCACTCTCTCTGCCATTTACTTACGGCATTATCTTACGTTTGCTTCTGCTTCACTGGGAAAATAAAATATTTTCTCAGGCTGACAGACGAGGATTCATGTTCTGCTCTTTCAGTAATTTGGAAAATGAAAATATACTGCTCACAGGGTGTGTTTTTTTTTAACAGATCTATATTTTATCCTTTCATGTCAGAAGCGAGACAGATTAATGGCTTCTGGAATTTATTTCCAATGCTGATTTTGTTTCCAAAGTTTTGAGAGCAACGAGACGGATCTGCAGTCCTCTCTCCACTGGGAAAAGGAAGTGGCATCTGTTCCTGCTTTGTCCTCAGAGCTGCCAGCGAGGGTGTCTGGATCAACCATCCATCCTCTGCCAGCACATGTAGTCAGCCGGCAACACAGGCCAGAGAGCCCTTTTCTGCTGTTGTAAATGAGAATTGGCCTAGAAGTGCTCTAATATGTGGTAAGGAGCCAATAGTCCCTCAGTTTGCTGAGGGAACAAAAGAGTTTTAAATCATCTTTACTTTGCTTGTCCTTGGGACACTCAAAGACCTTGGCTTACTGCTCTGGCTGTTACTCTGATTTCTGTTGTGCTGGCCATCCCCGTGCAGAGATACACAGCAGGTATGCACAGCTTGTGACTTTCTGTCCTAAACGGTATTGATATGCTAAGCTTCACATGTGGCCATACTTCCTTACAAGTGAGCTACTGCTTCTGCCGTGCTGCAATTGCTCAGTCCTTCTACCAACATTTTGATCAGCCCCAGGTTTCTGGATGGCATTTTACGTGGCTTTCTGGAGGTTGCTACTCCAGAATGGTGATTTTCCAGTTACAGACAGCACAAGGTAATCATAAGCCAAAGAGAGCCAGAGATATTGAGGGTACGGGCAGCGCAGTTTTCCCAGAGCCCTCAGCCAGGATAGACCAGAGCACAAGACTGCGTGGGGGGATGAGGGCAGGCGCAAAGGCTGCTGCTGGCTGCGTTGGAGATGCTGTTTCACCCTCGCCTCCCTCTTGATTACAATATGCCACTGAAGCCACATGTCCTGGTTTCGGCTAAGATAGAGTTAATTGTCTTCCTAATTGTCTTCCAAATCAGAACAGCGTGGTGTTTGCTCTAATGTGGTTTTCTGTGTGAACTGGAGCAGGAAGACTAGAATACCTGAGCTCCAGAAGAAACCATTTGCACTGACTTTCTGACACAACAGATGCCAAAGCCTCCCTCCCCACAGCAAATTCTGCATTTCCGGGGTTTGTAGCTGCGATGGAGCATATTTTGTAGTCCAGACTTGAATTAAGCTCTTCAGATGATGGTGAATTCACAACCTCCTGAACTAAATTGTTCTAATTAACTCAACGGTTGAGAATTTCTGTCTTATCCTTTATCTGAATTTATCTGTCTTCAACTTCCAGCTGCAAAATCTTATTATGATATTGTCAGTGAGATTAAGGTTTTCCCTCCACACAGGTATGCAGGGTAGCATTAATCTGCCCAGTTTTGGACATTTGCAGTGCACATCTATATCTGCATTAGTTGTCGGTGATCCTTGTATGGTCAAAGGAAAGAAATGGAGTCTAGTGTGATGCAAATTACCTCCCTTAAAACAGTGTCTAGCACAGATCAGATGAACTACCCTGCAGAAGTGCCTCTTTCTTTCAGACTGGATGGCGAGCTCAATCAAAATTTAAGGGAGGTGAACCTTCACAGACTAGAAGTAGTCACTACTTAATCTAGCACAGCTATTTGAACCGAGATATTGTTTAACCTACAGACGAAAAAACCCACTATGATACTGATAGAAATGCTAGGCATCAAGAGTACTTCCTAGGAAGATTCAGTCCTATTCTTCACTACCTGCAAATGGTGGCTGGTGGCTGGAAATTACTTTCATCTCACTGCAGAGAGTCAGCACGATGTCCATTTGTCACTTTGGTCCCATATCATCTTTCCGATTTATGCATGTGCAAATTACACCTGTTCCAGCTTTCAGTGTTTCAGGGTTACCTGGAATTTGTCTTGCTTCCCCTCAAGTAGATTACATGGAAGAAAGAGGGTTGTTTTTTAAAACTGGGGAAACTAATAGCCTAATATTTCCTTTCTTTTATCTGATCTAATTTAGAATTACTTCTGCTTCAGTCATGGAAGAGAATAGACTATCGGGGTTATATCCAAAGAGAGTTCAAAGCCTGCTTTTTCACTGTATGGAGAAATGGGTTAAAATCAATAAGGTTCAAATTTAATTGATTTCCTATAGGGAAGAGTCTGCCCTATAATATCTGAAAGCCATTAGTCAATGTCTTTTTGAAGTATTAAATTTATTATGAAAACCCTGAAGATACTCTATTTTAAATACATGGAAGCTTATGTTCTTACTGGATTATAGCTGTGTATTAAATATAACACCATCTAATGGATCACAGCAGCATTTTCACACTACTATCATTATTCTGAATCTCATCTTGCTCCTGCACAGTCACACAAAAGGTACCTATAAAATGCCTGTCTGGCATTATGCCCGCTTAATTATCATCTCAGGGATTATTATAATGGGAACATGAGGATCCTTTGAGAGTACAAGGCCTATATAACAGCATCTCTTTATGCTTTAATGTTCAGGGCCTTCCTTCAGATGCCCCAGGTGTCTGGCAGAGAGTCCTGGTTTTGGGGTGGTGTTAGCGGGTGGTTTTGCACTTGTCTGCGTTTGTGTGTAGCCATGGGATTTTCCATCCCTGTGTTACGTTCGTATTTACTGTGCCTCACACAACAAAACTTTTGGTAGCTCTTCTTGGAGATGTAGTTACTTTCTAAGGAGAAAAACAGTGTCACCATGCCCAGACCTTTACAGGTCCAGCAGTGCTTGGACTTTGTCATCCCCAGCTCCGTGCTGAAGCTGCTACAAACCACAAGCCAGGCAAAAGTGTGACTCAGTGAATGTCCCTCACCTATGTTTTGCTGTAGCACAAAGCAAATAGCATCTCAGTTTGTGACTGCAGGCTACATCTACTGATTAAACTCCCTGAGCGTAAGTAGTTCTGACAGCTCTATCAGTGGGATGTTTTATGGGGCTTCAGCCAACCTAGCATAGAAGATAACTGCTGGGATTTCTGCCCAGTGCTTATGCACCACTGCTGGTGTGGGATCATTGTACGGAAGGTATGGTCAGACGGCAGCATGCAGGCTGATGGAGAGGGCAGGGAGGGGCTGATAGTGAAATTGTACCTTATGGGGGTGGAAGGCAGAAGGCAACACACTCATGAGACCTGAGCCTGCAGAGGAGGAAAGGGGAAGGCATCAGGACAGCTCCTAAACTCAATGGTCCTGGTTGGCGAAGATGGTGTTGGCGCCATGGGACCTGCAACACAGTTGTGGCCCCTGGCTGTGCACCCCAGACCTGTACTGGCTGTACTGGGTGGGAGCCATCCTGCTTTGCTCTTTGGCAGAAAACCTGGGACAAATGATCCAGTAAGAATAAGGCTCAGATATTACCTGATTTTATCACATCTTCAGTCAGGATTTCTCCTGAAAGTAGAGAAGAAACTTTTGTAGTAAATAAAAACATTGTACTTCAAAAGCTCCTACAAGGTAAATCTGCAAATATTTGTTCTGCTGATGAAACATGCCCAGGTCCATTAACAGAGAAAACAATTTATTCCCAAGAAATAAAACTACTGAATGATGAAATATTAATTTAGATCATGGGCTTTGTGTCAAATAGATTGCCTTTCTGTTTATGAACAAGAAACAATGGGTTTTTCTCTTTATTCTTCTAAAACTTCTTTAGCAATGTCATGAATTTTTAGAGATGCAGCTTTGACAGTTCCAATTCATGAGCTGGGGAATTAGTTTTTAATTATTTTTGTTGCCTTAATATCTTTAATAAATCAGAGATTTGTCTCCTATCTTATTTATTTTTGAGGGGGTGGGGAGGTGAATGAAGTTATAGGGAATGTTCATAGCTATGCAAGAGTCTCAACGTGGGATGAGCAGGACACGCTCAGGCACACAACCAGGGAATAAATTTACTCTCTTTCTAATTTCCTTGCAGTTTTTGCCCTGTGGATCATTTGAGCTGGAAGAGGTTTCCGTCAAAGTGTTAGAAATAGGGCATTTCCCAGGTGAGTGTAAACTCCTGAGCACAATTCGCTCCTCCTCACCTCTGTGAGAGTGGAGCTTGCTCAGCACCATGGGGAACTGAGCCTGCCTGTGCATGCACTGCAGCACTGCACAGTGCTAGGGCTGTAAGGAATGTGATGCTTTCTGATGGGACAGAGTTTGGGCTACTAAATCCAATGCTATTGTCTCTGGACGTGCAAGCCCTGAAATTTTCTCATCCCTAGTCTTGCACCTCCTTTTCAGGGGTATTTTCTACCGGTGTTTTCGAACTAAGGTGGAACTGGAGGTATGCTGATGCTACTCCAGTATCTGGAAAGGCAATGTGGCTGTATTAAGAGCATGAAGCTGCGGAGTGGCTTTACCAGAGGATGAGGCTGAAAACTTGGATCTTCACAGTCAGATATGGAAAAATAAATCCCAGTGAAGGGATATACCATTTCATTAGTCCTGGAGAACCAAGCTGTTTGATATGGAAAAAATGTTCACGGCTATTTCTCCCATCCCCAAGGCCTCTTCAGATTGGTTTTGCTCGTGTACCTCTTATTTATTCTTAATGAAAACAGAGCAGAAATGGTTCTTCTTCAGGAATAAAACCTGTCCCACAGAGAGTTCAGAAAACTTGCACACTTCTGTATGAACCACTCCATCCATTTCCGAGCTTGCAAGTGCCACATAAGGAAAGTATAGGCTCCAGGGGAAGGGCAGGGGAGGGATGAGAAGGAATTTCACCCAAACAGGATAGGTTTGCTGTTCATTACTTGCTCTCATTTAAAAGGTTGCAGTTGTCCAATCAGGACTGAAACAGCAGCACCCCTGAGAAGCATCTGTAGCAATCACCTCTTGATGAAAAGTGCTTACAAAATCATAAAATGAAGAAAAATGTAAACAAATTCTAAAGCCTGGAGGTCTTATTGTTCCTCTTGATGTGCTCTTTGAAGGAAGTTTTGGAAGTCCTTTCAGAACAAAGAAAATCATAATTTTCATTTTGGGAGTAATTTTTTTGTTCTTTTAAAATTAAATTCAGGCAAATATTGAACTGAACTATCACTTCAAAATGTAAAAGTCAACATGCTTCTTTTTAAACACATTTAAACAAGTCATTATGTTTATCTTCCTCTTTTGCTTGGGTCACAGGGCTCATTCTTGTAGGTAGAATGATTTTTCATATTCCAAACAAACGTACAGATAATATCACTGATACAAGAGATATTATTAGTGATACAGTGTTTGTCTGAAAAAAAATTTAGTGCTTAAATAAATGTAATAGTGAATAGACGATAGGGCGATTCCCTACAGGCTGAATAATTTTACATACGGATGTAGGCAGTGGTTGACTAGGGTGAACAACTAATTCTAATTTCCTCTGCAATTTCTTAGGAAAGAGCAACATCTTAGACTTTTGAAGCAAGTCCTATGATGAACTTAACAAGTTTCATCCTATTATACGGAGTGCTTTAAAAACTGGTTTGGTGATTTAGCAAATGTTTCTCCTTCTTTGCAAACTGAACCAGAGTATTTCCAGTAACTATTTGGACTACGCAAAGGATTCTTAAACATTATTAGGGGTTTCTGACCTTACTGTTTGTGAAGGCTTTGATGGGAATGGAAAAGTCTGGGAAGGATAAAATCTGGTGCTCATAATGGAAGCAGAGGAATAGAAATGAAGTGTTTAGTGGTACTCAGCAAATGAGAGACTCATTGCTGGTTATGTATTTCTGACTCAAAAATACAGAGTAGTCAAAATGCAGATGCAAGTCCAAAAAGAAAAGAGACACTTGACGTGGCAGGGAACCAAAAATCTCCTCCATGAGGAAAATCAGCTTTCTCCATGCTTGGATGCCATGGCAAGAGGGCATATATAAATATAATACAAGAAAATAATGTATTGATTTTACCATTAAATGTTATAATACATGCTCTGTTGTTCCAGGAATGGTTAATCGTGTTGCCCAAAAGAGAAACATGCTATTATGTTCTAACCTATTCCTGAAAGTAGTGAAAGTACATTTAAAAGGTATTACCCTAGGCTACTACATAGCATAGGAGAGGCTAACTATTAATTTAGCATACAACATGATGAGAAACAGGCGTCAGCATTTATTGGAGGGCCAGAATTTGCCGAACAGGGTTTAAAAGAAAGTTTATTTGTTAATGTGCCAAAGGCATCACCAACCCCCTCACTTGTCACCCACCTCTTTCTGGAATACCAATGAGTTTCCTTCATTTCTCCCCCCACTTGGAGTGGTAGTAGCAGTTAATGTGGAGTGAAGCAGAGACTTTCCAGTAAACAAGAGGAATTTTGCAGTTCACCTTGCTGTGGTGAATCACTGTCGCATGTCCCTCTGTGCACTTGATTAATCTTCACTGCACCCTATGTTTGGCTGGTGCCACCGCCCTATGGTCATCCACTAGACAAGGCATCTAGTCAAATAAATCCCCTATTTGTACCGCATGGAGAGAAACAGGCACTTGTAGAAGGCAATTTATCTGAGCTTAGATGCCTGTTTTAGGATCAGATGAATGGCCCACTAGCAAAACCTCCTTCTCTTGACTACAGTCTCAGCATCAAGTTTAAAACAAGTAGCTCATTTTCAGACCACTAAAGGTAGATGGCTTAACTTGAGACTAAGATACCTAAATGTAGGTGTTTGTGTATGAACTATCTGCCTAAACTGCCTTTACGGTCAGGGCAGCTGGGGTCAATGCCATCAGTAGAGCCAAAGCTGATAAGCATGCACTGTATCTACTGCGGGGTGGGTTGAATCCTTCTCCAGGCTTCTGTGAGTGTAAAGATAAAGGTTGCAAGGAAAACCTGATCAATTCATATATTTTAAGTCAAAATCAAGATCAGAGTGGTTTATTGGTTTGTTAAAACCATATAATTAATCAGCAATCAATGAACTATACATTCAGGGTCACTATTAGCAATACAACAAATAAACCACAATAGGAGACATGTACAGAAGGTTAATATACAACTACAGACTTCTAAACAGCCCTCTATAACCAATACCCCAAATTCCAGTTTTGCAGCCCTACCCCCACTGAGTTGTATGCACCCCCCAGGCCATGTGGGCCACAAACACACACCCCCTGGAAATGTGGGTTCCTCTGCTTCACACCCCTTCTGATGGAGGTTTAGGCACTCCAGCTTCAAGTGTACCTGTGCTGCAGCCTGCAATCCACTAACACACACACTGATGAGAAAGCCCCCATGAGGTCCCCCGCACGTGCACCCCTGGTGAGTGTCCCCCACCCTTAGGGCAGGCCTCTGAGGTGTCTAGAACCAATTCACATGTTCTGGGGTTCCTGAGACATACTGGGAAGGCTGGTGGATATGACAGGGGACCTATGTGACATTCACGCCATTCTGGGATAGCAGCTGGAGGTCATATAGGATATCCCAAAACATCTCAGGTGACACTGGACACCTACATCTAGGCAACTGAAACCAAGCTATGTGTTCTTCTGTTCTTTTCATACATACATCAACGTCTGTGTTCCGATGGACTGTGATCAGTCCTAGAGGCTGAATCCCATGATGTCACGAAAAAGGTTAAGATTTCATGCCTTGCTTCTTGTGACTACAGGCTTTCTGCTCTTGAAGCTCTTTAATAGCTTTCTTCTCTTTAGCTAGAGTTCCTTCTTTAGTGAAATAAGAAGGTAGCTCTGTAGGCACCATGCTCCAGTCCCTCCATCACCTTTGCCATTAAGTACAATTTTCCTAAGAGCTGAGGAGGGAATGTTGGAGAGACAGGAGACATATCCAAGAATGCAGGAAGCCTCTGAGTGCTGAGGCATGCCTTGTTTTGAGAAATTGTCAGTATGTGAATTGATTTCTATTAGAAGGAGATCAAAGCTGGCCAGCAATTAACCATTTCCAGGAATTACCGGCTGAGCCCTGCAGTGTAATGCATCGGGAAGACAGGTTCACTGCCAAGCCTGCTGTTTCATTCAGCATTTTGGGTAAGGCGTGCTGATTAGCTAGACAGGGTCAGATCCTGGCATCAGTGCAAGCAGTCTTATCACCACCTGCCTCTTTCTCTTGAGGTCCCTGTGTGAGGGAAAGCAGCGCGGTTTGCACATTTCTTGTATCTTTTGTCTGAATGAGCTCATAAGTGCAAATACTTGCAGCTTCAAAAGTGTCCATTCATTATTGAGAGAAGGCAGCATGTTCTGAGCTCCCTAAACAAAACCCAGTGTTTCCCTCGAGCTACTGAGATGGATATTTTATAAGAGCATTCAGGTTATGCGTTCATTCTTCACATCTGGAGAATATCCCCTCTTGCCTCCATGTCTTTGGCACTTACTCCTCCCCTGCCTCAGAGCCACCCTTTTCTTCGGCGTCTTTTCACCCATACTTCTTCAGGTACATTTACTCAATTACTTGGGGATTAGTGGTTGTCACTCACAGTGGGAACATGCTCCTTGCAGCTCCCCACAGGTATGGCTGGCAGAGGAACACTGTGGGTTTTGCAGGAGTGGAAGGGAGGAAGGAAGTCTCCCACTTAAATATATGTGACCCCAAACTGGGAATTTGGCTCTGTTCGAGATTGATACTGAATGCTGTGGAATGGCTAAAGCATCCTCTTTTTCCTGTTCCTTTTTGGATTGGTTTTGTTTCTGTAATGATCCTACTTAAAAATACCATTTAAATCTTTTTCAACTAAAAAAAAGACTTTTTAATGACATGGAAGTTTTGATGAACTGTTTCCATTTTCATTCCTTCTAAAAAAAGAACTAAAGCAAACTTTTAAAATTTGTGAACAGAAATTTAAATACATGACAAAAGCACAACATTTTCAATGACATTTTTCTTTTTTGTCATGTAAAAAAGATTTTATATATATATGTATATACATATTTATATCTTCCCAAAGCTGCTCTCACAAAGAAATACAGAAGAAGCTTTCAGAAACATTGCAGCTGATTTTTCCTTTTCAAAGCTGCAATGAGATAGTGCTCATGGGGACAGCTGATGCTGATCCTTCTCTCTCAGGGTCCCCACCAGGAGAGGAAGGATGGTTGCAAAATTTATTGCATTAAAGTATGAGCTCCCTGTGGAGCATGTCCTGTCACTTAGTGCTGGAATTTCCCAGGAACTCAGGTATTCTGGAACTCACTGGTAGTGAACGGAAGAGATAAATTAAGAAGAGGTCTTTTAGGAAGACCTAGATCCACAAAGCAGTTCAAGGGCTGGGAGGGTGCAGTGCCCAGCATTGGTGCTTACATCTGTAACGTGTGCTAGTGGCATTGGAGCAAAAGCAAGGAATTACCATGAACTGGCCTGTCTGGCACTTCTTTCATCTCTTGATCATCCCTGTCTCCATCCTTCTTCCTTCCCTGCTGCTCTCCCCATCTCTTCTCCAGAGCACCTCCCACATATAGCCTTGCCTCTCCAGCTACAGAGCTCAGACTCTTGGCTGAGTCCCCATAATCACAACTCAGGAATTGCAATGTCCTTTTCTGTGCTCTTTACAAATTTCTGTCTTGATTAGGTACTCCTAATGCTGCTGCAAATTGTGATTTCCCTGGCCCTTCACTTTGAGATGGATCTCTCTCCACCTCCCTTGGCTCCATCTTCTCCACTGCTTTAAAGCTTTGCCTTTTTTTTTGTGAGACTTTATGGTTTTTCTTCGTTTTATCTGACACTTTTCTAATTGCTCAGTCTCCTTTGCTGCTGTGTTACATCTTCACCTGAGTGCTTTTGGAAGTTTTTTGGAACTGCCTCCTCCCATTATAAGGAATATTGGCTTGCCATCTGCATAGCTACCATATCCTCCTCCTCCAGTTGCCATCCTTTCTGACTGCCCACAGAAGTTACAGACTCAAACATTAAGCCTGTGGGCAGCCACCAAATCCTGTTGTCTGACGTCCCATTAATATCTTCCATTTCATCTGTTTAATCCACTCCTCTAGTGACCCGGGTTTTCTCTCCAGTAGCATATTTACATACTGCAATCAAGACCCCTCTCATGTTTCTTTCTGATAATCTGAATGGACCAAGCTCTTCAGGACTTGGAGACAAAGGCATTTTCAGGAGCCATCCTATTGTTTCATACGTGTCTTCTACAATCTCCTCAAATTCTGAGGAGCTGTGACACCAAAAAGTGCAAGCACATTCCAGCACCGCACTTTGCACCACATTCTGGATTTCAGTGTCCTGCACAGAGGACGAATGCCTTCCCTGCTCCTTCTCACCACTCCTGGTTTTGCAGCTAAAGGTTGCATTAGCAAGCGTATAGCCATGGCATCTTTTGGAGTACAGGATGTGATTCCGCTTACACTTGAGCACCTTCTTTATTATGAATTGGACAACCTTGCCGGAATTAGTGCTTTACAGCATATAATTTCTGCATGTTCCTTATAAATTTAATCTGCTTTCTGTGTTCCCAGATTTTGCACCTTTCTGTGTGCACTCAATTTGTTAGACTAGGCCCAGGTTAACAGGCAAACCAGATTGCTTTGATGACTGACTGGTGCTTTAATTTACTCCTTTAACACTTTTTGCATGATACAAACATTTCTTGGTAGTTTTGTGATATTTTAATAATTCATTTGATAATTTAATAGATTATCTGACTGGATACTGCTTGGCCTAAAACAGAAGGAAATTTGTCAAGCATGTGTAACAGGTGCATCTTCCTGCTCCTCCTGATAACGCAACAAAATTACTTATGGGACATTTATGTCTGTTCTGGACTATTATCGCCCATCTCCCAACCTCCTTCCGAAAAGTGGCCTATCTCAGTTCTTGCTTTTCTCTTCTTCCTGGCAGTCCTTCTTTAAAACCTCTTCATACTGTTCTTAGGGATGGATTTTCCTCTAGTGCCTTTATATACATTTATAATTTTTCTGTACCTCATTAACTTCTCATTTATATTGATTGCTAGCTACTTTCCTTTTTTCCCCTCCATTTATTATATAGTGCTATTTTATTTCCAGTTGCTGCCTTCCTTCCATTGCTGAACTAGGATGGCCTTTTGCCAAAGTTCTCAGCTTGACATCAGTCAGTCTGCCAAGATTCTGAGACTATTAGCCGCCATCCTGACCGATATAGTCTCCTTGTCTCTTGCTTTCTCCCTTTCCTCCTAGTCAGTCTGTCTGTCTCCAGCTACTGTCTCTTGTTCCCTACTTAGACAAAAAGCTCTTTAGTCAGAGATTTCTGTCTTTGCAGTATCTACCAGGGCTTGACCCATTGCAAGAGCTCAGTAAACCTAAGCTATAGGTGGAGGTTCACCAGAGGAAAAGCTGTAACTGCTTCAGAAGGTACCACCCTTCAACTGCAACGCACAAAGTGAGCAAGCGACCATGCCTAGACCGTTTCAGCACAGAGGAAAGCAGACTAGATGAAACCCCTGCTAAGGTGCTTTCAGAAACCCTGTTTCACTATGCACTGAAATGGATTAGGACTGCTTACCTGGTCAGTTGACTTGCATCAGTCAAGCGGGGTGGTGAAGAACATTTTTATGGGCAATAATTTCACAAAACTTCTTCAAATATTGTGTGAGCAAATGATTGGCTGTACATAATATTGCTCCAGCAAGGAGTAATGAATTGAACCTGGACACAGGACACTGTTCCCTTTGGCCCAGGCTTTCTTTGATTGCTTTTCCCCTGGAGGAAGTGGGAGAAAGGAGGGTAAAAACACCTTTATGGTCTGGTTGCGTTAGAAGTCACCTTGGTGACGTGAATACCTGTTTCCCTTTCTCTAAGTAGCACACTGCCGCATGTCATGATCAGTGGCTTTGACTAATGTAATTATTAAATACTCAAAAGTTGTACTTGTGTTTGTCAAAACAGATCAAAGTTATGCTTTTATTAGTCTCCATGCAAGCAGTGTAGCTCTGATAATACATCACTTACTACTTATTATTCAATTGGCATGAAGGGAATGAAAGAAGAAGAAGAGGGTTTGTGTGTGTGTAATGCTATTTTTCAATTAGTTTGCTTGTGGTTTTCAGCATTAAATTGGATAAGTGAAAGATGGTGGATAGGACCCATCTGCCAGGAAATTGCTAGCATGTGGCCATCTGTTGCTATCCTACATTTGATCAGTGGTACAGAGTATGTGTTGATTAATTCATTCAAGCCCCTCTGAGGTACACAGCCTCCCTAAGAACGTACATCCTAATAAATAAAAACTCAATCAGTGAAAAGTACTTCGTGCAAATATTGAGTCATGCCACTATTGTGTAGAACAAACGAGAGGGACTCTTCCCCTCTCTTTCTCCTTCCACTCCCCTCACCAGCATGGCCAGGATCCCATCTGCAAGAAAACCAGCTCACATGCTCAGGAGTTCTTTCCACACATATTGCAGATCTTGCTGAGGTTGAATGTCCAGAAGCCGTGGCGAGAACAGACCAAATTCTTGGCAGTTTTAAGCTCAGTAATGACAAGACACTTTCACCAAGAAAGACCCAGTCTATCAGCTCATCCGAGGTGACCTGTGTCCCTCCTTTCTTTGGGGCCCTGCAGGCTCGACTCTGCTCGTAGGGCACCTGCTGAATGAAAGCAAATCCCAGCATACCCTCAGGCCATATCAGAGGCACCGCTGACAGCCAAGAAAAGCAGTGCCAACCTGGAGACCCTAGAGTCATCTGCATAGGAAGCTGAGCCTGAATGCGTGTATGCCATCTCCAGCTTAGGAAAAGGATCTGCACTTGTTAAATGTCCTGTCTCTGGGCTTTCCAAAGAAAAAAACTTTTTTTTTATTTTTTGAAAGAATTTTTTGGCTCCTTTTGAAATGGAGAAGGATAAAATGTTCCAGGTGACCAAAGTCCATTTCTCTCTCCAGCTTAAGATGGATAAATTAGATCTTTTATTCTTTTTCAGGATGGTTACAATTTTCAAAAACTCATACAGTTTCCCTTCCAGCCCTAATTCACAACATCTTCCGTATGCTTCCTCTATTTCGCTCCCAATCTCACCTCCCAGAGCCCTCTCCAGTTCAAGCAGACCTTTCTGTGTCTAGCAGAAGTGGCTAGTCAGGGCATCCTAATACCGGTATACAGACCTTCTAGGGAGTCAGATAGTGCGGGATTGCAACAAAGTGGATGGAGGTGAGCTTCAAGACACCACCAAGTTGTCAGACACAGGTAGAAGGCTAACAGTGGAGAGGGATGCATTTACAACAGCTAGTAGGCTCACTGGAAGTCATAGCAACTATTCTGAACCCCTTGTGCTTCAGGCATAAGACAAAAATATTAGCAGGTATTCAAATGTTCTACGATGTTCCTCTATTCTCCAATATTTTATCATGGTACAACATCCGCTTGCAAGGTGACCAAGGCCAGACTTCTAAATCCTTTGAGTGAGCAGCTAGAGGATTGAATATATCACAGTATTTACTCCCTACAGTGCAGAGAATAAATATTTCTGCTTGCCAAAGAATTGTTGTAAATCATCTTTCTCATTTTGTGGCTGTTTGAGTAGCACATCACAGCTTGCTTCTCTAGACTCATCATTGCTTTCATAGCCTTGATGAGGCTTATGATTGTTTTAATACACCAGATCCTTGGGTAAACCCAGTGGTACTATCTGAGGGTTTCATTAGGGAGGTTACAACTAAAAATAGCAGGCATGCTCAGACAGCGTGGTGATCAACTGTATCCCTTGCTACACTGAATAATCCTCTTGTTTTTCTTTTTCTCAAAACATGTTTTAAATGTGGGGTTTTTTTACAGTATTTTACTCTAATGGAATATTCATAGCCTTTGTCTTTCCTTTTGTCATGCTTAAACTTAGGGGAGCAACAGAAGGACTGAGCAGCAGCAAGAGCTGAGTTGCGAATGCCATCCTCTACAAAGGAAAATCACAGATTAAGCTGCTTCTAGGGAGAACTATTTACTATTCAGCCTTCAAATAAAAAAGACAATGAATAACATCCCTTAGCAACCCTGACAAAATCCTTGATTTATTGCAAGAAATAAACTGTTACGTTTTATTAGATACAATCACATAAGTCCTCAAATCAGAGGTGATTCAAAGCTGGTAAGGTCCACAATGGTGTATTTGAGCCCTCCTTACAGCTCTGTGGTTCAATTTGGCTGTCTTTGCAGAATGACCTTTGTCAAAATTTGTAAAATGTGGCTCTGTATCATTGAAGAAATAGTGAAATTCACTCAAGGTGACAGCAGTCCTCTGCAGCACCTGGCTCCTGGGAATTCCCTGGGCCCTTCCCCTCCCTCCCCCTCTCCCCAGGTGCTTGCAGGAGTTACTCTGCTGCAGAAGTGAGCAAACGCAGAGTCTGGGCCATTTATGAGTGGAACTGCATGTGCCTGAAAGAGATAGGGACTTTGGGGTCTTATCCCCTTATCCCCCATGTATCATGGTCTTGTTCTGGATCTTGAGAATATTTGGAGGTTTAGGGACAAAACCCACTACTTCTTCCCAAAGCAGCTCACCTTTCAGCATGGGGGGACTCAAAATTCATGAGTGGAAAAATCACCAGGTCTCTGACCCTTTCTCCTGTAGACTCATTTCTGCTCCTGGGATATTCTAACCTGACATGATTAACAGTAGAAAGACATGGCATGAATAGAAAATTACTCTCCTTATACATTTGTTTTGGCTTTCTCTAACATCCTGGTGGACATTTTAAAGGTGGATAATTGGCATGGCAGAAGGTAGCGTGGGAGCTAGTGGAATAGCCCTGTGAACATATTTTGGTTATCTGTGATCACTGTGAAATTGCTTTCTATCAGCATCTGCAATACAACATGTAGGGTGGTTAGAATGGAATAAATTAATTGGAGTTTATTTTGATGTTAAATAGGAAGCCCTCATGAGTGGAATCTCAGAGAAAAATGTCAAAGTTTAACTGCTTTCTGCATTTTTGCACACACACCCCTGCACAGAAACAGCTGGCACAGATGTACCTTCGCACCTTCAGGGTTCCAGTGCTCTTCCCATGCTCTTCCCGTTTCTGGAAACCTTAGCTGGTGGCCTGTGGTCTTCCAAACCCCCAGCACAGCAAGCTCTCAAACCAGCATTGCAGGCCACTGAAGAAATGCCCTGTTACCTTCTGGACATCTAAGAGCAGGGCTTTATGCGGCTAAGCCAGAAGATTATTTATAGGCGTAACTAAACTTAGAAGAATGGTTTCCTTGTGAGTGTGGCAGTTACCATGACATTTCTCTTTATTAAAGATTTAGGTAAAAGCAAATGTAGTTTAAAAAAAAAAATATATCCAAAGTAGATAACAGTTTTGCACACTTTTTAAAGTCAGAAATTAAGAGAGTTTGAACAGCTCCAGTCATTGGTGTCACCCTGCTCACATCGAGCCAAAAAGCTGCCACACCAGGGAGCTCTATATAGCCCTGATGTGTCTGGAGACACTGCTTTTCATATTAACCCTGTCCTCAATTAACATACAAAATCATCATGAGTAACAAAAGACTTTCGGTACCAATGACCCAAGTGATTTTATGAGTGTTTAGCAGGCACTAGCCTCACGTCTATAATGCAGGACTGTTTGCTTCCAGTACTGACTTATACTGTTCCCCGAATGCCTGTTCATTACAGGATGTGAGATGATGGGACATACGGACATCTGTGTTAACCTCACTGTGTTCCCTGTCTGAGTCCTGCCCTAATTAAATTTGGGAGCCTGGTAATTTCTCCACGGACCAGTTTGTAGCACAGACAGCAAGTTCTCTGCTGAGATAATGAAACTGTTATAATCTGTAGGATATGTTTTCCTGGGAAGTAGAGTTTATACTCGGGATTGAAAAGGGAGCAGAAAAAGCTTGAGTTTTTAACATTTTTCAGTCTAGATAGTAACCAGTATTTTTGCAGCTCCCTGGGAATTCCTCCCATGCCATCGACAATGTGGTGAATCACGGTGCTCTGCCACTTATCCAATGATCAAACATGTTGAAGTTTGCTGTAATTTGTAACACACTGTACTGTGGAGCCCTTTAGAAGTCAACATGATATATTTGTTATCAGTAGCCGGTGCTTATGTTTTTCTCAGTGAGCAGAACGAGAAGCCAGGAATCCTGCTGTGCTGAGACAGGGCTGGAGAATAACACGGCTCTGCCTTCGTCCTCACAGCCTGGTGTGCAGAGTAGGCTAATGCTGTTCTCAGCATTCATCTGACGTTCACTGGGAGGTGTTAAGGGATGTATTATCTTTATTTATTGAGGCCCCCATCATGACTTGGATCACTCCTTAACAAGGTCACCATAATCAAATTGCAATCAGGCTGCCCTTTCCCATCCCAGTCCTGTAATTATTGTTTGCCCTTGTAACTGGAAGATTAACCACATGACCTATTATTAACCTCTCTTCACCTATTATGGTCTCTTTGGTGTTACTTTTTAATGCAGATACTGTTGAAACAGAGGCTGTTTTAATTATATTGTATTAACATGGGAGAGATTCTCAAACGTGGGGAATGTGCTGATTATAGATTTAATGGTAACTACAAGTATCAGAAAGTGTAACTGTTGTATAATTAAAGAGTAACTCTAGTGCAACAACACACCGTTCTCACTTGGTACTCACTACAAATCAAAGTGGCTCCACAGCACAAATTGGTGTACATAGGTAGACACACTCTGTCCCATGGAGTCCCATTCCAAGGCAGTCCAGTCCTGATGCTGACTGTCAAGTGCCACATTTGAGATCCTCGTGTCCTCATCCTGGGTGGTTTTCAGCTCTTAGTGGGTGGTTGTGCACCTCTCTGTTGGGAGGCCTTTGCATATTGCTGCAGTGCTTGTTCTGCATCTCCACCAAGGCCTGGAGTTGTCCAGAGACCATGTGGTCTGGCCAAGGGCAAGACGCAAAAGTAACAAAACATAAGAGGAAGGATACTGATATTTGCAATTGCATTAAAGTTATTACAATTATTACAGTTATTACAACCTATTAATGGCTGTGAACCAAGCCACCAACTCACAGCCTCCTGAGATTACTTACTCTGTGAATCTAATAGAACAAAACCTGAACAACCGTTGCAAACAAAGCACTAGTGACCGATGGACTGTGTCATTATTTTGGGACTAAGGGTTCTGAGTCAGCAAGCCTTTCATACAGCTGTGAGTAGTCCCTTGATTTCAGGGTTAAAAGGGGTTAAAAAAGAATTGACTGTATAAATGGTTTTTAGGCTACAGTCCACCTCAAAAAATACTTGATGTTTACGCACAGTTAAAACAAGCAAAGTGAGTTGTATAAATGTTATTCTGAATTATTCATCCAGTTTGAATGGTTCTTTGGGAATGTGCTCTCACAGAATCATAGAATCATTTAGGTTGGAAAAGACTTTTAAGATCATTGAGTCCAACCATTAACCTAGCATACCTTTCTGCAAGCCGCTGAAATGCCAGTTACCCTCTCCAGTGTTAAGACCCTGCATCACTGCAGGGATGTGCACATGTACATATATATCTCTTGTGGTCCCTGTACCGTGCTCATCAGATCTCCTAATACCTGGTCATCAGTTCAGAACAGTGCTTCTCCTCAGAAACACGCCTACTCCTAGGTTTACTAAAATGGTTAGAAAAGTGTGTGGATATGGAGTGCATATGGATGCATATGGAGTCCCCAGTAGCTGCTGGGGAGTGGAGGAGGAAGCTGGTAGCAGCACCTAATAGCTTATTATCAGCTTCTGTTGGTTGACGCATAGTGTTATACAAAGTATTTTCTCCTCTTGGATTAACAGCAATCTAATGCTGTACTTCTCCTCCTCGTTCATGGTGCCACAATTAGACTGTACGTGGGACACAAGATGTCTAGTCCACGATTATGTCCAAACTGGCTGACTGAGAACTTCTCCTGGCTGGTGAGGATGCCCTGACTGCATCTGTGCCTGCTCCCAGCAGGACCCTGTCTGGACACCCACCCACCTCGCAGGTTGGATGCAGACTGTGAGAAACCTGGGAGCAACACATCTGACACTGCTTTATGCTAGTGCTCAAAGTCAAGAAGCGTGTACGATTTCACCCTGTAAAATTAATCAGGCAGAGCAGAGCTATTGGAGTTTCTTTCTGTGCCTCCAATTCAGCAGCAGATGAAGTGACTCATGTACATGTCAGGTCTCATTTGCCTGGTTTGTATTTATTCTGTATCTATTTGCTGATCCATCCTAAGCCGGTCCAGGACTCAATTCAAATCCTGTCCAACTCAGACAGAGGTTTTTCCTTTTGGACCAGGGCCCGAGAGCACAGATATTCAGGCTTATCCTCTATGAACTCCCCATGAGCTGCAGAGGATCAGATGGCAGTCTCTCTCCATGTGACAGGATTGTTCATTGAAATTGTGGCCCCAGTGAAGTCAGTGGACATGGGGCACATGTGCAGAGGAAGAGGTGTCGTGGAGCTGCAGGCACCACCATTGTGTACACAGGTCTTTCTGCCATGAAGGGTGGCCCCGGATCTCCAGAGCTGTAATTCAACAACCATCGACACCCAAGGGCTCCCAGTGCTGCTGGTGGTCTTGGACTTTGACATGCAGGACAAAATTCTGAGGGTAGCTGTGGCAGATATACCAACGGAGGTTGAATTCGGGGAAATCCTGCCCCCAAAAAAGTAAAATTAAAAATGACAGTTACCAGCTCACTGGGATGCCATCTTTTCACTTCTGTTAGCACAAAGAAGTAACAAATTTAAGTGGTATTTAATCTAACAGCTTCATAGCAAGTAAAAAACCCTAAATGACTTTGCATTTGTTGCAGAATTATCCCTATAAACTAATCTCATGAATCCAGGACTCTAAAACATACCTATAACACTTTATGTTTTATCTCTATTACAATTTGCTGTAATCACAAGAGAAAAATTTTAAAGCTGTCTAAAACTCACAAACAAGTGGAAAGGAGGATTTTTATGATTTATAGTGTAATCTCCTTTCCTCAGCTTTTTGGGATATTAAAAGTGATAGTTTAATCACACATCTATCCATGGCAGGAAATAAAGGAAAGAAACGTGATATAAAGGGGGAATTAAATCCAGGCAGCTATTCTGTGTGGTCTGGCAATTGGAAGAAAATCATTCATGTTTGCAGATAATTCAAATTCACTTACCATAGGATGCTTCTTAAAATATTTCATTTTCTACTTAATTTGGTTGCAGTGACTCTGAACTGTACTAACTGATTCTCATTTTTCATCTGCGCACAAATATTTGAATGCTGTCATTTTCCGATCTACGAGGCCAAGGAAATACCTTCCATGGGGACCTAACAGCATTGCTGAGATCTCTTTGCAGTTATAGTTTTGCTTTCTGGTGAAGTTCTGGTGGTACCTTCTGAAATATCCTGGAGGAAAAGTTGGGAGAACCATGTTGCATTTTCATGTGAAGAAAAATGGTGAAGTCAGGTATTTCCCATGGCCAAAATCATGTGCTTCATGAGTTTCCCCTGTGGTTTTGGAGGAATAAAGTATCTGAGATTTACAAGTCAACACTGATATGGTTTACCTGGGAATGTTGGTGTACCTCCCCAATTTCTCAAGCCTGGCTGAGTAACCATAAGAGACCCAATCAGATGTTCAGTGGGCATAGAGGTGAGGATAGAAATACCTACCTCGGGGCTGAAATAAGTAAAGAATCATTAACAGACAGAATCCATTTGATAGAGAGAAGCCACAATAAACTCAGAGAACAAGAAACCGTTGGGGGATATACGCCTTGTGAAGGGAAAAAAAATCCCACAGGATGTTTCTTAGGGTTTCCATTAACCCTGTCTAAGTGGCAAGACCTCTTAATTTGGGCCTGAATAATGACTACTTTCCTATCACCTGCGGCAGTATAATTTTCCATACTGCACATGTCTAGAAGGACAATAGATGACACCTGGAGTGGATAGGAGAGAAGGCAGAGTCTTCCATTTTCCAGTATGATGGCAGCATGTACTGGGGCTCTGCTGGTAGTAGGACATGGTGATGTTTTGCAGGCTTACGGCTGAGGCTGCAGGCAATTCGCAAACTTCTTAAAGTCCTACAGGAATGTATTGTATTCAGGTAGAAGGATGCATTGGGCTGTAACTTTCCTCATCCCTGCCACAACAGAAAGAGAAAGGGAGTAGAGTAGGAGTATTTTGGCAAGGTTCCTCATGAAATACTGAACAAAGCATTTTTTAAAGCCATTGCTCTATGCCGCTGGACATATTATAGTCATAGCCCTCAGTCTTTTTAAAGTTAGCCATCCCTGATTTACAATGATAAAATTTTCTTCAAGTCCATCTCTGCATACTTCCTACACTGCTACCTACCTCCAACCTTTCTACCACTGCCCCTTGGCAGTCACTTGCTCCTGCTGAGCATTGAGCCGAACACTCGTTCTTGCCCCTTGCTCACCTCCACCACTGGGATTCCCTGCAGATTCACAGTATTAAACTTCCCTCCCACCGCCACTGATACCAAGCCATGAGCTGTGCCCCCTTTTCAATACTGAGAGGAGGCCTCTTGCATTGGTCTTGGAGGATCAGAGATACTCATCTGAGTGTGTTATTGCTGTTTGTCATGCTCTGAGGTGATTTTTCTAAAATTGTTCTGATTATTCATAAGCCACGTGCTCACATCTTTTGCATGCAGCCATTTATTTCTTCTGCTTAATGGGAGCTGATGCTTTACATAGAGAAAGGCCTTTTTTTGTGAATCATACAGAGCATTCAAGACACAATTTGCCTGTGAGAAATCCTGGAGTTAATGTGACCTGACAACAGAAAATTTGGTTCTTCATGCCTAGTTCCCAAAGATTTGCCAACATGAAAGCTACAATTTATGACTAGTGTCACTGCAGTCCGGTTTTCGGAAGAAAAAAAAAATATTGTTGATTTACACATAAAACTCTAATTTATGTATTATCAAAGTAAGGTCTTCCTGAGCTGGAAAAAGTTTGGTACTGCACAGAGAGAGCACTTTCCAGACCTACGGCACTATTTCAGTGACAAAGAATGGAGTGACATGAGCAGGCTGTAATTTCCCCGCAGAACTTGTGTGGGAGTTCAGCTGCGTGCGTGCATGTGTGTGTGTGAGAAAGAGAAAGGGACAGGCAGGGAGAGGAGGAAACTTGCTGCATTATGCATTAATTTGAGTGTATGTAGGCAGAATACAAGCCAGAATTTTCTCTCTTGGGGGCTCAGAGTTAGGCCTTAATTTTGTGTCAAGGTACTTAGGTAGAAGTGTTCCAAATGAATTCCCAGTGTGCACAACTGCCCACTGCTTCAATTATGGTTGCATTAAAAACACAGCATTCACTTGCATGGTTTAGTCCACTTATGGCTCTGAATGACTTAGTATAGTAGGAGCTTGTATTGCAATCTTTCACCCCAAACTTGACAAAACTACTTTTTTTTCTGACTCCTCCTTTCCACTGCTGCCAGAAAACTTGCAGCCCAGTAAAAACAAACAAACAAACAAACAGACAAACAATCTTCCACCCCTCAACAATTTAGAAGATATATTTGTTTTACTTGATACTAGGCAAGAAGAGGAGCCTTATGAGGGCATCAACTCCCTTAACATCTCAAGCCTGGCTCTTTCCCCACAGGGGACAGTGCAGTTTAGACTCAGTCACCACCTTCTCTTGATAACAGAGCTGTTCCTGAGAAGTGCTGAGTACCATCTGGTAGCATGGTGGAGAGGAAGCCTGCTGAGCTCCTCTCTACTCACCTCTTCTGGCTGTCAAAACCTGAGGCAGTGAGAGGAAACCCACAGAGGAAAGAGACCCACCTTTGGTACGTGACAATGGCTCATGTGGACTTCTGACAGGACTGAGTTCAGCACTCAGCCCAATGGGCTCCTAAAATCCCGGTGGTGGGGGGGGTTGCAAAAGTGCTTTTGTGCTCCTTAAGGAGCTGATGAGGTTTCCAGAGCTGCCAGCATTTAGTGGGATCTGGCTCTGAAGGTGAGTGCTCAGAAATACTGAGAATTAGACATCTTTCACTGGAAAGCCTACATGTTGCTTCAGAAACCGAGTGCTGGGGGCGGGGGACTGCCATTGCCAGCTGAGCTCTCTGGCTCTGGGCGCAGCCCTCCCACTGGGTAGCTCTGGCTTTCACGTGCCCCACAAGCGGCAGCTTGTGCTCTAACTCTCCTCTGCTGCTCCAACACACCAAGCTCTCCCAAACCCTCCCACCAAGCCCCATTAAATTGTACAAGGGACTTGACTTGTATGAAAATTGTCATAATTATATCCACAAGCTCTGAACTAAAAAAAAAAAAAAAACATCCAAAGATTTCAGCCTGACAGCTTCTCCTAAAATGACATGTCTTCCATGTGCCACGTATCTAACACCCCAGTTGTATCTTTATACATCTCTGTCACCTCCTCTCAGGCTCACACAACCAGAGCCTGGTACTTTCACGGCTATCATTTTACTAACCCCCATCTCCAACACTATCTCTAGCACAGGGCCGTGCTGATTATTTCTTTGATTCTGCTGAATGCTCAAAACTATTTCCTTTTTTCTCTCTTGCTGTTTCGGATCTGGCAGCACCAGCTTTGAGAAGGTACACTTAAGCCTATATGTAGTATCCTGAAAGAAGATTATTTTCTGGATCAAGGTCCCCTTCATCAAGACTGTTCTTAAATAGCCCAGTCTTTTTGAAGGAATGGGAAGCTTAGATGTTCCACTTCCTAAATGTTTCTCCAGGGCAAGTTAAGACAGCTTAGTGTCTTGCACCTTGAAGTTGACACCTTGGATATACTGAGCAATGGGTGTTCCTGCACTGCTCAGCTGCTCTGTTGCTTCCTCCACCCTGGGGTTATTCCCTTCCCCATGGGAGGTGATAGCCCAGCCTGTCGCACGCCCAGCTTCCTTTTGCCAAATGGCAAATGCTGTCTAGGAGGTTTCATTCAGCAATGCCTCCAGGAAAGTCTGCTACTGTTTAGCAGCTCCATTCCTGCTATTTTGGGAGAGGGGGAAACAAAATGGATCCAGAGAGAAGGAGTTTCCTTATTCTTCAGAAGTGTACACTTGCTATCATAGCCTGCATCACATACATCAAGCAGCCCTGGCCCCCTAGCCGATTTTTTATTCTGGTTCATCCAGTTCGGAGACACCCCGAAATACTGTGCCTACATACATGCGCACCTATTTGTGTAGGACTATACACACAGGAAAGAGTTAAGCCCTGCAGCATCTCAATACTAGCCTCCTTTACAACGGAAAAAGTAGGACAGAGTTATGTCATTTCTCATGATCATGAAGGGAATTCACAACAGACCAGAGACTGAAGGATTATCTCCAACCTGTCCCTTTACAGTTACCCCATTAGTCCACTTCTCACAGCTTTTCCGAGGGATACTGAGTGTTTCATGATATCAACAAACAAAAATCTTCCATGGTACATTTTCTGCCTTTATGATGGTTGTTTATCATATCTTGTCAATATTCTCTTTCTTCTCTATTTTCTTCACAAACGTTACTTTTTAAAAGGTCCCAGATGTTTCTTCACCCTTAAAGTCACCTCAAACACAAACCATAGCCCCAGATGACTTACAATTCTCAATTATTTTTCTGAAGTCCCTGTATAAGACAGTGCTGGGAAGGAAGATGAAGTACTTCAGTTTTTTTAAGAAACAGTGTCAAAACAATTCTATCAGCCCATGGCACTAAATACTTTAATTACTGTTTCTTAATTTCAAGAGACAAAACTTCCATTTTGATAACAGAAACATCCATCAGAAAAGGCATCATTGCCATATGATTAACAGCTGTCCTGACAAAAACCTCAGAGTTTTACATATTTGCAGGACTATATTTTAAAAACATCGTCAGGGAAATGAGTGAAGAGAGCAAGAGGAATATTTAGTACCTTCCCTATTTCTGCAGGGCTGGTATGGAAATTAGGGACTGTTTCTGGCATGGTAGCCCACACTATTTATGGGATTATAGCGACGGATGTCTGGATTAGCCAGTATGATTCTTAAAATATTCTCAAAAATTCTTCCTCTAAAGCCACCATTTAAATCTCTTAAATATAATTACAGAAGCAGGCTGTGCAGATACAGGTCAGCTATTTGCCAACTGTCAGAGCTGAGTGTTGTAAGTGATGACACAAAAGCAGAGCTAATTTTGTACTAGAAGAGTTTCTAAGATCTGTGTACATAGAAACAGACATTTTTATCAGTAGTGTAATAAGACTGTTTTTATTCCCCCTCCTGCCCCCCGAGATTCTCTGTACACAGTTCTATATCAGTCTGCAGCAAAAAGAGCTCTAGGCAAAACTATGCCAGGGCTTGAAGACAGACCCAGCCCCTACTATGCTCTGAATTCTTCTTTTTTTTACTTTTTTTTTTTCTGCTATTGGTGTATAAATACCTTGGCAAAATTCAGCTTTAGTTATGCTAGGAGCCATTGGCCAAACTTTGATTCAACTATTGGTAATGCTGCTCCCTGTTACGAGCAAGTCTTGTGCAGGGCTGCACTTTCCATAGCCAGTCACCCAACCTGAAATACGCTGAGGCAGCACGTCTGTCAGGCCTAAGCAATTGCCCTCTCTAAGTGAGGCCCTGGAGGTATTTCAAGAGGGACCTTCTGAAATTGAGACACCTTACATGACTAACGACTTTGGAAATTTAGTTCATTGTGATCCTCACCCCCCTACCCTCCCTTAATGTAACTGTGCGTGCATTTTTGAGGTCAAATGATTTAATGCCCAGCATGAACACTGTCACATTTGTGGGGAGCATACCTCTTGCATCTCCACTGAAACATTTATTTTTTGAAATGTATGCCCAGTGGGTGGTGAAAAAGATGCCACCGATGTGTAAAATGGACAGTAATCCAGAAATTAACACTGCAGCCCCTCAGCTCCATGTCTGTGGTGAAGTCTGTGCAGAAAGCAGAGTGAGGAGAGCAAGATGGATTGCTGGCCTGGGACTGAAAATATCAGGGTTCAGTTTTTCCTCATTAAAATGAAGTTATTGTACTGTTGTACCTCACACTGACATTTACAGTAAATGTTATTGTTTGTAAGACATCCCCATACAACACTGATGGGTATGTTTCAGATTGCTATCAAGACTTTGGAAATGAATACAATTCATTCCAACGCATCCTGAGTGGGGAGCTGAATAATTATTCAATCCTCTTGATAAATTTCCAAGTAAAAAAAATTAGTAATCATCAGTTATGGGCACGTATATGAGACCTAAGTGTTTAAATTGTTGCAGGAATTTGTAGTTAATATGCCTAGGCTGATTAAATGTGGCAAAGGCAGCCCTGACTGAACTCTCTGCAGCCAGGGAAGGGAACTGGCAGGATGTGAAGGATGAGTTTGTAATAATACGAGCAAAATTCTAATCAAAGTTCTGTCTGAGCAGAAACCTGCAGTAACTGACATAGTGCTCTAGCACAACACTGCTTAACACTGGAGAAGATTTCTGGGCCAACGCTGCGAACCATTCTACTGATGTAGCTAGATCTGGAGGCTGGTGGTGAAAAGGGCTCTTACCCGCTCTTGCCTATCTTCTCCCTTTGTCCCATGGGCTCTGTTTCAGTTATGCAACCTGTGCAAATAGTTTCAGATCTTCTCATAACTGGGCAATGATTCGTTGTTGCAAGCAAAGCTTTAATAGTCATTGTACAGGATACAGGGGGGCAGGCCAGGAAGTCACCCCCGAGGTGCATTTACCACGTGAGAAAGGGGATGGGATGGGGCTCCTGGAAAGGAGACTCTTTGAAGGCTCTGAGTTGTGAGGTCCATCCCTATCTCCTCAGCAAGGCACCATCTTCATCCGCAGGTGAGTGCAGCTCCCCAGCACCATGGCTTGAGATCCACGGTGGTGCAGCCCAGGTAAGACCTCACTGTTCAGCACTGGAGGAGAAGCAGCAGCAGCACCACAGGAGGAATGAAGGGCCTCCACAGATACGAAGGGCCTCCACAGATATGAAGGTGCTGGAGCAGACCCATGCATGGAAGTGTCCAGAGTCTGAGCCCACTGGGGAGGGAACAGCTGTGGAAACAGCAGGCCATTATCCCCACTTAACATAGGGGAAAGTGAGGCACCGACATGATATCGTATTGCACCATCCTCAGCACTCCTGAATCCCACAGTTCAGACCTGGCTGGAGGGCATCAATGAGCTGCCTGCAGCCTATGCCGGTGCTAGGGGCCAAACACAGCTCTACATCCCAACCATTTCAGGAAAGATATCTTTCTGGAAAATAAGCTGTCAATGTAACCAAGGCTACAGCCTTGCTGAAGAGGGACTGGAGGTGTTCCTTTGGTGTCTGCCATGTAGGAAGTTAGAGTGATTAGGAAAATCACTTCAAGCATTAAAAATCTGCAAAGGTCTGGCATCCCAGGCACACGTCTGAACCGCAGGACCTTGCTTCCTTTCCATAACCAACAGAGCTAAGTGTGCACTGATATTTGTGGCTGTAAAAATCCTTTCTTTGCTGAAAGCCGGAAGCCTTTCCTTTCTCACAGTTTCATTAGAGTTTATAAATCAAACAACCAGCTCTGAAAGCGGCTGCTGAGACACACAGATTTGTGAGCTTCCCATTAACCCGCCTGTTTGCACCTCTGTTATGTGGGGATAAGATGTGTCTTTTTTCCAAGAGGGACAAGATCTTTTGTCTCCGCAGGCTACCGTTTCATACAGGTCCTCACACAGCCATTGCCTCTCCTGTCAGACTGACAGATCAGGATCGGCTTCCCAGGAGGAAAGTAAGCAGTGACCTTGATAGATCGTAGCCTTGGGCATGTTATCAAGGAGCTGGAAATGTGAAACAAATGAAGGAGACTCGTAGCAGCGTACAAGCTTCCCCGCTCTGGGCTTGGTCTCACACCTGACGAAGTACACGACAGCTCCTGACTAAATCCAGTGGAAAGAGGTGGTTTTTTCCAGTATCCACAGTGATCAGTGAGGAATCGGCACGGAGCACCTGCAGCTCCTGCAGCAGAAAGCAGAGCAGGTGCCAGTGAATTGGATTGCCAAGAACCATTGGCTTTTACATGGGCTCGTGCAAGGTCGTTCATCATGGCAGCAGACACCGACTGCTCTCGGCAGCACGGAAAAAAATGAAAAGTAGGTAAAAGAGACCTTTTTGTTTAGCTGAAGGATAAGTAATAGATCAAAATGTTTAAAATATTAGCATATCGCTGCGGCTCAGACACACAAGTGGGTTTCTGCAGCTTAACACATGGCAGAATTGTCACCTGAGCCATAGTGACTGAGTGTGTTGATGGACGATTGCCAAGAGAAAAGCATGGTCCCGAAGTTAATTATTGTGAGTGATCCGTGGTGGCTTACTGCCGTTCCCCAGAGTCAAGCTCTTGGCTGAGCTTGAGAGCGGTCTGGAGAGAGCAGCTATCCTGGCCACACGGCAGCATGATGTGGCCGAACACAACGGCACAGGGCATTGCCCATTACCTGCCTCTATCAACAGCTTAGCCTTGGAAAGGTGGAGCTATTTGCCAGGGCAGTCTCTTAGTGGGGCTGGGGTTTTTTTAAACTCACCACAGTAAATACAGCCTTTCCTGGAAAATTAATATTAAAATTCCTTTTCAGTGTTGAGGCACTGCAGAGGGTGGTTATATACTGAGAAGGGCCAGAACATGCTCACTAGTGCACAGGAAAAATAGGGAGCAAGAAGCAGTCCCTGCCTATGGTGACTGATTCCTACCCTTTGCCGTCAAAATGCTGCTTAACTTACTCTCCTCATAAGGAAAGAGAACATCACGTCAGGTCAACAACTGCAGAGATGAATGTGAGCTCAGAACAACCGATGGAGGTAAACCCAATCGCCAAGTGCTTTCTCCACCCAAGATGCACCCGCATACCCAGCTGCAAGTCCCTGGTGTTACCTTGGCAGGTGTCACGGCTGTCTGGAAGGGAAGCACTGCCCACACCACCAATTCCAGTGAGATGACCCTTGCTGGGCTTGCACTGACCTTCTCCATCTCCTTCTCTTACGAGGAGTGACCAGAACAAGCCAGCTTCTCCTTCAAATTCATGCATTGTTTTCTCTTGGTTTTTTTGAATTAAAGGTATTAAAGGATGACTGGATCCATGCAGCTGGCTGGAGCCACTAGGAAAGGAAAAGCAGGCTGGAGAGCTGCTTCTCTGTGCCGAGGTCTGTGTCCACACGGCAGCCTCAGACATGCACCAAGGGGAGGCCATCCCTGGCAGGCTGCACAGACCCGCAGTAGTTATTTTCCACATTGTAACAAGGATGCAAACAAAAATGTCCTTGTTCACATATAGCTGTGCTGTAACTGATCTCAAGACTGAACTCCTTCCATTTAAAAGCCATTTAGCTCAAAGCTTTGCTATCAAAATTGTTACCAAATTCACCTCACCTGGCACATCATAGTTGTGTGCATTTTTTTCTGTGTGCATGTGGGTATGTGCATAAAAAAAAAAAACACCAAAAGATAGCAGACAACCAAAGTTTTCAAATACATATCAACTCTGTAAATCTGTTTCTTGCAGAGTAGGAACAGGGGGGATCTCCTAACTGCTCATGACACATCTGAGAGAACTCTAACTCTCTGCAGCAACCACCCACAGCTGAGCACGAGCTCATGGCTGACTTGCTCCCCCACCTCTCTGAGCAGCTTGTGACCATGCTCCCTCCTGCATTGACCCAGTGCCAGCTGGGTTTGGGTGCACTCACCTGAGCTGAGCTTGGCTGTGTTCACCTGAATGGCAGTCACAGCAGTAACCACCTTGCAGACCTCTCCTTTCTTAGCTGAGTGCCAGCCTCCTAAATTTACCAAAATAAATAGTATCTATACATAATATGCACAACTATGAGTAAAACAGGCTATCTGGTGAACGTAGGCTTGGAGTTTACCTGTGAGTCAAGACATGACTTGGGAGCATGTAGAGACCTTGCAAATTTATGTATCCTGTAAGCACATCAAAGTGGCCAGAGAAGGGAAAAGCAGCTGTGCATGTTTTTCTCTCTCTTCTTCTCACTTCAGGGCTAAGCCTATAAAATAATAATGTGCCTTTATAGTATTATCATTTGACTTTGATTTTCTGTAGAGAATTGCGTAACAGCAACAGTCCTATTAGCATTCAGCACTCAGTGGTTTCTCCGTTATTCCTTTTGCTTAATAAAAGAATGAGTTTTGCATTTGTTACAAGCCTGACAGCCCAGGAGACTGGCCTGTTCTCTATTTAGCCATTAAATAGGAAAACATGGGACTCGCCTATGCAATGGTCCCTTTGCAATATGCCAGCTCTGTCCATACATTAGGAAGCAGGCAAATTCATAGAATAGAATCATGGAATCATAGAATCATTTAGGTTGGAAAAGACCTTTAAGGTCATTGAGTCCAACTGTTAAGATCACACTAAGCCAGGGATGCTGATGGGAACCTCACAGAGCAAGAGAAGCTGAAAGCTGTCACTGCCAGGGGTCAATCAGTTACCAGATAGTCACATTTGCAAGCCCTAGGATGTGATTAGGTCCAAAAGTGCTGTGTGCAAGGACTACTTTCCAGGCATGCGTTGGCTCTGAGCCTTATATAAGGTAACTATACCTGGAGTTGCAACATATCCCTGCTATTAAAGCCAACTGTATTTCCTCACCTGCATTCTGATCTTCTCCCTCTTATTCCCTGCAGGCAAAACCCCCTTGGGGGTCTGGAAGGTGCCTGTCCAGAAAGGAAAGCATGGGCCTCCTCCCCAGAGTAGGGAAGGGGGAGCTGCTGCAATGCCTTGCTCTGCTCTGGTGTCACAGGGCCCCCCAGCTGAGTGGGTAAAGTTGGGCAGTGGGAGCCACAGGAGCAAAACACACGTTAGTCCTTGCTTTCCCTCACTGCCCCTAACTCGCTGCGGTGTGGTGTGCAGCTCTGCTGGCCTGGCTGCATCCGTGCTACAGTTCAGTGCTGCAGGGGGCTGATCATCAGCAAGTCCAATACTTTGTTAGCTCCAGCGGCTGGAGAGCCCAGGCTGGCGCGGATATCACGCACAGTGATGGTGCTTGCAGTGCACAGTCGCTGCATAAGGGCCAAAGGCTGGGAGGAGACAGCCGTGGAAACCTGTGCAAACAGTTGCTGCCTGCAAACGCTGCTTTGGTCAGTGCAGAGAGATGCAACATTTCCCCTGCAATGAATCAGCATGGGATTTGGGTCCCAGGGCAGCAGCTCCGGCTCTCCAGAGCAGCAGCCGCAGCAGAAATCAGCAGCAGCTTCACGTCATCTAGTTACGCCACTGCAGAATGTCACAGCCAGGTCGGGAACACAGCTCCGAGAGCATGGAATCTAGTGAGGATTTGTCCCTCTCCCTCTTCCTTCGAGTAACAGTATGGAATAAAATATTTTTATTTTTAGAGCTGAGAGAGGAAAAAGGCAAATTCTCACATCTTTTCAAGGTAATGGTGATGTTTTTTGAAATTTCTGACGCAGCCACTAGATGCCCCTGTTTTCTGATGAGCGCTCCATAGCGGTGCAAGAGCTGGGGTGCTGCAGCCAGGACCTGAACACCGGGGCTCAAACTATGTAGAAATCCTGATTGCTTCAGTCTCTTCCTCCCTAATGATCTTCTAATTAGCTGGGACTGTCGTTCCACATGTGGCAATTAGGAGAGAGAGTGCTGCTCAGTAGTGGGAACGGTGTCTGCCTGCCTTTTTCTGCTCTGGTTTTGTGGTGGCTCTGGAGGAGGTGACGTAAAGCTCAGTCACCAGTGGCCATGCATCTAGGCATGGCCGCCTGGATCCGCACACCCTGTCCCTGTGACCATACAGCCCGTTGCAGCGTCCCACCTCTGGACCGGCACTGTCAGCCCCTGCTGCCCCTCAAGGATGAATCGATCCATACGGGAAAAGTCAGTCTCCAGGCAAAGCCGTTAACCCAAGCAGAAACATTTCCCTAATTAATCCTGAAGTGTTTCCTTGTGAATGTTTTGTACAGTTCCAGAAAGGAGACTGACACCATTCGAATGGGAATCTGGCACTTGGTCAGCAAGAGGGAGCTTTTGTGGCTGCTGAAATAGTTGTGCCTCCAAAAGAGAAATGCTTGCACTACATCCTTCCAATGCCAGAGAAGGCAGGCAGCAATGGTCAGTGTAGAAAATCACATACAACATTTGCTCCTTCTGAAGTGATGCCTCCTTGAAAATGATCTTGAATTAAGCAAGGATTTATTTGAGGGTCTCTTAATTTAAGGAGAGCAAATGTTCCTGCTCTGGTGGGTCCCTGGCCAGGCTTTGTTGGGCTTGCACCAGCACGTTTTCTCTTACCAAAGTCCGCACAAGGCCCTAAGGTAACTGCGTGGTAAATATTACAGTCAGATACCCAGCTCAGAAATCCTGTAAGATACAGAACGGTGATTTATGGATTTGGTGCAAAAAGACCTTGTTTGTATCTGGGCAGTCAATCTCACAAGGGAAATGTTAGAGATCTTGCTTGAGCTTTTTTCTTAACGAGCTGAGTAAAGTGCTGGGAAACCTTCAGAAGAGAACAGAAGTGGGCTCTCAGGATGAGAACACCTATAAACACCTTCTGCTCTCTAATTCTTCCTGTCTGCAGGAGGAAGGTTCCTAATTAGCACTATTGAATGTGATGGGGGCTCAGAGCTCTGAGTCATCTGGGAAGACGTACTTTATCAGTTGACACTGCTGGAGAAGCTAAGAGCAGCTCAGAGGAAGAAGCACTAGAAATTCCTAGTGACCTAGTATCGCAAAAACTACTGGGATCCAAAATACCTTTGCAGATGTTTAGAAACCAGTAGTTGCTGCGTCTATCACCCTGCAACAAAAAGGGTCCCTCTGCTTCCCTCTAGAAGCTCTGGAGCAGGTTGTAAACCTCATGACACCACTCCTTTCAGCATCCTGCTGCTAGTAACTGTGTCTAGCGTAGTCTAATCCACAGGTTTTTGGTTATGAGACATGAAAGGTTGGTAAGTAGCCTTATGTTCATGATGGTACCAGCATAACAGCATTTCAGGCAGGCTTACATAGGTGTGTCACACAGAGCATAGCACAGGGAGCCCTGAGGCTGGTCTTCCCCTAGACTGACACTGTGCAGGCCAAGCCTCTTCTCTGGAAGCCACACATCGCCTGCCAATTTTTGTAAATTAAAAAAAAAGGCTCAAATGTACAATAGAAAATGAAGCCTGGATTAACTGATATCTCTCTTCTCTCAGTGATTTCCTTGTGTTTTCCCTTGGGCCCATGCTGCTCTGTAGGATTATGGCATTCCAGAGTCACTGGCATAAAGATAACAGGACGAAGAAATATGGAGACTCCCCTCTCCACGCTAATCCATGCCAAGAGAATACTGAAGGCGAGTAGATAAAGGAGTCACTAACACTGAGCTACATTTTGCTTCCAAGAATTGCCTCCCAGAGGCTGTAGCCATTTTGCAACCCTTTTAATTTTCAGAGAAAATGCCTCCTGTGCCCATAATTAAGAGTTTAATATGCCATGGGGTCCTGTTTATCACAGTAACTTATTTTGCAAAAGAACAGATAGACTCTTTGTAGGTCTTTTGAATATCTTTCAGCCAGTCCATTAGATGGGGCTGTGATACTGGGGATTTCAATCACTGATATTCATTATTCAGTTATTATTCATTTATTTTAATAAAGAAGCTGCATATTTCCTTTGTTTCACAGGCAGCAAGATCTGGTGAAGTATTTCAAAGCACGGAATGGTTTAGTTAACTTCTGCATTGGCTAACTAGGTTCACAAGTTTGCAGGGTGAACATCAGGCTGAGCTTTCTCTTCTCCTCTTAGCATCTCACAGAAGGCATGTGGATCCAAGGCAAGGACACCTGTAAATGTGGCATGCATCAGAAGACATATGGAAGCAGTCTTTTATCTCATGTGATGATTAATTACACGTTCCCAACTGCAATATAGTTTGAGAGCTCTATGCAATTCTTCAGCAGGAAAAAAGGTCTGTGTAATTGTTCTAACAACTGTGAGCAGAGGGCCCTGGAAATGGAACATGGTATCAGTGCACCATCCTGTTAAGCGTGCACATGAGATTTTATGGCAAAAAGTCAGATTGCTGTAGTGCCTCCTTGATGCAAGATGATGCAAAGGGCAAAAGTAACTTATCTGCAAACTGCTTGTAGTGCCTCCTTGATGCAAGATGATGCAAAGGGCAAAAGTAACTTATCTGCAAACTGCTTTGCCTCAACCAAGAGCAATTTGCTGAAGTCTGCTGAGCAGCCAGAGACTGAGTTATCACATACACTATGTATGTGTGTGAATGTATTTGAATATATAGTGATAGTTTCTGTGACAAAAACAGTGTCTAAATCATGGTGTCTCATGACTCGTTTCCTTGCTGTTCTACTTCGGTACCAGGAGGCAGCCTGATTTCCAGCTGACTTCTCTCCAAACTCCCCTGTTTGCATATGCTGGTGAGTGGACTATATGCCCTTGTTTAGTTTCTTTTCTCTTCACTGCACTGAGGAGGACACAAGGAAACTGGAAACCAGCCAGAGGCACACAAACACGAACAGGGAGAGAGTGCCCGTGGTACATGAGCCATTAGGAATCAGTACGAAGAAAAGCTTTTAGGATGCCTGTCTCAAATTGTTTGGGACAAACCATTTTGCCGAGGTGAGCAGCTGTGGTGCCGGCAGGATTTGCAGTGGAGCGGAGGCTCACAGTGTACAGGAAGGTTTCCTGAACCAGGGAAACCTCAGGGGATCGGAGAGACATGCCAGTAGCCCACAGCTCGCACGAGAGTGGCTGACAAGCCCCCACATCTATAAAAGTAAACCCCAGGGAGAGCTAGCTTAAGGGGATTAAAGGGAAAGCAAGTGATGGTGGTTGGTGGCTGTCTTGGTCACAGTGACCATGAAGCACTGGAGTTTCAAATCACCGGCAACAGAAGAACTACCAGCAAAAATTTGACCCTGGATATGGCAAGAGCAGACTTTGGGCTGCTGCAGGAGCTAGTTAGTAAGGTCCCCTGGGAATCTTCTTTTGAAGGTATTGGGGTCCATGAATGCTGGTCACTTTTTAAGAGCCATCTCCTAAGGGCGCAGGAGCAGGCAATTCCAAAGTGCTGGAAGTCAAGCAAGCGGGACAGAAGGCTGGCTTTGCTGAGCAGGGATCTTCTAGAACTTAGGTGGAAAAGGAAAATGTATGGACATTGAAGCAAGAACAGGTGACACAGGAGGACTACAGGGATGCTGTTTGCCACTCTAGGGAGAAAATTTGTGGGGCCAAAGCTCTATTAGAGCTCAACCTGGCCAGCACTGTAAAGGATAACAGTAAGGGCTTTTTAAAATATGCTAACAGCAAAAGGAGGATCAGAGATAACATTGGTCTGTTACGTGATGAGGTCAGTTACCTCACAAATAGGGATGCAGACAAAGCAGAAACATTTAATACCTTCTTTGCCACTGTCTGGGATCCCAGGAGCCCTGTACTGGAAGACTGTGACTGGGGGCATGTTTAACTCCCAGCTGACTCTGAGACTTGCTGCTCCAGCTCGATGTGCATAAGTCTATGGGACCCAACTGGATTCATCCCAGGGTACTGAAAGAGCTGGCTGATGTTACTGTGGTACCTGTCTCCGTTATTTTTCAGCTGTCTTTGGAATCTGAAGAGGTCCCAGTTGACTGGAAGCTGGCAAATGTTGTCACAATTTTCAGGAAGGGTAAGAAGGAAGACCCTGGTAATTACAGGCCTGTCAGTCTCACTTCAGTGCCTGTTAAAATTATAGAGGTCATTCTGGGAGTTACTGAAAAACACTTGAGAGACAATGCAGTTACTGGTCATAGCCAGCATGGGTTCACAAGAGGAAAGTCCTGCTTAACTAACTTAATTTCCTTTTATGACAAGGTCACCCATCTAGTCGACCAAGGGAAGCCAGTATATGTGGGATTTTTGAGTTTTAGCGAAGCTTTCGATACTCTTTCTCACAGTATCCTTCTGGACAAAATATCCAGCATACAGCTAGACAAGTCCATAATACACTGAGTGAACAGTTGGCTGACGGGTCAGGCTCAAAGAGTTATAGTAAATGGGATTACATCAGGCTGGCAGCCAGTGACCAGTGGGGTTCCCCAGTGCTTGATTTTAGGTACAGTGCTCTTTAATATTTTTATAAATGAACTGGACATAGGAGTCAAATGTACATTAAGTAAGTTTGCCAATGATACTAAATTAGGAAGAGCTGTGGACTCCCTCAAGGGTAGAGAGGCCTTACAGAGAGATCTGGTTAGACTAGAGAGCTGGACGATCACCAACCATATGAAATTTAACAAAAGCAAGTGCCAGATTCTGCACCTGGAATGGGGTAATCCTGGTTATATGTACAAACTGGGGGATGAGAGGCTGGAGAGCAGCCCTGCAGATTGACAGCAAGTTAAATATGAGTAAACAGTGTGCCCTGGGAGCCAAAAGGGCCAACCGTGTCCTGGGGTGCATCACGCACGGCATAGCTAGCTGGTCGAGGGAGGTAATTGTCCCACTCTATACTGCACTGCTGTGGCCCCACCTTGAGTACTGTGTGCAGTTTGGGGCACCTCAATACAAGGAGGACATCAGACTCTTAGAGTGTGTCCCAAGGAGGGCAACCAGGATGGTGAAAGACCTCAAGGGCAAGACTTACAAGGAGCGGCTGAGGTCACTTGGTTTGTTCAGCTTGGAGAAGAGAAGGCTGAGGGGTGACCTCACTGCAGCCTACAGCTTCCTCAAGTGGGGCAGCGGAGAGGGAGGTGCTGATCTCCTCTCTCTGGTGACCAGTAACAGGACATGACGGAATGGAATGAAGGTGCGTCAAGGGAAGTTCATGTTGGACATTGGGAAAATGTTCTTCACTGAGAGGGTGGTTGGTCACTGGAACAGGCTCTGCAGGGCAGTGGTCACAGCACCAAGCCTGTCAGAGTTCAAGGAACATCTGGACAATGCTCTTAGTCATATGGTTTAATTTTAAGTAGTCCTGCGAGGAGCAGGAAGTTGGACTTGATGTTCCTTACAGGTCCCTTCCAGCTTGAGATAGTCTATAGATAGTTATCCCTATTCAAGGCCAGGCTGGACGGGGCTCTGAGCAACCTGATCTAGTTGAAGGTGTCCCTGCTCACCGCAGGGGGGTTGGACTAGATGACCTTTGATGGTCCCTTCCAACCCAAGCCATTGTATGATCCTATGATTCTATGATTCTAATGTAAATAGCCTCAAGCTATGCCAGTTAATTTTATCTGTTTTCACCTGTCGTCATTGACAGTTTTGATTAGTGAGCACTACAAAAAAAATCCTGCAGTCCACTAGGTCTGGTTTTTTTCTGTTTCCTTTCGTTCAGCTCAAATAGAAAACTCTGACTTATTGAGGCAGACTTCAATTTCTTGAAGCCCTTTTTCTTAGCCGTTTTTCTATTTATGACCTGACTGCAACCATCTCTCAGCTTAGGGAATACTCAGATGCTGGCTTGGAGAACTGAAGGTGCAGTAGTCCCCCCTTGCTCCCTGATCAGTACCCAGAGCAGCACGCACAGGCCCTTGGACCACATTGCAGCTGTTCCCATCCACAGCATATCTGGATCCTCTCCTGACTGCCTCCAGCATCGAGTCAAGGTAGCTCATGGGGTTCTGTGGTCCCCTGTTCTGCAGAGGAGATTTACCACTGCTCTTGTTTCCAGGAGCAGAGGGGGACCACATTTGCCTACTACGCAGACCTCAAGCTCTGCCTTAGCAGATGCATTTTTAAGCCAGTAATTTTCCTTACCACTTTATGCTGTAGACAAGGCCTATTGAAGGGTGTAGAATAGAGAGTGCCAAACATGCACAAAATCTGTAATTATACATATCTCAGTGCAGACCTTCACTTCAGTCTTGCAGTTTGCTAGGCTGAGGCACTCAGTAGAGAAACAGCTGCTTCTGTTTCAGGTCAGTTAAGTGTTGCATCAGGATCGAAGCATTCTTTTAGACTGTTGTAAAATACAGCACTTAAACTAAGAAATGACTAGTTTCTCCAATCCTGTACTTTCCTGTTTGTGGCTACAAAAGGGGTATTGCTGGAGAAAACACCTTGAATTCCAGCGGTCTTACCAAATCCAGGAAGGTCATTACAACTACTGAGGCTTCAGAGTAATTATTTGGGCTGCTTTACTTTAGGAAAGGATATCACTGGAAAGGCTGTCTTATGTTTACCCTTTGCAGTGACTACACCCAGGGTCTAGGACATGGTTTGATTTTCCAGTTAGAAAGCAAAGAAGACAAGTGTTGTAAATCTATCACATTGCACACTGTGAGCTGCCATCAGTGTAGTCGTAATGAATGCAAGCACGCTGCTGAGGCCACTGCTCCCTAGCAGGTAATCCCTGGCCATTCAGAAATACCCCAAATACAGGGATCTATTAATCTAGCTGTTGTCTCATCAGATGTATTTGCTTTCATTCCCTGCTCCTAATTATTTCCTGTATTAAAATATCACAGGAACTAGCCTACAGGTGATTTTAACATGTTGCCTGCAAAGAAAAGATGACATCCTTAATAACAGTAAAGCTGGGCTGTTACAAGCCATGATTAGCACCATTTGATCTGAACCATTTATTTCCTTGGGCTGTCAAATAAAGGCAATAATTCTTTGATGTATGGCGACACCAGGTTTCTGTGTCAACCTGCGCTGCCAGTAACCACCCATGTCCTGTGACGTCCAAGCTAAGCTGCACATTTGCATAGACTGGCATCGTTTCAGGTATAAATCATCCAACAGCATACCTTTCCATTGGAAAGTGATGTGGCGACCAACCCTCCCATATAGCTGCTTGGAGTATCAAACAGCCTAAAGCACTTGACAAGAGCCGTATGTGACAGAGAGAGAACAGTGAGATGCCTGTATTCTTCTTGCCAGTGTAGCTCCTAATGGTAGCTCCTAATGCCTTGCCTGAGGTCAAGGAGTCAGGACAGGAGAGAAGAGATATATACATGCTTGGAACCTCAAAGCATGCAGGAATGCCACTTCCATCAACAAAAGCAAACCTACTGGGTTTCCTCTGGCAATATTCCAGTGTAAACGTGGTGGTGGTGGAAGACGTCCCTTGGCTTTTTTCTCCACATGACTATTTATTCTCAGTCTTCCTTGAGACTATCAACTCTCTTACAAGCCATTTCTTGATTCAGATATACCAAACCGTCTCATAGACGTATCTGGAAATGTTGGGCTCCCATTTGGGCCAAGTAGGTTTTGCTGGAAGTGCCTCTCTTTCATCTAGGCAGAGTAACTGGCTTTTACATGTTTGACTAACATTTCCAGGAGTCTCATGGGTAGCTCATGGAGTGGTAGCTCCCAGACAGTTTCACTGTTCCTACAGCATGTTTCACCCATGACCAATGATTCTGCTCTTTCTGAGAAAATTTGGACCTGCTATACATTTGATGTGCAATTGATCTGAGTACGGAGAGAGTGTCTGATGCATCCTGGAAGTGTTAGACTCACATATTTGGGCTTGGGAAATCCATGACAAATATGGCCCCTTTAGGAAATGTGTTGCTATGCATACAGGCTTCATAGCGCAGAGACTGGTAACTTTTGATAAGTGAAGTGTAACTGATCCCTCCAAAATTACAGTTATATAAAACCCCCAGCTAAACTGTATTATTGGCTGAGAGAATCAAGAGGTACAAGGGGTGAGGGGAAAGTGATGCATTTTATTCCACTTAGACCCCCTCCAATCTGAATTTATAAGGAATCTGGACACAGCATTTAAGATTTTCTAGAAGTGGGGTCATTCTTTAAGAGTAGAGACTGCAATGGTTTTAAAGATACAAAAGCTACTTTAGTACTGAGAAAAAGCAAATGAAAAAAAAGTTCTAGAAAAAGAAGGAAGACAGATAAATAGAATATGAAGAGGGTGCAATAGAAACTGGAAGGGAAAATAATAAAACCTGAAAAAAAACCCCGAAACCTAACAACCTTCCTCCCTCCGAACACACTCTCCCAATCACATACACAGAGCTCCAGAGATGCCAGTTTAACATAAGGAATTTGTATTGCTCTCAGTTGTTGTGTTGTGTCCTCTGACATAAGGGACCAATACATCACTAATGAGGAAGGCAGTTAAGCACCTGATTATCTCCCATCTTGTCTCTAAGTCCCACTGACTTCAGCAAGTTGAAATCACTGGCCAAAACTCAATGGAAGTGCACGCTTACTCACCCATTGCTTTGGCTCACAGTGCTTCAGGGAAGGGATTATGGCCATTCTAGGAATGTGAAAGTGGTCATCAAATCCAGACTCTCCCAGTTGCAGGAATGATGGACCAGATGTTCAGACCAGAGGGACCTTCAGAACATCTGTTCCACATCCCATTCCTCCTCCCCAACTAGCTACCAAATATTTCTTAAGACTGTCTAACATAGTATACACTTTTATTTGCTTGTGGAGCATCTAAAAAAACCCCTTGGATTCATTCATGTACAGAAATACGCAGCTATGTTTGACCCCTGCTGAGAAGGAACACGAGCAGGTAACATGCAAATTCTTCCAAAAAGAGGCTCTGCCTTCTCCTGTCTTATTACACTAAATCCCAGAGAAAGGAGAGGAGAGGAGAGGAGAGGAGAGGAGAGGAGAGGAGAGGAGAGGAGAGGACAGGAC
>JAVKLA010000040.1:13548015-13576538 GCA_034782735.1 Sagittarius serpentarius
AGGAGAGGAGAGGAGAGGAGAGGAGAGGAGAGGAGAGGAGAGGACAGGACAGGACAGGACAGGACAGGACAGGAGAGGAGAGGAGAGGAAGGCGGGGGGAGGGGGAGGGAGGGCAGGCCTGTGATGCACTCTGGTCCTTGTGACAGCATAGAGGATGTCACAGTGGGGGCAGGTATTAAAGGCAGCAACATGCAGCATGGCCTCAGTAAGTGGTGAGTGCACACCCCGTGGGGAGCCTGGGCTGGGCTGGGCAAGGGCTGGGGCAGAAATGCGGGGCCCTGGGGTGGGGGATCTGACCCTGCGGCGAGGGCCTGGCACTTGGGGGAGCACCGTGGGCTGGGCACAGTGCTGCCAGCACTGGGGCTGGGCCAGGCCTTGCTGCTTCCCAGCTCCCTCGCCCCCTCTCCTACCTGCCCCCATAGCCCTGTGGCTCCCACCCCCAGTTCCCCCACCCAGTGCCGCTGAGACCCCTTTTCTCCCCTCTCCTGCAGGCTCATGGCTCTGGCGATAGCGTTGGCCTTGAGTGTGCTGGGCATCATCCAGATGCTACTGGAGGTCGGAGATGAGCTGTGTGTGGCTATGCGCGGGTGCGTGCAGCAGCATGTGAAGCAGCTGGTCCAGGCGATGGCTTGTCTGCTTCAGGAGACAGAGCAGAGCCCCCAGAAGCCGAGCGAGGTGGCCGGGGGAGGCCTGCTCTTTGCTACCTTGCAGCAGTGGCAGTTCTGGGCCTTTGCTGGGGGCCTGGTCCTGCTCTTTTGGCTCTGCTGTTGGCTCTGGAAAAGGAGCTGTAAGCCAGGAAGCAGCAGCAAGCCTGGCAGCTCCAGAAGCCTTGAGGAGAAGGAGGAGGAGGAGGAGGACGAGGACGAGGACGAGGAAGAGGAAGAGGGAGAAGACCCATTACATATGGACAGGTTTCTGAACGAGTACCTGTCGTGGCCACTGCCAAAGAGGCAAAGAACATGCATGGTGGTGGAAGAGCTGGTGAACAACCTTCTCTGTGTCTGCCAAATCCTCTCCGGCAATGACTTCATGCCGTCGCTGCAGCCAGCTGTCGGGGTGAGCGGCTTCCAAGAAGGCTGGAGCGGTTGTGAAAAAGACCTTGTCTATCGCCTGCTTGTGCCCCTGAAGCCACCACCCGGGCACTCCTTCCACCTCGAGCTGGGCACCAAAGGGTTGATGCCGGTGAGGAACTCCCGCCTTCGTGTGGAACTGGAGTGCATGTGCACAAGGGAGCAGCAGCTGGGGGACATGCTCTGCTTCCTCCACCACCCGGAGGATGAGCTGATGAACCGTCAGGAAGCCAGCCTCCTACAAACTCTCTGCACCGGCTCGTACCTCGATGTGCAGAAAACCGCCTTCTGGCTCCAGGAGCTGATGACGGCAGCCTGCGTTATTGCGCCTCAGGTGGCCAGAAGCAAGGTAACGGTGCTGCCCTCCACACGCTTCTGCAAGCTCAAGCTGACCAGCGCCATCAGGAGACCTCTCTCCATTGAGCTGGTCTTAGCGGTGCAGCAAGGCAACTCAGACACATTTGTGAGCATGGAGTAGGCAGAGATTAGCGTTACCAGCAGCGCAGGGTGGCTGAAGAGGCCGCTTGCAGCCAAGAAGTTTGCGACAGAGACTGCATTACCACCTGTACAGCGACCACCCACCCTCTTCACGACACTCCATTCCCTCTAGGACCTTTACCCTGGGCAAAAATGCCAAGAAACCTTTCTTTTTTAAAAAGCTGCCTGTAAATAAGCAGAGAGAAGAAAGAATGGGGGCTGGATGCACCAGACATTGACTGTCTTGGGATGAGACCATAGCAGGGTGGAAAGAAGGTGCATAGCTTACACCAGGCTGCAGAGAGCCAGGAGACAGGTGACGAATCTCTGCTGATGTGGTGGGTTAGCCTTCTCTGGCTGCAAGGTGCCCACCAAGCTGCTCTCTCATTCCCCCTCCTCAGCAGGACAGGGGGAGAAAATGAGACAAAAAAGCTCATGGGATGAGATAAGGACTAAGGATAAGATTGTTTACCAGTTACTGTCACAGGCAAAACAGACTTGACTTGGGGAAAATTAATGTCATTTATTGCCATTCAGAAAAATAGAGTAGGATGGTGAGTAGCAAAGTCAAAACTAAAAACTCCCAACACCACCACCACCCCTCGCCTTCTTCCCAGGCACAACCTCACTTCTTCAGTTCCAACTCCTTTACCTCCTCCCCGCAAGCGGCACAGGGGATGGGCAACAGGGGTTGCGGTCAGTTTATCATATTCGTCCTTCCCATGGGTCCTTCCCATGGGCTTCAGTTCTTCGAAGAGAGAGCATGAGGTGGCTGAAGAGGCTGCTGCAGGAGACAGAATGGAAAGCAAAAACCAAGAGTTGCAACGTCATCCTCCAGACACTGTCTTCAGCGTAGCAGCCGGCAATGACTGCAGTGGCTGTAAATATGACTTTCACCCTGCTTTTCCACCACACCGTCACATTCCAGGTGGGAATTTCACAGCGGCCTAGACATTCCCAAGTGAGAAGCACCCTTGCTGTGCCTCTGTGTGTTCACTGAGCCAGGGTGGAGAATCTGCCCATCTCAGACACTGCCCGGGGAGGTGGTGCCACAGAACTGAGCACACTGGACATGAAGAAGACGCTACTCAGTCGGCATTAGGAATTGCTCCTGCACGTTTCCTCCATAAGAAAACCACACTCCGGGGAGTCGGACCCAATGCAGCTGAGGAGGGCATTGCAAGGAGGCTTGTGACATAGACTGCGTTACCACCTGGTTAGCAACCACCCACCCTTTTTGAGAGACCCTATTACCTCTGGGATCTTTACCCCGTGCAAGGATATCAATAAATGTTTCTCTGCCAGTGAGTGTCTGTGCAACACTTTGTTGGAGAATGCGGGCTTTGGGTGCTGAGTGTTCAGCGGCCCTGGAGACAGACAGCATTTTGCAGAAGAGCTGATGCAGTGGGCTCTGGTTTCACTGATTTTGTGTGTAAGGCTCCCCTGCCTGTCTGTGCTCCTGCATTGGGGCAATGAGAATAACTCACCACCCTCCACAACTCTGGACATTGCTTGTTGCTCCATGATGTGTCAGGCTTAGGTGGGAAAGGAGGTTTCCCTGAACACCACTCCCTTCTTTGTGTGGAGAGCTGGGTACACAGTCCCTCACTACATAGTCGCAGCTGGAGTCCAACTCCCTTGGACCGCAGGGGTTCAAAGCTGTCTAGGACGCAGAGGTTGTGCCCCCTGGGGCAGTATTAGCCAGCACTGAGGCCCTTGAAGACCTGGCACTGAGACTGAGGCAGCCCAAAGCAATGGGTTTGCCCACCTTGTTATAGTTGCAGGTGGAAAGCTGTGTAGGAGAGGCCAGCACTGGCACATCTGGCCAAGTGGCAGTGCTACTCCCATGGGATGCAATGTGAGAGCCCATCTGGCTGCCAGGGCTCTGCCAGGCATGGCTGGGAAGGGAAAGCTTTCTCCTGTTGTGCCTGCTGGTCAGTTGTCCAACTGCCAGCTAATGGTGCTGCCCCGCCACCTGCTTCTGCAAGCTCAGGCCGACCAACATCTATTGAGCTGATGGTTGGAGTGTGGCAAGGCACCTTCCGGAGCATCAAGAAGGCAGCAGAGGCCAGTGTTACCAGCAGCATGAGGTGGCCAGAGAGCTGCGCTGTGGCAGAGGTGTGGTCCTTCAGGCACATGGACAGGCATGTCCCGCACGATGGCTTCCACCTCAAATGCCTGCAGCTCTGCATCTGGATCCTGGTGGGCATAGGCTTTTCCACCCTTGTGACCAGCCGCCAACTGGATTTAACTCCGTTCACCGCAGCTCTTTGGGCCATCCAGACAGTTTTTTACCCAGCGAAGAATACACCCATCCAAGCCATGGACAGCCAGTTTCTCCAGGAGAATACTGTAGGAAATGGTGTCAAAAGCTTTACTAAAGTCCAGGTAAACATCCGTAGCCTTTCCCTCATCCACTAAGCAGGTCATCTTGTCATAGAAGAACAAGTCAGTCAAGCAGGACCTGCCTTTTGCAAACCCATGCTGACTGGGCCTGATCACCTGGTTGTCCTGTACATGCCATGTGATGACACTCCCTAACCTTCCCCAGCATTGAGATCAGACTGAGAGGCCTGTAGTTCCCTGGATCCTCCTTCTGGCCCTTCTTGTAGATGGGCGCCACATTTGCTAACCTCCAGTCGACTGGGATCTCCCCAGTTAGCCAAGACTGGTGATAAACGACTGAAAGTGGCTTGGTGAGCACTTCCTTCAGCTCCCTTAGTACCCTTGGGTGGATCCCATCCAGCCCCATAGACTTGTGTGTGTCTAAGTGGTGTAGCAGGTCACTAACTGTTTCCCCTTGGATTATGGGGGCTTCATTCTGCTCCTTGTCTCTGTCTTCCAGCTCAGGGGGCTGGGTACCTGGAGAACAATTGGTCTTATTATTAAAGACTGAGGCAAACAAGGCATTAAGTACTTCAGCCTTTTTCTCATCCTTTCTTACTGTGTTTCCCCCTGCATCCAACAAAGGATGGAGATTCTTCTTAGACCTCCTTTTGTCGTGAATGCCTTTATAGAATAATTTTTTACTGTCTTTTATGGCAGTAGCAAGATTAAGTTCTAGTTGGGCTTTGGCCTTCTAATTTTGTCTCTGCATAAGCTCACGACATCTTTGTAGTCTTCCTGAGTTGCCTGCCCCTACTTCCAAAGTTCATAAACTCTCCTTTTTTTCCTGAGTTCCAGCCAAAGCTCTCTGTTCAGCCAGACCGGTCTTCTTTCCTGCCAGCTTGTCTTTCCGCACATGGGGACGGCCCGCTCCTGTGCCTTTAAGATTTCCTTCTTGAAGAATGTCCATCCTTCCTGGATGGACATCCCTTTGCCCTTCAGGACTGTCTCCCAAGAGACTGGTTCAATTAGTCTCCTAAACAGGCCGAAGTCTGCCCTCTGGAAGTCCAAGGTAGCAATTCTGCTCACCCCCTTCCTTACTTCTGTAAGAATCAAAACCTCTATCATTTCATGATCGCTATGCCCAAGATGGACTCCAACTATCACCCACAAGTCCTCCTCTGTTCACAAACAACAGGTCTAGTGGGGCACTTTGCCTCATTGGCTCACTTACCAAATGTGTTAGGAAGTTATGTTCCACACATGCCAGGAACCTCCTGGACTGTTTCCTCTCTGCTGTATTTTATTTCCAGCAGATATCTGGTAAGTTGAAGTCCCCCATGAGAACAATGGCTAGCGTTTGTGAGACTTCTCCCAGCAGCTTATAGAGCACTTCATCTGCTTCTTCATCCTGGTTGGGTGGTCTATAACAGACTCCCACCATGATATCTGCCTTGTTGGTCTTCCCTCTGATTCTTACCCATAAACACTCAACCCTTTCATCGCCATCGTCAAGCTCTAGACAATCAAAACACTCCCTAACATACAGGGCGACCCCACCACCTCTCCTTCCTTGCCTATCCCTCCTGAAGAGTTTATAGCCATCCACTGCAGCACTCCACTTGTGCGAGTCATCCCACCATACTTCTGTGACGGCAACTATATTATTTTTCATTTATATCAGTTTTCTTGCTGCACAATGGCTTCCAGCTCCTCTTGTTTGTTGCCCATGCTGCATGCATTGGTGTAGATGCACTTCAGCTGGTCTATTGATCCTGACACCTTTTTGTGGGGAGAAGCCCTATTTCCAATGTGAATGTTCTCAGGTACTTGCATGGTTTCTAATGTATCAACAACCCTTGTGCCTTTGCTGCTACATGGATCTCCATCCCCTGCCCCCACTGAGATGGCTAAGGTCCTCCGTGCATTAGTATAGAGACATTTCAAATATGCTCCAGTGTGCTTAGCACATTGTGGAGCAGACTGAAGGACCTCACTAGCATACCGTCCCTCAAACATTGGCATGCTGCCCCATGGCTTATCACTAGTGAGCCTAGTTTTATCCCTTTCCCCCTTCAAATCTAGTTTACAACTCTTTCAGTGAGCCCTGTTAACTCTTGCACAAAGATCCTTTTCCCCCTTTGAGGAAGGTGTACCCCATCTGTCACTATCAGGCCTGGTGTTGTGTAGATGGACCCATGATCAAAATACCCCAAATTCTGCCAGTGACACCAGTCACGGAGCCAAGTATTGATCTGCTGTCTCTTCCTGTTTCTTCTCTCATCATTCCCTGCAACTGGAAGGATAGAGGGAGAAACTACTTGCACTCCTTATCCCTCAACCAGTCATCCTGAGGCCCTGAAGTCTCTTTGGATCACCCTTGGACTTCTTATTGCAACGTTGTCACTGCCTACGTGAAAAAACACTAATGGATAATAATCTGAGGGCTCTACCAGGGTGTGAAGTCTTCACATCTTTAACCCAGGCCCCAGCAAGGCAGCAGACTTCCCTATGAAAAGCGTCTGGTCAGAATATATGGCCTTCTGTTCCCCTCAGAAGAGGGGTGACAGCCACCTGTCTTTTATTCTTAATGGAAGTGGTTTTGATGCAGGGCGTAAGCTGACTTAACCTTGGTAACACCTCCAACCAAGATGAGCCACCGTCTTCATCATTGTTTGCTTCCACTCGCAGAGTCGCACCTATTGCTCAAGGGCGATCCCTTTGGGGGCGGGGGGTGGCGGTGCTTGGCCGCGGTTGCTCCTGGCCCCGTCCGGGTCTCGTCAGCTGCTGTCGAGCGAGCCACGGGCTCCTGGCGGCTTTCTTTGCTGCCCGGAGGTTTCCACGGTTCAGGACACCCCCACCCCCGTACACCGCGCTGTGTGGTACTCCGTGGCCTCAGCGGCTGAACGCTAGTGTCCGTTACACCGCCTTGAAATCTCCCGCCGTTGCTCCTGGCCCCGCCCAGGTCACCTCAGCTGCTCCGGCGCCGGCTGCCGGCTCCTGGCGGGTCTCTCCGCTCCCCGGAGGTTTCCCCGGTTCAGGAAACCTCCCTGTACGCCGTGATCCTCAGTTCTGCTGCCAGTCGTGCCGGGCACGGCAGCTCACACCCCGGGAAAGACATGTTCTCCACCTCCCCTCCCCCCTGCGTATTTTTGACAGAGTGGGATTTCTCATCAAGCGAGTACAAGTGGAGATCAGCAGTTATTGCTGCTGGAGAAACTGGTAGAGGGAGATGGAGTAAGAACCTAATTCATTTTTAGAGGAGCTTGACAAAATGGGTAATGAAACAGATTATGTGATGTGATCACGTTCCAGAAGATCAAACGCCATAAACCAGGAGAGCAGAGCCAGGATTACGTCACCAGCACAATTTCCCAGTGTGAGCTGGAGGCCGTCACCTCCAGGACTTAGGTGCAGTAAGAAATGCATCATTCACATCGTGCCCTCCCTGAGGGGACTGCAGGTGAGACAGTGTCACTATTAAACCACTAATCCTGTCCCAACTTCTTGGAAGTCTTTCAGAGCAGCCTTCTTTTGCTCCTCAGCCGCTGTTCCCAATGCATCCTGGATTTCCTTGCTTTGCCCTGTAAAGCCCCCTTTGCTGTCCAGCTCTGCCCAGATTTGCTTTTTGTGACCCTGCATCTGGAGCATGCTATCACTATGTTGGCAGAGCCAGTGGGGCTGGGTGGCACAGGTAAATGGATTCCATGGGCAAATAACTGAGTGACTGCCCATTGAAACTAAACCTTGACCAAACTGGTCCAACCTAAAAAATATTTTTGCTTGGGGAGGGGACTGAATTTAAGCATTCATTATTTTTATTATCCTACTCATCTCTCTATTACAAACACAAGACTTTAAATGTTCATGTGATTTTCCCATGCTTCTGGCTTGAAAGCAATTTGAAGACATTTAAATATTTTGTTGGAAACCTGTAGAAATTTCATTTAAGTCGTGCTACTGCCAAGCAATGCCAAGGAAGGATGCTACCTTGGGACAGATGAGGGAAATCAGGCTTCTTTATTTCTACAAGCTTAAAAAGGACTACAGACTTGTGTGTAGAAGAAACAAGTATGTATTTCCCAGCTAAGCAAGACAAAGCTACCCTTAAGCAATGGCACAAAAGTTCACTGAGATAATCACATTAGCATTACTGAGCTACCCATGCATATGAAGAACAATACAGGTCCTATTTCCTATTTGTCTGCATTTTGAATTTAAAATATTCATATTTTATTGTCCTGCGTTGACAGCAAACTGTTAGAACAGAAGAATGGCTGGCTTTCTGTCTGGAGTTTCATGTCGTGTTTAGTGCAAGCTTGAATGGCAAGCAGAATTAATCAGGTCCTCAACTTCACTTTACCCAAGGTTATGCACACTAGCAGTCCTTAAATAGAGCTGAGGATGGGAGTCTGGTGTCCTTTCCATTGGCTTGGATATATGTATACCACCTGCTCAAAAAATCCTAAGGGAACTGAGCACTCAACTCTTGTGCAATTTCACTAGGATTTTAAGATTTAACCTATTTAATACCTCTCTGAAAAGGCTAGATGCAAGCCACAATGAACATCTGGCTGAAGCCTGCTCTGATCTGACAATGCCCTTCAGCCTTGTGCTCGTGCTGCTGGCACCTACTGAAACAGAGATACAGTCCCCACCCAGTGCTACTGGAAAGCACGCAGTAGGTAATATCAGCTTGGGACAAAATGTCAGACGTATCTGAAATACTGTTCATGCTTTAACAACCTTTGGTATTTCCCTGCATGTTTGTGAAGGACAGCCAGCCAAAGACTAGAAATGCAGTATGTAGTTTGTGCAACATCCTGGTCTGAGGGCCTGATGGAAAACCCAGGGGAACTTTTGCACTGCCTTCCTGGGTTTTGACTCAGGAAGCAGGAGTTTCCCCCGCCATCGCTCCCCAAAGCAGTAGCTGCTGTGGTTCCTTGTCAGCATTGGGGCGGGAGGCGGGGAAAAGCTGGGTGTGCTCTCACTGCAAAGGATTTCCCTGACATCATGCATGCTGGTCCCTGAGCACAGGTGGCCACAAGGAACAGGGCAGCAGCCTCCTTTACAGGGAATTACAGAGAGCAACTTTGCCTCAAGGGCTTAGTGCAGCTCAGAGCAACCTGCAGTGCTGCCTGTCACACCTGCCAAAAGGAAGCTGTATTGAAAACAAGTGACTTTCAATAAAGCCTGTGTGTTCACTTGGAAGTAATGAAAACAAGCACAAAGCAGCCGAGGACACCTTCTGAGGCTGTGTGTCATTGCTCCCTATGGTCACACTGTCACCAGTCTCTCCTAGAACAGGGTCTATTTGACCACAACAACCTGCTGCAAGGTATCGTTGCCCCCCACCCCGAGAACTGAATGCTAAGGGACCCCACTAAAATAAATTACTCATAAAAAAAAAAAGGTAAGGAATTATTTTAGAATTGTTTTCCAGCTGCTAAAATTGCTGTTGGAAACTGCTTTTCCTCCAGGACCTTGCAAACCCCTTGCTTACTTCAAGTGAGGAGGAAACTCTGCTCTGGTGATCTTCCTGGAGCACCAGCCAGTCTCTATCCTCTCTGTCTCCTCCACAACAGCAGGAGTGGCATGGCGTCTCCAGCCCATGTTTTCCGTGGGAGTTCCTGCCCCACTGACTCCCCTGGGAACAGGCTGCAGACTTACTGCACAGCTACAATGTGAAGTCATGCAGTCGTGACCATTGGCAAATGCCTTCAACCCACGGTCTTCACTCTTATTCCTTTACCTCTTCTTAGTTTGCAAGAAGTCATGCTAGAAGAGAGGGGGAGGAAAAATGATTATTTCTATGAAGCTGTCTGAGCTGCCTAATGGTTTTATGGATCGTGTTGCTAGGAAGGAAATACCCCTAAAGAGCAGTACTCTGTCCCTGAAGATTTTATCCTCTTTTCAGATAAACCTGATCACCATTGCATGGGGACTGTGACAGCCCTGGGAGGATGGACTACTCCAATAGCATGTTTTCATGACCACATAAAATCATTAATCTGTTTTTTTAGAGTGCATTTCACAAACTCCGTTCCCATACTACAACCCAGCAAATCAAAAGTCTTTCTCTCTGCTTTGTGTTGCTCAGTTTCCACATGCTTCTCGAAAAATCTTGTTGGATTCCCACATGACTTGGTGGACACAGTATGCGTTTAAAATTAGTACTTAAAGAGATTACTTAAAGTTTATTGTTCTTATCTTTGTTGTTTACTGCAGGTACCTGTCCATTCCTCCTTTATGTCTGCTGTATGAAGCTGTCTGAAGCACAGCTTCACCACTGCAGGGCGTTTGCAACAGCAGCAGCAGAAGAAAAGAAGCAAGTTTTTTCTAATCTCTCAGTGCACTTCATCATCTTCCATCAATGCAGTCCTACCAAATTTGGAGTTTAGAAATACATTCAATAACAATTTCTTCCTACAGCACAAACCCAAACTGTTAAGGCAAACTAGCAATTATTCTTCCGCACTAACATCAACATAAAGCAGATTAGAAGAATTAAATGCACAAGAGTGCAGTTCTTTTATGGTTATGCACCCTTAATCTTCAGAAGATGGTTAATTACATTTTAAGCAGCATAAGAACCCTCACATATTTGTATGTTAATAAAAATTCTCACCAGGGGTTTAAATCTAACATGTATTCACAGGTATAACTAATGGCATTTCAGTAATGCTGTGAAAAAAAAATGTCTGTAAGTTAGTAGCTTCACACAGAAAACTGCTGGGAGTTTTTAATTTACTCTCTAACTATTCTCCTAATCATTCTCTTATCATGCTGGGTTGGCTAAATGCATACAGATTATGATGATAGTGTGCACCCACCATAGCAGTGTCAGCGATGACATTCGTCAGTGTTTGAAGTCGGGCTGCTACAATCAGAGCTCTGCAGCCAAGGGAAGGAGGGAAACGAATGGGGATGACACTGGAGCCCTGTGGTTTCACAAGAACTTGTGTTTGCTGGTTTAAGGCTTATTCCAGTTCAGAAAGGGATTAGTCTCTACCCTGCACAGGTCCAAACATCTCTGTGACTCAGAGCTTTTAGGACTACCTGTTAACTGTGTCATGCTCAGAGATGTTGAAGGTCCAAAGAGACTTCTTTCCTAGAAATCCTCATAAATGAGGACAGAGCCTGTCATTTATGTCTGCTTCCAATCTCTGGGAAGCTAGACAACTGGGATTCAAATTGGGAGCATGTATTCTTTATCCAGATCTGCCCCTTAGAAATTTCAGCTCCAGACAGTCCAGGATTTTGGCTAGGGTAAGACCTAGCCTGATTCAGGGTGAAAACCGTCTTTGCTTCCAACCCAAGGCAGGTCCAGCAAAGCAGAAGGCATGAGCTTTCAGTGGTCTCACTTGTGGGAAAGAGATAGCATACCAAACTGGGAGGCACATGCTTTCCTCCTGGGTTCACCCACTGCCCAGAGGGAGAGAGGGACTCAATTCACTGAACAGCACCAGAACAGAGCAAGCTCAGGGGAACGAGTATCATGGGGAAAGGGGGAAAAAAACAGGTGCTACTGATGTTTCCTGCAGGTGCTGAGGTCAGCGGCGACAGGGTTTGTCCTCCCCTCTAGTGTGTTCATTCTGTTGGTTGACCAACATCATGCCAGTTTCCTCTGCATGAGCGACCTGACTTTCAGGAAAAAGAAGCTTTATAGCTCAATTTTATTTTTCTCTACTGTTTGGTCATTTCTTCTTCCCACAGTGGATTTTCTTCATGTCTACCTCCCAGTGCAGACATTGTCGTTCCGAAATATCCCCAGGGCATAAAGATAATTTGGGAAAGGAGGAAAGAACTGAACTTTTGAAATATGATGCCTAATTATTAGTATTCCTCATTCTGAGCCGTATTTGTGGCAAGGATGACTCATTGCCCTTGAACACCCACTGCCTATCTATTTCCTCTAATGTTGCTTTCCTTTTTGATTTTCCGGATATGGATAGCTGACTGCTTATCTATTTCTACCGTTAAAATGATGCATAACTACTGCATTTTGTGGATGGAAACATTATGGACACTGAAATGTCATCACAGCCCCATTTGCTCATCTGCTGTTATTTACTTTCCAGCAGACAATATTCAGTACACAGGCACACACAATGCAGAATTCAGCACAACATTCATCACATTGATATCAGGATGTACAAAGCATGCTGCCACCGATCAACGGAAACAGTCTGGGCTGGAGGATTTACAGAGCTCCCCAGCTCCCTTCAGGCTTTGTACAAATTTCCCCTGGCTGAGATGTGGTAGCTTTGGAAAGAAGCCAACGCATGGCTACCTGCCAGTGGGAGGGGTTCCCAAAACGGGGATATAGAGGTCCACTGTCAGAGTAACCTTCCTCTCTGGTGTATACAACTGTGCAATCGTTTCCTCCAAAGCCTGCCAGTGCCGCCACTGCACTCAGTGCTCCCTGGGAGGTTTGCACAGCACTCCCTGGGGCACCAGCCTGTGTCGTGGCCTCAGATCCATTCCACTGGTGAGGCTTTTTGTGGATGCAGATGAAGCTCTGTCTAGAATAAGAAGACATCCCCAGAAAAGCATCCTGAAGTCATGCTACACAGTCAGCTCATGTGAAGCGAATGCCTAGCTATCCAAAAGCATGTCCAAGGAAGTCAGTCATGTAGCCCAACAGGGGTGGTTTAGATCCCTTCAGTCCAGGTTTTGAAACCAGACGCTAAAATACCTTGCATCTGTGCATTATCATGTGCTATGCCCTTTATAAACACCCTGCAAAAATTGCTCCTCCCCAGAAGAGTTTCCGCTTCAGTGATGGAAGTCAGCAGATGAATACTGCCCTCAGAGAGCTTGCAGCAACAGTAAGACCCCTTGCAGTGGTCATGAGGACTATGGAACAGGCTGCCCAGGGAAGTGGTTAAGTCAGCATCCCTGGAGGTATTTACAAGACGTGAGATGTGGCAGTTAGGGACATGGTTCAGTGGTGGGCTTGGCAATGTTAGGTTTACGATTGGACTCAATGATCTTATAGGTCTTTTCTAACCTAAATGATTCTATGATTCTATGATAATATTAAGCCAACTAATGGGATCCCTTGACAGGGAATTACCAGTAATGAAGATGAGGATACTGGCCTTGGGGTCTGTGGGGACTTTTTCTCTGCTTCTGGGAGAGTCACCAAAAGAAGTGATGAGGCATCTCTTAAAGGCAGGTGGCTGGTCATAGGCTGGCAGAGGACTGTACCTCATAGCGCTTTAGATCTCTGGAGGTTGGGAGATTGTCACTGCATACCTTCCTCCCTCTCATTGCTTTTCTGGCACCCACCCTCAGCCACTTTTTGAGAAAAAAATCCTAGGTTAGCTGGACCTTTGGTAGCTGTTCTGATGTGCTTAATGCCACAGATTTCTAGGAGAGGCCAAGGGAAAATCTCAGTTATTAGAGGGTGATATAAAGTGAATTTTATAGTGTCATGAAGATCTTCTGTCTCACATTTCTTTCTTCTTACTGATTCAGCTTTCTTTCATTCAGCATCCATGATGTGTCAAAACTTCGGGCTTCACATCTGCATCAAGATGCTCCTCAGCGCAGAGCAGAAAACTACCATGTAACACTGAAAAAGAGCAAAACAACCACAACAACACTCGCAAAAAGGTGTGGCGATGATAGCAAACAAACAGAGCTGCTTGGAGAGCACTTGAGGTGGTAAGCAGCTGGCTGCAAGGGAAGCGATCTGGGACAAAATCCTCAGCTGGTGCAAGACTGGGGCTCAGCCCAGCTGCTCCCCTGAAGCCAGATCTGCTCCAAATAGCTGTTTCCTTTTCCTTCCACATGGTTCTGAATTTTTTTATCTTTTCTTTTTGATGCCCTTTTCAAACAAGGAGCTTTGCCATATGGAAATTCACAATTACACCAGCTTGTAGTTGCCTCATATCTGCCACATAAAACAAAGCCAGTCACCGCCGACATCTGGAGGCAGCTGGCAGGGGAGGTCAGATCTAGCTTCAAACAGCATTCACATTTGTTGTGCTTGTCCTCCAACCCCAGTTCACACATCTGTTTTGACACAACCAGAATGACAAGTCTGTGAGTTTTACAAGAGCTGCCTCAGTGCAGAAATGAGGAATGGCTTTGCCAGGTCAGATCAGAGACCCACCAGTCCCTGTGTGCCCCCTCCAACCTGCCCCAGAGCAGACAGATGTGAAGGGAAGAGGGTATGGATGTTGTAAGCAGGTGGCCATACTTCCTCAGCATCTAGTATTTGAGGTCAAATAATTCAGTCAGATACACAGTATTTCTTGCAGTGGAAGGGAAGGCACAGAAAGTTGCTCATCCAAAGGTAATAAAAATTCCTGATACTGTATGCATTCACAAGCGCCATTCAGAAAAATTCTGTCTTAAATCAACAGCTACTGCCCCAGCCCTAGGTCAGAGCCACATTGTGCACTTTGTTACCTGTGATGAGAGAAGAAAGAAACGGTATTCATCCTTAGAGTCAAGGGGGTGGAAATGCTCACGGATGTGAAGGGCTGCGAGTACTAATGGGAATCCTGATTCAGATTTTCCTCAGCACAGCATGGATGCTGTGAACCACCACTGGGCTAACAGGCAGGAGCAAGCCTGGAAAGAGCATTGGTGATGGACTCAAGTGCTCAGGCTCACTCTTCCACCTGCTTTTCACCTCCGGCTTCAGGGACTGAACCCAATCTCCTGATTGCAAACGACCTGGCTTTGGGAGCACCCCTGTGTGGAGTCTTTGTCAATATGGATGCATGCAGAGGACTGGGAATAAAAATCATGGAAACATAAGGTTTTTGCAAAATATTTCAAATTGGATACCAGTTTTACTAATCTTAAGGTTGGATTGCTGGTGTTCAGGGTGGCATGTCATGATGACCTAGAGCAATTTCTCTCCACTTGTAGACAGGACGAGGGGATTTTCAGTTGCGCAAAAACTTCATCTGAGTGTAAGCTGTTATCTGGAAAGCTCCACTCCACACAAGAAAGAGATTTGATTGTGACACCTAGAGAGCAAGAGGTTACACTTTTCCCACTTGCTTCCTCCCACCCTGCTCCAGCTGGGTGTAAATAATTACTTCCTTCTTCTGGGGGTCCTTCCACTCTCACCTTCGTTTCACAGCCCTTTGCCTGAGACAAAGCCAAAAGCTGTTACCTGGAAATTTGTGAATCACAGAGAGTCAGGAAACATGGGGTCAGCTCCAGTCTTGCCAGAGATTTGCCGTGACTCTGAGCAGGTCACTTAATCTTACATCAGTACCATAAGTGATGAAGGCCTCATTGGAATCATATTAATCTGTAATCAAAGCTTCACATAAGGATTACAGGATTAAGCTACTGCAGCAACAGAATATTATTCATCCAGATGATCCCTTTGTTCCAAGCGCCTGTGTGTATTATTGCTGTTTTCACGTCTGTTCGTCACTTGGAGAAAATGTCTTTTGTCCCTTAGTAAGCTCAAGCATACATTTTCCCCTGCCATGCTCCCCCACACTATTATTTTTAAATCTAAATACATTTTTTAAAGGTTAGGATATGCTGTATAATCAAAAATGAGTTGGCAGCAAAGAACTGTTTCATTCACTACAGCTCTTTTCAGCATATAATCCTCCAGCTGGAAAGTGGGTGGGGAATTTGAAGTGATCTCCTACTTACCAGCAACAGCAAGGCTGAGGTCACAGACATGACTTAGTGACACTGGATGTTTGTTGTGATACTTGTTATGGGAGCTTAATTTTTTGTAAGTTTTATTCAGTACTTTCTGAAAATGAGATTCTGTAAGGTAATTCCAATGAGCATCCCAAAATCACAAATCACTTCCATAAGTCGTGACTTTTGCGCTCACATTGGGAATTGCACAGTGTAAGAAAGATAGATACTGCTCAGCACTTCACTATCCCTAATTTTTCTTTTCTGTCTTTTAACTTCCTTCTGTTATATATGAAGTAGCTCCATTCTCCGTGCAGACTCCTTTCCAGTATCTTGTAAAAGTAAATGAACTTTAAAATTGGAGGTGGTTCTCCAGAGAAGTAATTCAGCAATAATTCAGCCTACGGAAGTTCCCGAGTCTGTAATTTATTGATTTAGCTAACAGTTTGTACTGACTAGATAACAGTTTCCTATCTTATTACCCTGTGTTTTCACTATATCCAACCTGTCTGGTAGAAGGAATATCAATCTTTGGCAGCTTACAATTGCTAACAGTAGCTGTTAAGTATCTCTAAACTTGCCTTTACTTCTTTTTGGAGTCTCTCAAAGTTTCCTGATTTGGAGGGTTGGCAGAGAGTTAAAAAGATTTACTTTTCTTCCTGAAGAAAACAACAACAACAAAAAATATTTTGATCTTCCCTTGTGTCTCTAAAAGAGAGACAGACGGTTCTGCACTCCTCGGCTGCACTTCCCATCCAGCCTGCAGAAAGTGTTCGTCACGTCACCCCTCCCTCTCCATAGCAATAAATGCAGACGATGTGCAGTTGCCTAGTAGATGGAACAACAGAAAGCATCAATGCACTTTATGATGCTTGGCAAGAAAGACAGACTAGATCTTACTGCGTTTTTAAGACAGACTAGATGTTGATTGCTGACACCTGTGGCTGAGAAAAGGTTCCCCAGGTCAGAGCTGCTAAAATTGGACCTGTAAAGAGGAAAGTGTGAGGAGAGTGGGAATAATACAAAGCAAATGTTGGGTACATTTGGATTTGTGAAAAACTTTTGTTTCAACAATAGCCACAAGCATTTTTTTCTTGGGTTTGGAGGATATTTGAATGATTAGGTAGCTAAAAGGCTTGCAGACAGTGGCTGTCTAAATTGCAAAGGGAAAAAAAAACAGGTAGCGAATTCAGAGTTCACGTACATGTTGCAGTACTGACATGCGCATCGGGAGTGCTCTTGTGCTCTTACAGAAATGCTTGTCCCATGCCACAGACAGGAACTGGGAAAAACCCTCATGACCCAGCTGACCAGTCACACCTCAACAAATGCTGAATGCTTACTGTCTGTTCACAGAGAAAACATTCAAAGAGATTTTTAGGCAAGAACAACAAATAAGCCCTTCTTCAATTTGTCAGTTACTGCAAACTAGTTACTTAGCTCAGTTTATCAGCTCAGACCTGGCTCATCTGATGAAGAACTGAAAAAAGTCAATGACACAATATTCAGCAGGTATTTAAGGACCACTGTCCCATATGGCTAATGCCTGCATTAATAAGGAGGTCTCTTCAGAACAAGGAGAACACAGGGCCCATAAGTCCCATGAGAAAGAAAGTTTACAAGCTTTCCATGGCACTGATGGAGAAGTGGTTATTTATCTGGCTTTGTATGAAACCAACAGCTGTTTCTTCTTCATTACAGGCAATGGCACTGTTCCGTAAGAAATACGCCAAACCAGATCACTGCCATCTCCTGATGGACCTACCTGCCCCGATTGCTCTAATTTTTCCCAAGAAAAACCTACATATTCTGCTACCTGTAAACAGATGACATTGCTAGAGCTGAGGCTTTGCCCTCATGCAGGGTCTGGCTCTACCATCACTCATATCTTATCCTCAGAGCAGACCTCTTGGATCACCTATTTTTGGGACAGTCCACATGAGTCAGGAGGCTGTAAAGGGGTCTGCACAGAAGCCCTACACTCATGTGTAGTGACCATCCCCTCGCCAGAGCCCCTGATATCACCTCCTTTCACCTGTCTTCTGTATAACCCCCTGGAATAAAAACCACACAGAGCTCCTTAACCTTTCCAGTGTGCCAAAAGAAAGAAAAGAGATTCCTCTGTCCTCTCCTCCATTTCCTGAGCTGTGTCATGACCAAGTGACGGTTCCGCTCCTTCTGCCATTATTTTGAGCCTGAGGACCACAGGAGTCTAGACACATTAGCATTCTAATGTCGAGTTCACAGACTATATCAATTAGTGCACTTGTTTCAGCCCACGTATCCCAGGAGGCAGCAGATACCTTCTCCCAGACTGTAGTATTGACAAACTTGAAGAGGTGGCAGAGACTTCACTCAGCAAACGAGTTAGTGTGTGCTGTCCTGGCCCTCTTGGCAGGACTGAGTCACTTTCTCATCTCACTTCTTTCCAAGATGCCCTCTTTTTTATGGAGTCAGTAGGGTCTTAGTGGGGCTCTTGATGCAGCTCATAGCTTTCTTTTTCTTCTGAGAAAGCTGATGTCCCCAAGCAGGGTAAAGCTGTTTCCCTTTGCATGGCAGAGCACATGCTCAGCCTTTAAGCAACACACTTGTTCCCTGAGCACCAGCTTACTCATAAACCAGCCACTGGGAGCTTCTACATCTGCTTCTTTTTCTTCTGAAGCAATCAAAGAGGATGAGTGTACACAACCCCACCGCCTCCGCATCCAGTGGCACAGGAGCACAGCTCCGGCTGAGGCAGCCTGTGTGACTCAGCTCTCCCTGAAAATGTGACAACCTTTGTTAGGAAGAAAACCTAGGGTTTTGGTACCAAAATAAACTCAGCCCTGATCGTGGCTGAACTAGCGTGACATTATCAGACAGGCTGCGTAGTGTGGTTCCAGCTTTTGTCTCCCATGCCATTTCCCCAACCCCTGGAGATGTTCAAGGCCAGGCTGGATGAGGCACTGAGCAGCCTGATCTAGTGGGTGGCCCACAGCATGGGGGTTGGACTAGATGATCTTTAAGGTCCCTTCCAACCCAAGCCATTCAATGATCCTATGATTCTATGATTCTTCGTTGTCTAGCTTCACACCACTGAAACCCTCTGACCAGCATATTCACAGGTATGAATAAAAAAGTCTGAGATGTGCTTTATCTTTCTCTCCTGACAAATGCCCCAGTTTGAACTTTCTAGCCAGTTATTCCAAGCTGTGGTAGCATTAATCAAATTAATGATATCTGGTTATCTGGAGGAAAATCAATATTATATGGCAAAAAAAAAAAAGAATCCCACAATTAATAGTGTACTGTACAGTATCTGTGTTTCTGTGCCAGTCTGGACATAATATAAATGACTTCTCTTTTTTTTTTTTTTATTGTCTACTCTCTGGAGGAGAATGTGGTATAATGAGGGTTATTGGAACCCTGCAGCTGTTCAAGGATAAGACAGCTTAGCTGTTGGCTGTACTACGTTACTCATGCAAGTTTATTATGGCCATGGATGCCAACGACAGCCTGGAGTCTCTGTTCTGCCCAGACACTTCGTGCAAACTGTTTGTACTGAAGTAACAACTCCTAGGATAAAGCCCTGGAGAAAAGAGATTGCGAATCTAAATGAAACCACAATGACCTGTGGTTTGGGGGACACCAAATCAGCTGTATTGGGAGAGGGCACATTTGTCACCTCAGTCTGCTCTATCCCTTTAGAAAAGAAAAAGAAAGCATGGCCCCTTTTCTCCAAACAATGCTGTGGTCAGGAACTGATTTATCTTAAATCTGTCTGCAGCACTCGCTGTTGGGTTTTATGATTGTGGCTCTTCAGCTATCCAGCAGTAATAAGAATAATTCAGTGACCAAAAATTCTCTTCACGTCTCAGTTATGGCTCTTAGCTGTGAGCTTTGAGCCCATTGCTGAAGTACCAATTTAACCCTTTTACCGTACTACCAAGAAGAAATGTTGTCTGATATGAGATCTCCCAACCCCTGCCCAGCTTTTCCAGCAAAGGCACTGCTGACCAACCAAGGAGGTAAGAAAGATGCTAAAACCTGGCTAAACCCAAGAGCAGGATCCTGGATAAGCAGACACTGAATGTGTCAGATGTTCTTAACCAGATGTTTTGATCCAGGATGCCTTGTAAAGGAAGGTCATTGCTGATAATGGGGGGTCTGCAGTTACTTCAGTGACACGCACAGGCCCCAAGAGGCCATCCAGTCTTCTGTCTCCTGCTCCTTCTTGTTTTACTGGTATCTTGAAAACAAGAAGATGGTATGATGTCTTTTTCCTCTGCAGTGATGTTTTTCTCTAAGTTTCTTTGCTCTGGCCTCCCTGTCCCTCAGAGGGTCATCTTCAACCCGTTCACTCAGGTCAACCAGACCCACTTGGTGCTGTGACCCAGAGATCTTTGAGTGGTTGTGGGGACACATACCTGCTCAGAGCAAGCAGTGAAAGCCACCCTGCTGCAGCATACGTTCAGAGCCAGAAAAACCCTTCACATTTCCTCTTTCTGCTGGGAAAAGCCTTTGGTAAGGATGGGGGTGACAGCTGGAGGAAGTGCCCTCTACAAACACTTGGTTCAAGGGAATGGGACAGGCAGCATCCAGACCCTGGCCACATTTGCGCCCCGGCCACAGTGTGTCTGGGGAACAGGCAGGAGACCAGAGAAGCAGAGTCCTGCAGACTGCTTTAGGAGGCAGCTCTGTTTCCCCAGCTGACATCTTCTGCTTCCCCAGTCATGTGGTTTGCATTTGTCTCTTTTTTCATGTGGAAATACTGCTTTCAAAGCCATCAGCAGGGATGAGCATAGTGGCCGTGATGTTGCCAGCATGCCTCTCCCACTCGCAACTTGCCAGCTTTTGACAAACTGGGAAATCCCAAGCAGGGTCTTGCGGCTTTGGCAGGTTTATTCTTTTGCATGCAGGTAGTCTCAGTAAACAGCAAGAGAAGGTGTTCAGGGAAGAGGAAGCAGGAAAAAGAGCTGGAAAAAGAGGTAAGTTAAGTAGAAAGAGGCAGCATCAATAATGTGACATTTAATATCAGTTTTTTCCTTTTAATAGAGAGCACACTGGTTCCTTTGGGGAAATCTGCTATCAGCTTTGAGCCAGCAAACAGAAACTAGCACAAGCCCTCTGCAAGTCCATGACGCCATGTGAGATTACCCCTGCGGCGGACCTGGGCTTGCAGGTGCTGCACAGCCCTGTGGCTGCCCTGGCCCACCGCTCCTGAAGCACAACCCAGGCACTTACAGACAACCTCGGACTTCATTAGACAGATTTATTGTTTACTATAAGATTCTCTGGTTTTATTTAAATCTCCATTAGGACTTGTCACAGAAAGGCCATGAGAGAAAAATATCCAAACAGAAGCAAGAACAAAGCTTTCCTGCTGCTGAGTCCAAATGCACACTAATGATATCTAAGCAGATAAATAAGAGACAAAGCAAGGCACATCACTCAGGATGTATCTGCACTGCACTGCAGTCAGAAGCGATGACTGGAGCAGGGGTAGAAATACTCCCGCTGGCCTTCCTCTAGCTATGCCGAAGAAATGCAGGTTATTAATGACCCCTTGGGTACCTCCAGGACCACGGGGACTTCAGCAACTACTCCACATTGCAGTCCAGGCTGTTTTTCTGCTGTTCTTAAGTTCCTGACCAAAAACTTGTACAGAGAGGTTTGCACACACTGTAACCACTCCTCTAAGTGCAGGGTTTTCAGGCGATTATGACTAACTTCTGGTGTCCAAGTCCCAAAAGGGTGGTCCCACACTCTTGCCTTAAGCACTCAGGCTGTCCATCCTTTGTCCACTTTGAGAGTGCTGCATTCAGATGGATTAGTTTTGAAATATATGTTTTAGTCTGATTAGTTGCAAATGATGCATTTTCCACCAAAGCAGCTCCCTGGTCCACTTGTGTGCCCCCTTTCATGCTAGTAATGGCATAAAGCAAGACAAGTCTTGGGAGGTGGGAACACGGACACACTCCTTTCTATACAAATGTAGGTTTAGATCAGCTTAAACAGATGGAAAAATTGCAGCTAAAGACACTGGAACGGGAGCCCCAGAGATCTATATCCTTTTCTACCCAAGCTATGAACCCAAGTCTTAAGCTAACAAATAAAATGTCTTGTTTGAAACTCTGACCTGAAATAAAAATATTCATTTCTACAAGTCATTTTTTAAAAATGAAGATAATATACCACCCCCCATTTGTGTAAATTTTCTTAGAAAAAAATAACATTGACTCAGGGATTTCCAATATATCTCTGTGCTTGCAACAGTAAGGGGGGATTGTGATTCAGAAACCAGTAGTGCCACTGCTCACTGCTTGATACTGATTGCAAATACACTGCTGAGGTCCTCTAAACTCTATTTTCCCTTTCTCCGAGCTGCAGTACCATGTTACGTCCCAACAACAAGTGCATGGAAGCTCCCTGGCAGTTTTCTCCTCCTCACCAGGGCAGGAGATGGAGGAAGCAATTGCAGGGATTTGTATCTGTTGGTGGATGTCAGTGAAATAGCACTGAGGCTTTATCAAGCCTGGGAGAAGGCAGCTCCCTGCTGTTCAGGTCATACTTTTGATTCTTCTTGAAGCTCTTGGCTGCCTGCACAGGAGCATTTTCTGGCTCAAAGCTCTCCTTGGCCAGTCAGCAACAAAATCATTTGTAGGGGTGGTAGAATTGCAGATGATCTCATGGGCATTTATTAATTCTGCATTTGCACTTCTAAATAGGCCAAGGAGCATTTGCTCCTCTTCATTTTCCACCTCCATGCTTCAGCTGCTGGAATGAGAGGTCAAACTGGAAGCATTTGCAACCCAGCTGTGGGCAGCTCTCTCTGCCCACATGCTGTCCCTCCCTGTTGTCCCAGGAGACAAACATTGTGTGGCATCCTTGGCCGTTAGCAAAACCTTGCCAAGGAGATTTCCCATGCAGAATCGACAAATTCAGCTGTCACTTTCTCACAGCATCTGCAATGAGGCCTCTGGTTAAGAAGGGATATTTTTAGCCTGGAGGTACTTGGCCAACTGGCCAGGGGATGCCCCTGGTGCTTAAGGATATAAAAAGGAAAGGAGAAGTCCCAGAGGTCCCAGTACTGTCTATATTTTGGTAACTCCGAAGGTGATCTCCTCTGCAAGGAAAGGGTGTTCCTTTCCTTGTAAGCCAGTGTCACATCAGTCAAAATTGCCCCTTTTGAAAATTCATGCACTGTGCCTGGTGAATGTGTCCTGAGCTCTTCTAAGGGGCAAAATATATATCAAATAATACCCCACAGTACCTCAGAAAAATGGAAAGGGATGGAGCTGCCCTGATACACGTTATATTAAGTGTGCATGGCATGTGCAGTCATACTATAGAGTCAGTCTTGAGTTCTTACTTGCCATTTGCTGCTTATTATTAACTTGAAGGAGAAATGCTGTACGTGGTGCAGGGAATCAGAGACAGCTACTGCAACCATCGTCAGCTCCAAGTCAATAATGGACACCATCCAGAGATGCTTCAGGATAAGAGGCATTTCACTTTCAGAAGACCAGTTCTAGAAGTGAAGCAGCTGGCATTGTTAAAAATACAATGAAATAGCAGAGTGGAGTAAAAAGTATTAAGAGTGTTCATCAAAAAGTTATTAGTCACTTCATTAAGAGCAAAAAAATAAAAGGCCAGCTTCTTAACTGAGGCTGATGAGTCAAACTTGCATACTGACATAGGGCCTATGCACAAAATTTCCAGCCATAAATGTCTACCCTGCCACAGGTTCAGGGCCCAGTTTATCAAGTGAATCTTTGGAGATGCCACAGTAGATGGTCCCAGTGCTCCATCTCCGATAGTCACACACACAGAGCCCTGACCAAGTCTAAGAAAGAAGACTTTACTGCCTTTTGCTGAGTTAATTTGAAGCCACGGCATCCCCTGGCCTTGGGTCCAGACATGGTGGCACAGAGTGAAGCTGGCACAGGGCAGGAGGCAGGAGGGTGAAGTGCCAGGACAGACTGCCAGTTTAAGGTATCCTGCTCCCAGATGGCAGCTCAACTTCGTGTACCTGTACAGTCCCCAGCAGTGTCACTGGTAATTCCTTGTAAAAACTCAGTAATTTATGGTTAAACTAGGTACAGCTGTAAGAAACACATGTCGACTTGAGTTAAAGTTTTGGTTGAATTCAGTGACTTGATTGTTAATAGCAAGGTAAGGCCTATGTATATGTACACATGCAACAAGACAACTGATCTGTACCTCATTGACTACTCTTTGCATTTAGGTGTCCTGATGATGGAAGTTTTTTTACCATATTTCTAGGAATTACTGCTTTATCTCCCTGAGAGCAGTAGTTCATCCAGTGGGTACAGCACAGGGGCTCATCCAGTGTCATTGCCTCTGGCTGACACAGAGAGGAGCTCCAGGGAAGTGTGGGACAGCCCCTGGTTGGTACACTGGCCCTGGTCTGCCCTGTGCAATTCTAAGCAAGTCACCTCAGGGTCCTATGGCATGAACAGGCTTTCTGTGAAATGGGATAATACCATCTCCTTTGAACAGGAAAAAGCTTGACCACAGTTCGCAATGCTGGGTCATCTGCTCCTGCTCTCGGGAGCCTAGGGAGAAATTACTGTGTACAAACACTTCCAATAACTGCTTTTGTAGATTCAGTAAACAGAGTGGTTAAAAATTATACCCTCAGTGAGTATCCAACAGTGTAACCTTTTAAGGTTGGAAATGAGTTCTGGATTGTCTGAGTAAAACCAGCTTTTAACTAACAGGATGGAGTCTAATGAGAGATCAATGTTTATTGTGGGAGAATTATTCCCCTCCCCAGGAAGCTGAAGGAGACACTTGCCACTGTGGGGAGTGCTGAGATGTGGGAAAGAGGCTGGGAGAAAGAAACAGGCTTGATTTTTGGTCAGCAGCACCACAAGAGCAAAGCATGGTCACACTGCAGCCCAGCAGGAAACTGCCTCCAAGACAAAACCTATTTAAGCTTCTGATTTCAGCATTTAGTTGTCCTGCAGGATCTTTAATTAAATGCACAGTGCATACTTACAAACAAGCTAATAAACCACAATGAAAGCCAAATAGCAATCTCTCTTTCAGTAGCCTCCCTTGGCAGGCCAGAGCCAGAGCAGTCAGGTCACTGGGAGATGTGCCCTGAAGGTAGAGAGCGCTGCGTGTGGCAGAGCAGCTGGGGAAGGGTGGGAGAAGAGGAGGAGAAGTCCACAGTTGAGGACTTTGCGACCCCACTGTGGTACTACAAGCTCCAGGTATATAAAGCTATATGTTAGTTTGCAGAAAAGATCCCCTCTCCTAATCCCACATGTTAAAGCAAGACAGGTGGGATTTGGGAGGCCCCAGTCTGATCACAGGGGCTTTCTAAATGAAAGAATTGAAGTTTTGTAAATGGAAAGTGTATAAGTGCACCACATCTTGTATCAGCATTGGGGAGGGATGCTGTAGAGAATCATCAGAGTTGCCAGCTGGGCAGGCAGCTGTAAATCACAGCCAAAGGCCGAATTTGCTCAACTTAACTGACCATTGGGTGAGATCACCAATTCCATCAATGACTTATTATAGAGAGTTCTTCAGGTTATGAAGTTGTTTCAACTTCTTAGGCATCTAGAAAGGAATAAGTAATACCATCTTTGTCATGCTGACTAGCCAGCCAGTGAATAGGAAAGATATCTGGGGAATTAATCTCCTGAAATGAACTGTTTCTGGGAGAAGGAGGGCACTGACTGTGCTCATGTGTGCAGAGGGTGATTGACAGGGAAACATGCACCCTTCTTCAAACCTTTGTTGGATATCGTACTTCAGACCAGCAGCCACTAAAACTTTTGCATTGAGCTGGGAAAAGTCCTGAACATGGTGACCCATTCAGCACACATCGCAGGAGTATAAAGGCAAAAGCTTAAAATTCTTGTACAGCTTTAGGTTTGCCTTCCTCAAGGCTTGGCTTCTCTGCACCATCTTGGTTTACAGGCCAGCTAAGGGCAGCTAGGTTAATTGGTTTATAAATCAATTTTAATGGACTCAAGAAGCTTGATTTTACTTTAATCGGAAAATCATGTTTTGCCAATGTAACTGGAACAGGGAGATGGATTCAGTGGCTTCTTAAAGTCTCTTCCAGCTCTGTCTTCAAAGATTAGTGACCTCTGTTTGACCTGTCATATAGTCTTTGCCTCAAACTCTCAACACTACCCATGGGTCCAGAGGATCAGAGCACAGGGTACTTGCTGCCTTTGGAAGATGTGCTACAGAGGAAGCAGGGCCTGATCCAAGGTGTAATCAGAGCAATTCTGTTTAACCAACAGAAAAGGGATTTTGATCCGGATCTCCTCTCCTTACTTGGGCTGCAGGTTGTTGAGTTCTGGGGAAAAGGTTTTGCCTACAACGTTCCTTATGAGGAAGCAGCAGTGAGGGTGCATGGCTGCAAAGAGTGGCAAGGCTTGTTAGCAGCTCATGTTCTTCTTGTGGGGTCATCTTTGTGTTCTGATTATCTGAGTGCTTCCATGCCTTTCAGCAGAGTAGCAGCCCAGCCATTTCTACGTGGATGAGAGACAAGGGAATCTATCACCATTACCTGCATTACCTGCTCATGTTCCCGGAGCAGTTCTGCTCTATGAAGTGTTGATAATGCTGTACTCACCTCCTTAACACATTTCTTTCCCACTTCCTGCATTAAGTGTATATTCAATTATGTTGGAAGAAAATCTCATTCTGAAACTGGAAACCTCCCCGTACGCAGCTCCTCTACTGCTGACCTTCTTCAAAGTCATGAAGGCAGCCTGTGCCCTTTAGGGATTTCTCCGCATCTGGAATTAATAGCTTTCTTCCCAGGATAGTCACATCTCTGTGCAATTCATCACGTATTTCCTAAAAAAGCCAGTCCACCCAGGTTTGGAGCCTTGTCCTAAGTTTGGAGCACCACTGTATAGTTACCTAGCAAAGGTGAAAGTTTTTTTATCTCACAGCTGGCCCTGCTTTGAGCAGGAGGTCTCACTAGGGTCTTCCTGAGGTCCCTTCCAATGTGAATTTTTCTCAGATTCCATGATTCTGTGCTTTATCTGGGAAAACTTAAATGGTACATGGTAATACATGGGAGAGAACCTTGCAGCTGCCTCCCATACCCCATGTTACAGTACTCTCTGTAGATCCTTTTAGCTCCTTACAAGCACTCAGTTGTGAGTTAGCTCGGATTTGCGGGGATGGCAACCAGCTCAAGTCCGGAAATCAGCCTGACCCAGGCTGCCCAGGTGAAGCGGCCTGTAGTGGAAGCAGAATTAATAAATCCAGCTGGACCCCAGCGCAGTATCACTTTCCTGACCTGAGCTATGGTATTGCACAGTGAGAGCTGTGTACCACCTCCCTTGCCACAAATCCAAGGAATCTCTCTAAGATGGAGCAACGTGTCAAGGTGCTGATGCATTCCATGCATGCAGGTGAAGACTGGAGGTGCAACACCTAATGACTGGCCAAGGTTACTTTGGCTGGGCCAAGGTGACTTGCCCAAGACTACAGCAGGGAATCAAGAATTGACAGCTGGCACAGGAGGGACACAGCCCTGATTCTGCTGTCCGCAGGGCTCTCTCATGGGCCAAGCAGTGGTCCACATGTTCCAGGGCAAGCAGGGGCTATAATTTCTCATAGTTTCAGTGGCAAGTCGAGGCTTCTTGCACTTTTTCCCCTAACTCTGTGCATTCACACACATGCTATTTATAGCACTGTTTCTTTCCCGGGGCTATCCACAAAACAGAAATGTCAGATTTTCATGCTGCCAAGAGGGAACTCAGCATCCTATGTTGGACTGAAGCATGTATTATGATCTAAAACTGAAATCTTTGGCACTTGATTCTTCATGGAAGAGTTTCCTACATCCTGAAAAGGTCTAATTCGGGTTTCCAGGAGGAATCTACCCCATGAGTTTGCCAACATTGTGGACTGGAGTCACTTTTTACTCCTATTACATCTCCTTTGCAAGCGGCACAGATAATTGTTTTCCATTGAGTTCCTGGGATGCCTTCCATACAAATCATGATGGAGGCATTATTCTGCATCACAAACTCCTATGTTCTTCACCTGGACTTTTTTTTTTTGTAAGATTTAGGCCAGAAACTGCAAAGGAACACAGAAGATCAAAATTCATTGTTTCTCACAGAATGGAGAAACGGAAAGAAGAATGCAATAAAATCATAATTTTGCCTCCTGTAAACAACTTCGTAGATAAATGCAATGAGATGTGTCCTGCATATGAATACCGCCAGGCAGACCTTTATAGATCTTAAGCTTATATTGATCTGTGCATCCATAAAAGCTCTTATTCATCAGGCATAAGAGAACAGACTCAGTATGCATGACCACACATGGCAATGTCAATGGAGCTATAAAGTTGCACCCTCAGAAAAATAAATTGTAAGTCAGATTTTAGTTCAAAAGAATGGAAATCAGTGACATTAAGAATTAAAAATCAAAGTCTTCTGACCCAGATTAACTTTCTTTGCTCAATCACCCATATATAACATGCTCTAAATCAGCTCCTGGAGATGTCCTTTTGCATGTTTTTCGTGATTAATTGAATTAGCAATTGATTTGTATAATATGACTCACTTAGAAATAAAGACACACCAAACTGACAACATGCACACCATTCAGGTAGCAACAAATCACAGGTCCTATAATTAATCTCTCCCCATTCCTCCCAGGCAATGCAGATTTGCTATCTACTACCCAGCGTATAGACTTTCAGAGAAAGATGAGTGCCTGTGTATGCACTGTATGCATACTAAACAAACATGCACACACATGCCCAGCAAATGCACAAAGAAGTTCAGACATTGCAGTGTCAATTCGTTCTATAGCTGATTTATAGACGCTTTGCTGAGCCCCAAGTTAGGAACTACACTTGTAGGTGTCGTGGTTTAACCCCAGCCAGCAACTCAGCACCACACAGCCGCTCACTCGCCAGGGGGATGGGGGAGAGAATCGGAAAAATAAAGTAAAGCTCGTGGGTTAAGATAAGAACAGTTTAATAGAACAGAAAGGAAGAAACTAACAATGACACTA
>JAVKLA010000040.1:13590854-13605133 GCA_034782735.1 Sagittarius serpentarius
GGAAGGGAAGGGAAGGGAAGGGAAGGGAAGGGAAGGGAAGGGAAGGGAAGGGAAGGGAAGGGAAGGGAGTGAAAACCTTCAGGGTTCCTCTTCTCTGACATTTGGGTCTGACTGGTTTTATCATCCACTCCCTATGTTAAGAATCCCGAATATTTTGGGTCTGTGTCTGCAGCTGGCCACAGAATCACACATCTCCAGTGTTGGTCCAGTGTTGTTGCCACCAATATTCCCCCAAAGACCAGGTGCAAGGCAGAGGATTTCAGACTGCTGAGTCAGTAAGTACACTGTGCTTGGGAAAGCAAAAACCGTCACACATACTGGAGCATCATTAACATCACCCTGTAGGTTGTTCTCTCTCTGTGAGGGTTACGAGTGAGCATTAGCACTTTTGTACATGGCCACATGGCCATTTCTGACCCTGTTGACCACAGCATCTTGTCTGACTTGCCTTAGGAGGAAAAGAAAGAGAGCTTCTTTCTGTAAATACATACTTAGCACAGGGACAACCATCTTTGTCTGTCATTACCAATATTAAAATAATGAGTCCATATAAAGGCTGTATGAGAAAAAACATACCAACTTTGGTGTTTCTTGTTTTTAAGCCCATTTCAGCCTCAACCATTAGTGTGAAGATAGAGGTATAAGGCATAAGAGAAATGGCTCCAATTTCTTCAGAAGTTTGATTCTCAGGTACCTTAAGTTTGGAAGAAAAAGGAGAGTTGATATCATAATGACTTCTGGTTTTTGTGCTGAAATTACATTTTTGGCGCCGTTAAATCCCATTGTGTGCTATGGAGGATATAATGTAATACTCATCAGAGGCAGGCAGCAGTGAGGTTTACTGGCACTAAAATCAATAGGCACTGAATAAAATGGCTCCAAATGATTTAGGATCATGCACACATCTTCTTTTTGTAAGCTTAAAACCATTTGGAGAGGCATTAATTCATTAAAGGCCTCTTGAAGAATGTCATCATACTGTGTAGTCTGGGCCTGTGCACATCAAGAGCATCATAGATTGTGGCTTTTATTAAGGAGACTGGAGAATATAATTCTTCCTGGAGTACAAGAGGCTTTAAAATACGGTGCACTTTGAGATCAAAACAACGTTTATAGCAATGTAGTTACTAAATATTTTAACATGTACAATATAAAATATAGTGCATCCTGGAATGTGTTCTTATGCTACTGAAGTAGCCACTAGACTTGTCAGATCCATTACAAACCACCATGTAGACAATTTTATTTGTTTCCATTTCTTCCTGTTGTTTATTTTTTTGTTATTTTTTTTTATTGGCTGCATGATATTATAATTTATTTTTATGTAGGATCACCAACCCAAAGCTCAATGCGTTTTCTCTTAAACATCTTGCAGACATGCAATTAGCATGTCTGTCCTTATTCTTACCTTTGAATATGGGCATTTATGCTTTCACACCAAAACAGGATCGAATCCGAATCCCTTACTGGGAGGTGCAATATGATTCCATTAAAAGGAAAGTAGTCTGCAAATAACTGGGGACCTCCTCGTTGCCTAACCATACACAAGCCTGCTGCTCAAAATGTCACTGTGGCACAGAAGATAAAACTCAGAGCTTCTCACTCTGGACATGCTGGTCAATGGAAATCAAGGGGAGTCATGAACTCTCGTATGGGCCATGGCCACAGGAGCCACCTTTGCAGATTTACCTCTGGATGTAATTTTGACTGCTGAGCACTCCCTCACATTTTAGCTATGGCACATCTGCTGTGGGACGTGCAGAGCAGAAACTGCATGTGCTCCTTGGGCGGCAGAGAGGACAGGACCTGCCGTGGTCGCATGTGCGGCAGTACGCATCCGGGGAAGCACGGGTGGTGGTGGCAGCGAGGCGGGGAGCCGGCCCTCCCTCCGGAGATGTGCAGGATGGATCGCAGCAGCTCGGCATGCGAGCAAGGCCCCTTTGATGTATGGGCTCTCTTCCTGGGGATAGGATTTCACGTGCAGGAAGGGACGACCCCATCCCTCTCCCCTGCCTGCCAAACCACAACAGAGGAGTTGACCATTAATTTAAATACTTAAAATCAGACCCTTCCTTTAAAACAGATGTATCCTCCCAAAATATCAGAATTAGCTACAGTCAACTCAGAGCTGTAGAGCTTCTGAAGTTCACAGCGCTACCGACATAGGGAGGGAGGACTGGTTTCCCTGAGCTGAGTGCTGTGCTCTGCTGGGACACAGCTGACTTCACACCATCCTGGAAACTTCCCAGTCTATGCCAGTTAATGGGATAGCTTAGGAATAGTGAGGAGGCATATCCAGTTGCTTATGGCTGTAAATCAGAAATCATGGGCATTGAATTACATCGGCCACATCCCCTCTGCCCAGCCCTGAAATGCAGGGATGGGCATGAACACAGCGTGTGGTGTGGTCAGAGAAGTCTGACAGCGAGGGTGATTCGCCATGGTCAACCAGAGTTGGTTCCCAGGCTGGCTTTTTCCACCTTATTTTATGGAGAATGCTATTTTGTTTCTAAAAACTAGGAAATTTGGCACAAGGACAATAAAATTAACTAGATTTGACCAGGAAGGGTGGGTGAAATTGAAATGTGCTGTTTTGTCTTCATCACATACATTTGACAGAGCCTTCTCATGAAGATTTTGACAGAATCTAGGATGGATTTTCCTGTTGTTGCTAGACGGAGGGAGTTCTAAGTAAGGACATTTTGGCTCAATTCTGTTTTGCAAAAAGGTTTTGCAAGGATCAGTTTCTACTCCTCTACAGACCAAAAAATAATTAGAAAACTTCTGCAGCTGTCCCATAAACATATCCTCACTCCTGCCCTTTTTTATTGTTCTGGTTCTTTTTCTAATTTACAAGAGCAAAATGCACGCCCTAAGGCTGGAGTTAGTCAGATTTGCATCACATCTGCCCCCCCCCCACCATCAGCCTAACTGCAGCACCCAGGTCCAGCTGCCTTTGCAAGGAGTGAAGGGTCCACACAGAAGCACAGGGAACATGAAATAAGGACAAGGAATCACAGCTGAACTATCCTGCAGGTGGAGGAGTGGCAGTGAGGAGAAAGGCTAGTTACCTGTGTGAAATTCCTGAGCATCTTCCAGCAACTGAAGTTCAAAGAAAACTACATTATTTGAGAAAGCTTTGAAAATATTCAGTGAAAGTTACAAAAAAATTGCTACTCAAATTGCAAGGTCTTTTCCCTGTTAATTGAAATGCTAAACGAGTTTCTGCCTGTCCTGATTTTTCTACTATTTTACCTGTTAGCAGGAAAACATTATCCTCCATGGAATAAGCTTCAATACATCCACAACCGAAGAAGAGTTGAAACTTCAGGATTTATTTCATAAATATTAATATTTACATACCTAATAGATTCCCTCTTTCCTCTACAGAGTATATATTCAGGTGTCTGAATACAGAAACGTTCTGGGGTAGAATATCACTGCTGCTTTCTTTTCATGCAATTTTGATATTGGATTGTACTGTGTTTTCAATGGGGCTGAAAGCTCCCAGCTCCCACCAAGTTCAGCTGAAACCACAGTGCCTTCTAAAAAAATTATAAACCAGCCCACCGGGTGGGTGCGTGGTGGGGTGGGCTGGTACAGAGGAGTGCGAGGGCTGCAAGGTAATGGCTGGCAACGTGGTCCCATTCAAGATGCTGAAATAAAAGGGTCCCCTGTAAAAGTGCCTGTCACTCTCAGCACACACGCCCCCGACCTGCCACGCATCAAAGAGGCTGGGGGTTAAGCTCTTGGGAAATGTTGTATAGAAGGTGCGCTGGTTTACCCAGCCAGCGTTTGGGTAGCTGAATATTCACTGTGTAATAACTGGTTCTTCACCGACAAGGGCAGCCCATTGGGTGGAGTGTCAGAGGCCAGGTATGTTCAGCCATTCCCTGATGGGTGCTGGCTCTCACCTGGCCAGGGGTGGGAAGGTTTCCCCCAATGCCACTGCAGCCCACCTGGACGGGAGTAATAGGATGTTTTAATAAAGCAGATGGAGCCAGGAAACCAAGGTGGATGTACTCAATTCTCTGGCAGAACACATTGCGCTCCCACTGCTGTCTTCCCAAGCGTGTCGTGGGACGATGCAGAGGAAGAACAGACACTGAAGAGTCACAAGTGTGTTCTTACAGCAAGGACCCTTGGAGAGGCTTTTCTACTAGTGTTTATCCCTGTTCTCAACTGACTCTTTAAAACCTAGTAAGGCAAGATCCTGTCCTCAGTTGCCTATGGACTGTGTCTCCTGCCCCCAGCTACTGGTCTTGAGGGTCCCTCTGTGCGTAAGCTAGATTTTAAGCACAGGCTCAAATCCCAATGAGCATAAGCACAAGTGAGCGCGGGCTCAGCCACGCTGCTCGGGAGCTTCACTGGAGACGTATCTGCAGTAGGTCTCCTTGTGGAAAAGAGACTGCGCCATAATGCCTCATCTCATCTCGAGGGAAATGCAAAGCAATCAAGCTTAAGAATATATTTCAGGCTCTTCATAGCAGGTGTTAGACACTATTCTCCGGCTGCTGACAGGAAATGTGTGTGCAATTCTCCTAGGTACCATGCTCAGAATATGCTTCTTAAGGGCTTGCTGCTTAAAAAATTCTGCAAAGTGTAAATGGGTCTCATAAAATCACATAGTAAATTGTCTTATCTGTTTGTCCTGAACGTGCTCAGCTGCACATCAGAGCCAGCCAGCCAACACATCACAGGGCCATAATGAAACGCTGAGAGGACCAGACAATTCCAGGCTAGGAGCTCGTCTTAGGAAAACTTTCTAAAGAGAAAACTGAGTTCCAAGTCCCATCAGCTGAGAAAAAAGTTGAAAGAGGAAATCAGCATTTCTACAGAGGCCATGTAAAAGCATTTCTCACACCTTCCCTTGCCATCCTGGCCATGGGACTGAGCAATTAGCACAACATAAAGCAGCAGGTTGTGATGCAGTCTTGGCGGGGGAAAAAAACTTCCCTCCACGTCAACACTGAAGCACTGCCTTCTGCCACTCATCACAGGGCAAAAAAATATGAAAAGAAAACCCAGCTAGAGTTAAAGAGAATTTTAAAGCCTCTCTTCCGTCCTGTTCGCAGAATGAAGGTAATTGCGTAACAAAAGCCTCTGCAAAGGAATGGCACTGGACGCGTGCAGGATCACAGCGGGAGAGGGGTTTTTGACTCCGCACGCTGTCCAGTCCAGCCCTGCGCACAACCCCTTCCCCAAAAGCTCCTGCCGCGACGGCAGGCTGTGACGGCAACCCTCGCTGGGGACGTCCCGGTGAATAGGGGCTGTCAGTGCCGGTGATGGAGGCACTGCAAGCGCAAGGCGGGAGGGAGGGGACAGGCGAAGGGGGTCACCCCACAGGAGCATCTGTTGAGGCCCGGGACATATGGAGTCTTTATTCTTCCTTGTGGAGGCACGAGCGTTTTCCTCACCTTCTGCCACCCTCTTATTGTGCGAGGGGGCTGTGACCAGCTCTGGGGACAGCTGCTGCCTCTAAGCTGCCTCCTCGGGGGACACCACAAAGGGCCCCATCCCTGTCCCCTGCCTGCATCACCTCCCTCATCAACCAGGCAGGCACAGCGTGCCAGGAGGGGTGATGGATACCTTGGGTCTGGTTACCGGGGGGACAGGGAAGTTGAGGCATTTTTTTCTTTTTTTTTTTTTTTAAAAAAAAGCTAAGGAGAAAATCTGGTGGGCTGCACCTTCTGTGGAAGGGAAAACCACCCTCCCTTTGAATTTCTGTGAATTTTGAAATATGGATATTTAAAGATGTGGAGGAAAAAAGTAGTCATTCAGAGCTAATTATACAGCTGTTGAAAAGCCCAGTAAATACGTTACTCAGGGATATATAATACCTTTGATGTAGTTGTAATCTGACTGAAGTTATTATAGGTTTTCACAGCTGCAAAGCAATCCAGCTTAGGAAGGCTTTTTTTTTTTTTTTTTGTAATTTGCAGAAGCAGAAAAGAAATTCTGCTGCCAAAGCAAAATGAAGATCCTCATATAAACACAGTAGCACAGCCTGAGAAAAATTATACTGATGCTGAGGAGTATTAACCTGTCCCAAAGCTTAAAAGACTTTACTGGATAATAAACGGCATCATTGACTCCAAAAGGGCTAGGTTTCAGGAAGGCTCTTCTTTAAGACAATTAAAGCTTTAAATAAAAGTATGACTTTGTAGTTGGGAATTCTCTATTCCCTTCAAACCAACAATAAGTATAAGCTGTAAATGCTCTGAAAAAATATGTACTGAGGCATGAGATACAGGAAAGCTGCTAGTAAACCTCCAACATCTTCATTTAAATTGATCATGGAAGCAATAATATCATGAGGCTTTGTAAATGGATGGGTTAAAAGCTGGAACTTTATTGCTGTTTTCATTCCCCCGGGCCCTGTGGTAAAACAAGTCTCCACACAAGATCTCTAGGCACTGAATGAATTATTCACTCAGTTATAGGTCATTAAATGAGGCTGAGCGAGGGCCGATGTCCATTATTACATTGTGGTGTATGAAAAAAGACTTATTTTGCAGGGATTGGCATGGGCATACTCGCAGGATGCCCGGTCATTTCCACCACAGCTTCTTCTGAACTCCCCTGGCACAGCAAGGAGGTTGTGAAGCGGCAATATAGATGCACAAGAAAGGATAAAAAAGCTTTGAGGTTAAAACCACAGGTAAAAGAGGAAACGTTAGCATGTTCAGATGCTAATTGCAGAGATGTCTATGCTGGTTTTAAGCTGTTATGGTCCTGCAGCTGCTTTTTGTCACCTTTCTTCACCTCCGGAGGCAACGCAGCCCTCCCTGGGTTAGCATCTCCTCTTCAAGACACCTGCGATTGCTGACTGCTTTCGCTATGCCTGCGTAACCCATAGTTGGGAGCTCTTGATTTCATCTTAGATAAATCTGCTCATAGTTCATAGTTTTAGTAACTTTTAGCAACCATTTTGTGATTTCTAAACCAAATTCAAAATAGACTAAAGTAAACTTTTTCTGAGAATGAAGTTTTCCCATACAACACATCACCCTCTGTTAATAAAACTGGGGCAGCATCTCCGCAGTGTCCAGAAGTGCTGAAATACAGTTTTGCCCTTGGCCTTACTTTCTCCTTGGACAAAAGAGCTTTTTTTCTGAGGTCAGAAAAAGAGAGAAGTTGCTGTTATTTAAGTAGTCCACGTTTCTGGTGAGAGACAGGATCATGGTAAGGACACCTCATTCTCTGGGGCTGGAAAGCTAGCACATCGCATAATCCAGCACTATCTTGTATGATCAGAGGCAGATATGTAAACAAGTCCCCGTTTGAACACAGTCTCTATGGGAATGTTTTAGCCAAACTTTTAATTTAGAACAGGGCAAAAAATTCAGTTAAAACTTTGGGGGCCTTTATAATTAAAAAAAAAGGCTAGATTTTTGTTGACCTAAAGGTTTTGGTAGTTATCTTGATACCTTCGTGTTGGTTTGGTTGAAAAAAAGCCCCTCACATTTTTAATTGACATTTTCTAAATGAGATATGATGGCTTTCCAGTTGAAATGACCTTCTGCTTAGAAATTTGAAAGAAAAACATTTCACAAATCCTCAAAAACAAACCAAAAGGTGGTGAGTTCTAACTGCTTTCCTCCTACTCTTTCAGAGCTGTCAGAAAAGCAACAGGAAAAAAAATAGGGGGAAAGAAAAAAAGAAAAGGTTATTATCATGGCCACATTTCTTACTGCTTACTCAAGCAAAATTCCCAGTAGTTCAAATCCCCAGGACCCCTTTCAGTTTTCAGTCAGACAAAGAGACATCCACTGAAGTTAATGAGAAAGCATCCGAGGTATGAGTGAAAACTGAGAAAGGACTTCAGGACTCGTCTTAATGTCTTAAAAAGACTGTACCCTGAGTAAGAAAGTATTTGTAATGAAACGTAAGCCCAAGATGCAGCAAATGCAATTTAGCCTGCTATATTGCTTTTCTTAGTATTACTTTTTTTTAATGTTATTGTTGAGCTCGACACATACAACCAGTCTCGAGGGGTGAAGAGGGAATAGCTGTTCTCTAATACAGTCTTTCATTCCTGAGCCCTCAGTTCGAGCCCTTCAAGGACACTAATTATCCAAAGTTGTTATCATCTGACAGCTGTCGATGGCCTCTGCGAAATGAGGTGGTGGTGGCAGCCATGCTCCCAGTGGGCATGCATCAGCATCGTACAAACACGACTACAGTTTGCCTGGTATTTTTGTTGGCAGCCTGTGCATTTACGGAAACAAACTTGCCTTACCTCTCCTAGCGGGAGCTGCCGCTCTTCACATCTAAAAGAACAGGGTGGATCGCTGAAGAGCATGTCCCTCCAGTGTTAATGCTGCAGGACACGGCTAGTGAGCTTCGGGCTCCAGAGATGTCACCTGGACACGCTTCAGGGATGCTGACTCCAGGAAGGAAGATTAATTCAGTAGTTAGTGCACTAACAGGCAATGGGCAGCCCTGGTCACAGACCCAGTGACTCAGTTTCCCTTGGGTTTGTGTCCTCTGCCCTCGAGCCTACACAATGACGACTTCTCCCTCATAACCTCCATCCTAAGAAGCAGCAATTCTAAGCTGCCACGTACGGTCTAGCCAGGCGGCTGCTGCCCTCCTGGCGCCTGCTAGGAACTGGCACCTCCTTTCTCTATGGGGCTACAGTTCAGAGGTCTCTTCTCCAATACCTGTCAGTTTTCACTCACTTTCCAAGATTTGGGTTATCTTTGGAATTCCAGGCGAGAGCATGCCTTTTCCTGAACCACTGTCCCCATACAAGTCGGAATGAGAGATTTCCCAAAGCAAGAGAGGACAGGCATGCAAGGTCAGTCCTGCAGCCTGATGCTTACGGCATTCAACCAGACAGGTGGGTCTCGTTTCTGTTCCCTGCCTTGGGCATGCTTTCCATATTTTATCCTATTTCCGCGATGCAAACACTAGAGTCGCACCACTCACAGGAGGTGCCCCACCAGGCAGAGTGGGGTTTAACCCCCTTTCCAGAACTATGCCTATATGAAATACCTAGAAATTAGAGGTGTGATGAATTAAGGTGGTTAAAATCCTTTTGCTAATGGCCCCATCATTAGGACATGAGCCTCCCTCAGAAGGGAAGTTGGGAGGATGAGGCTCAGTTAATGGGTCATCCAGGTACTACAACAGTGTAAAGCATATGCAGATAGTTAAATGACAGCAAATCAAGCAGGGTAAAATGAATAATAATAAGTTACTGCCTCCTCTTTCTGTAACACCTCTCCCACTTCATTAGATAGAACTTCACTCCTCTGAATATGACAAACTAACTGGGCCAAAAATTCCTGGCATAACTCAGTCATCCCACTAGCTGTGATGAGTAACTGAAGGAAATCTAACTTGCTTCTTTTCTAGGACTTGCACTGGAGGAGTAAAATTCAAGAAAGGGGGCAAGAAAAAATATTGTGTAATATAGCATGATTTATGTACATGTCTTAGGCAGATAATTCAGGCTGAATGATGCTTAAAAGGCTATTATAGACTTGCTTCCAGCAATGAAATAGCCTGTACTGCTATAAAATGTCTGCCCAGGGCACTTCAGTGAGTTTGGGATTCTCCTTCTAGAGTAGCCAGGGGAAATAGCTGAAGTCTCAGATAATGCAACCTTCTCTTTTTGATGGTGCTGGAACAGCTCTATGCTGTTAGCATGAGGCTGCTGGAGATGACTGAAACATGTATTTTTAAACATGCAATTGTTTTAAAAGTATTAGCTCTTCTCCACACTGAAATATTGGGGGATCTTCCATTAAGCCAACTGGTAACTATATATTTCTTAGATCCACACTGAACGAAATGCGATGGGTAAAGCCTCCCAGGGACTGTTAGTCTGTTCATTTATAATGAGCAGAAGCAATTGGAATTTCTTCTTTCCAGTCAGAAAATGCTGATTCAAGAAAACAAACTCTTTTGGCAGGAACTTATCGCTTGTGAGAGACTTTTTGGGACATGCCTCTGAGCTGCAGGAAAGCCACTGCTCTTGCACAGAGACGCGAAAAGAGAGATGGGCTCATGGACAGGCACCCGCTGCTGCTGCCACATCTGCCTGGCCACAGTGCCCAGCAGTTGCCCGCTGGAGAGGGCATTTTTCACTTCATTTTGGCCAGCTAATTCCGTGTGAAGGAGCAGGCGTCACCAAAGACTACAAGTATGTAGTAGCACACCAATCTGTCACAAACCTAGCATGCATTTTATTTCCACATAGGATGAGAAAATACCGAAGACTCAGAAAAGTCCCATGGCACGGGAACATCATTTTCCACTCAGCTCAGATGATAAAGTGTTTTTAAAAGCCAGCGCTGTCCCTGTCAGACATGGGCATTGAAACAAGCATAAGATGTTAATTATTAACACCCTGAAGTCCAAAAACTCCAGAGAGGTGGCAGAGGGGTTCTTGTCAGATATAAAAACCAGGATAGTATACAGCCATAGCCAAAGGAAACATCATAAATTGAAATATTGGCATGGAAAATGTACAGTGCAGGTGTTATTTAGAGACACCATTTTTAAAGGCCCTGTAAAAGTTCTGGCACAATTTTTTTACACCCAAAAGGTGGCACGTCCAATTTTTCCCCTCCAGTTTTAACACTTGGATTTTGTGTAGATAACATTTGCATGAGTAAAACGGGAAGGGAAACTGCACGCTTGCCCTGTAAAATCCAAGGTGCATTAGAAGACATACATGGAACTCCTCAACTATGTTTCCGTTTTTCAGATTGAGCCCACACCTTGAAAAGAAAAATAACTGGGGGGCCACCAAGGCAAAGGAACGACTGTATTTAACTGTTGGTTTTAGTCTGCAGCTTGATTTCCTTGCACACTGTGTTTAGTCTAATGGGAAGCGTCTGTCTGAAGGTGCTCACTGCCCCTATGAACGTTTTCACAGACACAGTGCTCAGCCCCATCTGGCTGGGTTACTGATGATGTCATTTCACACAGCATTGACCAAAACACTGTTGAGCAGATTTTTTTTTTTTAAGCTCTTCCTTCATTTCAAGGAAATATAAACTAGCAAATAGCAAATGCCTGTCTTGTGCTGCGCCTGAGGTGTTACAGAGGAGGATTTCCAGACTGCAGATTTGTTTGTTTGGAAGGGAAGGCTTTTTGCCCTGACCTGGGAAATTGCCATCTGTAGGTAGGTTCAGTGGGGACTTAAGACTCACAGGCGAAGAACATTTCAGCTTTTCTAACGGACTTTACGGACAGACAACATTGGGCAGAAGACTGAATTTGCACAGGCTGATATGAGTCAAGGAAGAGAGAAAGGTAAGGAGTAGCCAGAAGACAGGACTGTAAAACTTTAACGACATTGTCAAAAAGTGAGTTTTCTCTCTCTTGTTGTCACCAGTAAATAAAATACTCTGTAGTATTCCCCTGGTCACTGATTGCTTGAGTTCTGCTTCAATAAATAACTTCTAGCAAAGGCAGATGCCTTTTATGCCTCTTTCCTTCACTGCCTCTGCAAAGGCATGGACTGCTGATAGCTGTCCAGGGCCAGATGCATAGTGTTGCTTTTACAACATAGTTTCACACACTGGAGCCTTCATTTTGAAAGGTGGGAGCTCCCAAGCCGACTGGAGCTGCCAGGTTCCCCTGGCTGGACTAGAGCCCTGGGTACTGGGTTGCTGGCACAGCTCAAGGGCGGGATGGCGCAAGGTGCAGCCCGCCTTTCCCAGGCTGGACATCTAATGGCAAGGGACGCGCAGTAGGCACATCACACCAGGGCTGCCCTACAAAAGCCCTTTGGTTAGGAATGTCTTATCATGCCTGCCCTAAACTTAACGTGAAGGGGACCATGGCCTGGAGCTGGTCCTCGGCGCAGCACTTTCCATCACCTTGTCATGCGGAACAGGGAATCAGCAAGAGCAAGTGGACAACGATCTCCAGAGATTAAGGACACCATAATCAAAGGCTCAAAAAAATGTGCAGAAAGCAGTGACTTACTGCCTGGCTCTTTAATTTCCTTCACCGGGGTGCCCAGTCTGGCTAAAAGGCTTTGTATAAAAGGTCATCCACTAAGTCTGCCACCCGTGCTGAGCCTGGATGCGCTGCACTCTGCTGACCGGGCTGTGCTGGAGCAAGACTGCAGGCTGGAAAATGAGATGTGTATCTTGAAAGGTTAACCCCTTTGAGGACATTTCAAAATAAACAATCATTGCTCTCAAAGGCTTTCTGCCCGCTCTGAAAAAGCACATGGCAAACAAGCCCAGGCAGGTACCGCAGAGGGGAGCAGGAGCTGGCAGCTACATGACAAAATGGTCACAAAGCAGCACCTGCAATCACAAGCACGGGTGTGCATCGCACTTGAACCTATGGAAATCAGCCGTGGTGTAAAAGGATCTTCTAGATCCTACTAAAGGTCAAATTCTTCAAACCTGTCCACAACCAAACCATGAATACCTCTGTAAAGGGGAATTTTTTCCCTGAGTAAGTGGCCATTTTCTCCCTATAACCACCCCATGGGTGTTAGTAAATTCTGCATTGGTGAAAAGATTCAACAGACTTTCAAAAAGGAAAAATGGGAGTTTGGTACTCGGCAAGTCCACCTGAGGCTGGACATTTTGAGATGACTTTACCCTCCTACACATATTATTATCAGTCTTCTATCTTTTAAAACCCTTGAGTGACGTTTGAGCACTCGGGCTTACTTCAGGTACATTTCTTATACTGTCTGCTTCCTTTTCTCACTGTGTGTACTCTGTAGAGGTTTCTTCCAGTTTCTTTCACTGTTGTTTTCTATCCTTTTAACCTTAAAAAAAAAATCACTGTTATGGAAGGTTGTTGTAGAAACACCCTCAACTGTTTTTATAAAATATGTTAATCTTTCCATCTACCAAGTTACCTTGTTTTTAATGGAGAAATCATCCTCCATTAACATTACATTAAAAACACTGCTTCTCTACATCAAGGGCCAAACTCTGCTCTCAGAAGTGCACACGCAATGCTGCCGAAAGGAATGGCAGTTCCACACAGGAATCCAACAGCAACATCTGGCCCCAGATGTTTTATTTATTTGTAGTTTAACATTGCGTTATACAATATTCATAATTTTGCTGCTTTCCATTTCAATGACTGTTATTTGTATGACTTTAAGAGGCTCCCTGAATGCGTTTTTCATGCTCAAACAAGGAAAAATGAGTACAGTGAAGCAAATCTGCACGTATTTCTGGAGGTTCAGAAATCTTCCCGATGAGAAAGTGTAGGAAAGTATACGAAATATTCCTATACTCATCTCAGTGGTGAGACATGCTGAACCACCATATTTCCAGGGGAAATCAATAGTGAAAACACCTAGGGTCTCTGTGAGAGCCAAGTTTCAAAAACCAAGGCAGCTCGCAGGCAAGGACATGTCCATAAGCTTTAGGAGAAGCAAGTGGTCAGAGAGCACGTGGCAACCTTGTGGCACAGACGGATGAGGGGGCAGGTCCCAATGCAGCATCTCTTCCCCCATACTAGCCCATGTGCCTCTTATCGTGGGGACCAGGCTGAAGATGAAGGCACAAAGGTCTGACGTGGGAGCTGAGTGCGTGATTTAGCCTTTCAGAATTGGGAGAGTTTATAAAAATACTACAAACCAAGTAAAGCTGCCTTCATTACTTGATTTTGCTAATTTATTATGTTTAAGGCTTTTCCTTCCCCATGTTCAACTAAACTGGACCCCTCATGCCTGTAAAGTTAAACCTCCCCATAAACCAGAAATCGTTGTTAATATTTGCAAATCTTATCACTGGAATGGAAATGGCGACCTGTGGGACTGTCCCACTTTTCAAGCAATTGAAGCATTAAGACATAATTTATGCACTTGAGAAGAAATTTCCATATCACAGAGATTGCTTCATTCCCTGTTATGACTTATGAAGGGTGTTACTAGTAAATGAAACCACAGAGATCTGTATTACATAAGAACTTGTTCTGACATGTATAGTGCATCTTATTTATGGTGATAGTCCAAATGCACTGGTTTAATGCAACTGAACATTATTCCAAGGTTGTCCAGCCCAAAAAAAAGAAAATAGGGTGAAGCAAGATCATACAATCTTCGTTTCACTATGCATCAAAATCCCAGATAGCTGTGACACTTTGGACAAGCTGTCTGTGATGCACGGAGATTAATTTTTTTTTAGTATTTATTTGCAAGATGGCCTATTGGAGAAGGGAGGGACAGAGGGAATGAGAAAGGGAGGGAAGGAAGTAAAAGGCAGCAGTAGGGAGAAGGAAGGAAGGAAGGAAGGAAGGAAGGAAGGAAGGAAGGACGGAAGGAAGGACTGAACTCA
>JAVKLA010000040.1:13605233-13628363 GCA_034782735.1 Sagittarius serpentarius
AAGGAAGGAAGGAAGGAAGGAAGGAAGGAAGGAAGGAAGGAAGGAAGGAAGGAAGGAAGGAAGGAAGGAAGGAAGTCCTGATATGAGCTGAGAACTCAACCATCACCACACCATCTGTGTCTCTCAGATGCAACCCACAAAAAGCAGCTTCCCCTGAGACATTCTGCTAGCTCCTGTCCTCACTCCTTATTGCACCCCACTCAAGCAGGACTCCTCATCTCTCCTGTGCTCCTTGGCTCCCCTGTAAGTTTCTGGAGGGGAATTAAAGCTTTTTTCCTTAGAACTGCTTTTCGTCCCCAATGCTGACCAGGCCCACAGCACCTCAATGAGTGCAGTACTTATTCCAATGACTTGCTGTTACTGGTGACTACAGTTAGTTGAACATTGCTCTGGATTTCTGTAAAACAACACTAAACAAAACCAGAAAAGCACAGATTCCTCTCAAATACCTCCCCTGAACACGTTACATGCTTTGAAACCTTATCTGGTATTTACTGAAAGAGCTCTGGTTAGAATTATTATACATGTAATTGTCTTTGCTACATGCTTGATCCAACTGCATCCACAGGCAAGAGGTTCCACCACCAAGCCATGCACTTTATAGACTTGTGAGAGGATTTACTTAATTAAGAGACCATAATATATTTCACAAAGATAGTCATTCCACAAAGCTGGTGATCTCCTGCTTAGCCACTTCTCCTATGAATCAAAAATAAATTATTCTTTTTCTCCATTGTAGAAGTGTTGCTGAAAACAAACTACTAAATTTTGCTTTTAGGGTTCTCAAAAGACTAAGCGAGATATATTAGCTGTCTGAGAAGAGAGAACTTTCTATTCTTGCTGGAATTCTTGTTGGTTTAATTAGGCTTTGTAGAAAAAAATAATGTTATTTTAAAGGAGCAACTATAGAGTGTGGGTGTATTTTTATACACTCAATTGCTGGTGTATTAAATTCTGTTGTAGAGTTAACCTTACGCAGATTTATTATTTTCTGTGATGTGTATAGACAGTATTTGGATATTTTAAAAATATATGTGAGTATTACTGTTACACAGATGTAAGAATCCAGCCAAAATACCAGCATTTGCTTTATTTGATGGAGATTACATTCTAGGCAGCTGCAGGGAAGTTTTTAACCATGTCATTGCAAGCTGGGCTTCAACCAAGAGCTTGACAACTGTCCCACATTCCCATTTTCACAGATCTTTCCAGTTTTGACCCTCCCAGGCTCCAAGATGTGGGAAGCATTAGCAACCCTCTGACTCTCACTCCCACGTAACCGTACCCACAGGTATGTTATGTGTTTCCATTGTCCCTACTTGTGTGTCCTGAAGCTGGGAAGTGGGAGCTGTGCCCTATAGGCATCTCCCACTGCCTATAGGACAGTATGAAGAAAAACCACATTCTGTTTCTGTGATTTCCAAAATGTAGGGCTCTGAGGTGCTTTTGGTAAGCAGCAAGCTGGAATCTCAGTCCATATCCCTTGCAACCACTGACACTGAGAGTCTAGCTTGAATTTCATCCACAGACACAGGATAAACACAAGGGCATTCAAATCAAGAGGGGCAGACTGATTCCCATTCCTCCATAAGAAGATCAGTGATGCAGAATCGGGGTGCAAACTTGGAATTTACAGTTTCATGCAGACATACAGCACTTCATCGTCCACCTACTCCATGGAGTCAAGAAGGAGCTATACCATCATTAAAACTATATAACTTTCAAGCCCGTAACTTGCCATGCTATAGTCTTTTCTGAAACAGAGTAAGAATCTTCCACTCCATACTGAGTCAAAACCCAGTTGCTGGCATGAACCAATCAACTTGAAGTAATCGAAGGAAGCTGTTTCGAGAAAGACATTGTAAATTATACCTTTAATTTTGGCTTAATAAAACTTTCAATGGGTATTGCAATGAACAACGTCGGGCTCTTTACTTGGGAACTTAAATTACTGTATCCAAGCCCTATTGGTCCTGCCTTTCTACAGAGAAAGCTTCCTCAGCTCAGGCAGGCTGTAGTTTCTTAAGTCGCCATCTTGCTTCTGGATAGTTGTTTCCTTCATCTTAAAGGCAGACGGAAGAAAAGAACAACCACATGGTATTAAGACAAGCAACCTGGCAAGGAGCTGGGGTAGCTGTGCTCTTGTGTAACGTCTAACTGTTGTCAGTACGCTGCGCTTGAACCTGCCCAAGGAAATCAGAGCTATGAGTCCAGATTCCTCTGTCAGCATAAGCTTTTCATTCACACCTTAGTACAGTTCTTGACAGCTGTGGCTTCCTTGTCAGATTAAATGTATCAGGACTCTGCGTCTGTTTTCAAACCAAGTAAAAAAAGCTTATTAGAAAACACGCCAGTCGCAAAAAGATCATAATAGTTGTACTGATTGTACGGTCCTAATTACATCTTATTAATCCTGAGAGCAAAGGTGGGAAGGTGGGGAATCGTGAACAAAGACCAAGGCAAGCAATACTATACACTAGGAATACGATGAAATACATGTATGCATGTATACATGTATTAGCACGTAGCTAACAGTTTTTACTTATTTGTGGTGGTGTCTAATACAATCCCAGTGGTTTCCAAACACCCAGAGATCGTTCACTCTGCTAGAAATGCCAACCCAAAGGGGATGCATTACAAGCCTGTGGGAGGATGCTGAAGATGTGGGCACTCTCCTTCCCAGCCTGTGACAAACTAAGGATAGACTGGCCAGCACAGGCAAGTGATGGAATCCCTCCCAAACTTGCCTTTCTGGCTGTGGAGCTGACTCGGAGCTGGGCTGCAGAGCACCCACTGCTCGGCGCCCTGAAAGCCAACAGGCTGCCAGTCCCCCATGGGGGATGCCCGCAGTTCGACGGTTACACCTGCAGTCTCTCCTGGTGCCAACAAAATGTCAATGTTAAAAGTAAAGGCAGTTGCTATAATGCAGGTCTTGCAGGTGTGCAGAAACGACATCTTTAGTTACGGATATTTCCTCCAAGAGGTGCGTCTTTGTCTCATCTACCTAAAAAGCTGACGGGACACTTGCACAACTCCTGTGGGTGGGAACCAATCTTGAAAATCACAACCTGGGAGTGACGATGTCCTTAAATACACATTTCCTCCATATTCAAACCTTCCCCCAATGTGAACCAAGTGATTCACTCACTCAGTGCTTGCTGAAGATAAGCAGCTGTAACACAGCAAGGGTGTGTTGTCTCCATCTGGCATAAGGGACATGAATGTCACATGGAGAAAATCAAAATTCTCTGTCAGGGTGAGAGTCTTGCTTAACTCTATGCCACTGCAAAGGAAATGATCTTGTCTCATCAGCAGGTTGGTGGAGACAAAACTCTTCGTAAATTGAAAACTATTTAACACAAATGAACACCTACCATTTATAGAAACAATAGGTGTAATTTATCATTAGCTCTTCAAAAATCTTGGGCATGATAATAACCAAACATTTCCAAAAGGAAGGTTAGTGGTGGGGGTAACTGCATCATATACCAGGCTTTGGTGGACACGGTATCAAAACCGCGTCTTCCTTTGCTGTATAACACCATGATTACTCCTACACTTAGCATCCATATGCTATGCTTGTAAATATAAAAGCTGGGTTATTTGGGGTATTTGTGTTGTAAGAATACTCAAGCGTCTTTTCCTTGATGTGTAGAAAACTGGGAGACAGAGTTAATCTGAAGTTCTTGTCTGAACTCGCATGTCTAATTTGAAAGGGTCAAAAAGAGGAGCGTCCATGTGCGTTTTTAGATCCAGGAGCAGATACTATTGCCCTTTTTTTCTAAACTATATTAACATGGCTGCAGCCAGCTATTAGATGGGATTCTGAGAGGAAAAAAAGAAGGGGAGAAATTATCACCTGCTGGAAGAACATAAACAACTGGTGCATGGATGTGCTAAAAAACTTCAGAAAATGAAAAAACATCTCCCAACTAAGCAACTGAACAATGTAATGAAAATATGATATCCAGGGCTGACAGGACCTGTCCATAGCAGAAATAACTTTCACTGCCACATTAAAGACACAGAAGAGTTTCCTGCGTTGGATCTCACTTACAGAGAAGGATGGGTGGAGGGTCTCACTGCCGTGCTGCTCCTGTACAAGGGCAGGTACAGCCAGAGCTCTGCAAAAGAGGAGCCCAGATCTTTTTTGAAGAGTAGGAGCAGACAGCTTGAAAGAAACTGAACCTTCAGTGGTGGATGTTACTATAAAAGAAATTCGGCACAAGCCTGCTGACAAGAAGAGGATCAAATATTTTCATCCCCCGAAAAAGAAGTTTGAAAATCTTACAAAAAACTCTCTGCCACTGCCTATAGCCTGTTCTTACTAGTGGTATTTCTGACAAGGACTGATCTCCGTGATCTCTCACTTAAAAAACATGTACAGCCTGTATTATCCTGTTAATTTCTCTCTGACTCAGAGCAGGATGCAGGTGGAATCTGTAATGATTTCATTGCAGCCATTCTGTCTTGGGCTCTAATCTCAGTAGATCTGAGAGATAAGCAAAATCAAGGGAAAAACCTAACCGAAAAGTCTCCAAGGAAAATCCAAATGCTAAAGAGAGAGGCAGGATGACTCAGGACTCTTTCCCAAGGACTGTTTCTGAATCTGTTCTCTTAACGAGGTTGCAGAGGACACTGAATGGTAGAATATAGTTTCAGATCAAACAAGTTTCAGATCTAGCCATTTATAATCATTAGCAAGATTGTATTGCAGGATAGGACCTATGAGTTACTGCCATGGCTACGGATATTGAATTAGGCATTGAACAAACTCAGAACCGAAGACAATCTATGGGTCAAAAAAGGTTACAGAAGATATTCTAAAGAAAGAAGGAGCATTAGGAAAAAACCATCTCCTCCCTGACGGTCCCTTATCTTACACCCAAACAAGTTCATTTTTGTCCCAATTGGAACCTGTTTAATAGCATCAGTTTTTCAGTTGTGAGTCCACTTTGCCTCTGCTTGCAAAGAAATGTTTTTTAGCAAATGAATGGCAAAACTCGCTTTAGGATCTCTGGCTGGAGAGCAGTTCATAATAATATTAACATAATTTAGTGCTGTCATTTCTAAAACATCTCTTTAATGAGGGGAGTTGTTTACCGGTGACTGAGGCAGGCATTGCTATCTCAGAGATCATTTATATTTCACAACGCTGTCAAATCCTGACAAGCAGCAGATCGTAACAGGATGGCTTCTGCTTTTTGATGCAATGTTTGGTACTCTCCGCTCACGTGTGAACAGGCTTTCTGTTTGTACCTTGTCAAACGAGGGGAGAGCAGCTCTAGGGAGGGGGTAGGTGTTTCTACTCAGCCTGACACATTCAATTTACATCAGTTATGCTTGCAACAGGGTAAATATTTTTCTAAAAGAGGGTGTTGGCAATAGCGGTGGCTGTTTCAGCACCTTATTGATATTCTTTTGTATTTCTTATCAGACGGGGACGTGCGTGCCCTCCCGCCGGCCAGCAGTAACTCACATCAGACAGCCGGGCAGTACTTTGCTGCTGGCGTGCCCTCCTCTCAATGACCACTACAGCCAGGGAGAACAACTCCCTCTGTCCCTAATGGAGTCAGTACTTCACGAGCCCTAAGGCAGGTGGTTTATGGAAGCTAAAATTGCAGCAGCCAGACTGTCCCTGTTTAAGCAACCTGGAGGGTTTAAGCAACCGCTTGAACACTTTGAAGCGTGTGAAGGACTGCAGCCCAACTTCTCAGGGGTGACTGCTGACGGCAGTGGAGGGACACTGACCCAAACTAGCTGGTCTTTTGGCTCTTCAGGCCATGTTCATAGATTTTCTATGAGCTCTTGGGCTCATTTGAAATAGTTTTTCATAAAGGCCAGTGCAAAAATGCTCACCTCTGGGCTGTCTCCTGCAGAGTCTGGTATTACAAGAGCTGGGCAGCACGTTCATAGCAAACGAGCAATCTGCCAAACTAGCAGGTTTTAAAAGAAACTGAAGAGAAGCTAAAATGCAGTTTGCTAGAACGAAATGGCCCAGCTGCAGAAATAGCTGGAGTGACTGTTTTCGAGGTATTAATCATATCTCCCTCCCGACCCACCCTCCTCACCAGGGTGGCTGTGCTGGGCAAGCAGATTTTCTGCTCTCCTACTGACACAGACTTTGCGAAGCTCCAGCCTGGTGCCCGCAGCCTGCCTCTTTTTAAGGCTCAGCAGCACTCCAGCGATGCGAAGGCAGCTGAGGTAATCGAGGAGCACAGATTTTACAGTATTGTCTGCAGTTCAGCAGTTAGCTGGTACATAAAGGCTCTGCTTTCATTCGTAGCCAGTGCTGGCAGAAGGCCTGTATTATGCCCTTTCATTGAAGACAAAGGCTCTCACACTGCAGTCTCCGGTGTGGAGAAATCTTTTGTAAAGGCAGAGCCAGTGGGAGAAGGAGCCTTCTGGTCCCTGTGCTCCTTCTCCGGGGAGATTATAAAGAAAACCTCTTCCTCCTGCACATGGGCCAGATGAAGAACTGAAGCAATAATGCCTTTTTATCACAGTAATTACAGTGCCCATTGTTTTAATGACAGTGGTGTTGGGAAACAGGCACAGACCGCAGTCCCAAGGAGTTGTTCCAGTGTACACAAATAAACGATTTATTATATTGTTGTCAGATCAGACGGACCACTCAGCCTTGCATATACTGCCATTTTCCCCCACAATTCTTTGTGCGTGTGTGTATTCGTTTTATTTAACCAGATTATGCAAACTACCCAGTCCGGGAGGAGACAAAAGGCCACTTTCTCTGGAGAACTTCCTTCGGGACTGGCAATGACAGGCTGAGATGGGCAAGGGAGACCTCGTCCAACAGCAAAGCGGCCTGCTTAGTGTGGTTATTTACAGGGGAACAATACTTCTCTCATAGAAATTGTTCTGGGAATCACTGTTTTCTGTTACTTCTTAAAAAAGACATCTCCAGCACACTCAAACACACTTCTGCTTAGGTGCTTATAGGTGTGCTACCAGACACAGACCTATACAGAAGCCTCTACAGGCTGAGAAGCCCTGAGTTTAAGCAAAGTGGGTTTATAAAAGAAATAAAGAAAAATGGTGATGAAGCAAAATCTAGCTTTAGAGGAATTAAAATCAGTGCTGGAAGGTGTTAATATCTGTGACTAGTGCTACAGATAGCTGGCAAGACATGGTGAGTGAGTCATACAAGAACGTATCTGAGAAAGAAATCTCCAGGAAAGGGTCATGATCTGGTGACCGTCTCAGTCACAGGGTGGGAATCACAGATCCTCTGGGTGCAGCCTACAGGATGCAGAGCACGAGGTCAAGGCACAACCTACCTCTCACACATAAAAAACTCAACAAGCAACCACATACTCCGAGTCAACTGGACTTTTTCTTTCGTCAGTAGGGGCAGATAGGCATCTGCAGAAGCCTCTGCTCTGCTGGGATGGCAGGAAGCACCTCTGGCAATGTTTCCTGCTCTCCACTGACTTTGGAGAGAGCCTGTCTGACCGGCTTTGGCGAGATGTTGGCTTTTAGATAGCCGAAGATAGTCGCAGGTAGCCCCATGTGGAACAGTTTATATGCAAAGACTTAATTTTCCCAGACTTGTCTGCAGGCCAAGATAATGCAGATCACAGTTTTCTAAGAAAATTTGCGGAGCAGCTTTCTGAGCCACTAACCTCAATTTATAACAGCTCTTGGAAAATCAGAGGAGTCACAAAGCCTGGGAGATGCTATTGTACCAGTGTAGAAAGAAGCCACTGGTGAAACCTTGCATAACTATCAGTTGGTTCATCTGGAATTGACTGCACGCAAAATCTGATATGGAAGAAAATCAGGAAATAATTAACAGATAGCAGCATAATTAATGCAATCAAGATGAGTTTATGGAAAATAAGTCCGGTCATAAAGAAACTAGATGCTGTCTTCCTCAGGACAAGTATGTCTGAGAAAGTTAACTTTGTTGACATCAGATACCATCTCTGGATAGTCCAGTTTTTAGTGAGCAGTTTGACATCCACACTGCGGAAAGGGTTTTGTAAAATTAGTGGGATTCTAGGAAAAAATGGCAAGGTTCCCAAGAGGAAGCTCAAGAAGGTTTGGTCGCAGTAAGAGATGACTTCTTCTCACCCTATCGAGGAGAAGATTTCTACAATCAGGTGCACACAGAGTACGCTGGTCCAGTGATGGAGCTAAACTGAAACTAAAGACAGGGTTAGAGACAGGGAATGTGCTTGCAACATGGTGGGTAATTATGTGAGAACAGTTTGTCCACATATGTGATAATTTATCTATCTTGCAGAAAAGTATCTCAAAAGTTTCAAAAGCTGTGAGGTCATTTGGCTTCTCTCTGCACCTGCTTGCTTTAGCTAGACCCCAAATGCACTCACCACCCTGTACACCCGGTGAGCCGCAGCTGTGAGTTACAGCCCCGCGGTGCAGACGGGATCAAGGGAGAGCTGGTTTTCCATAGACCTCTGAGCCTGGATAGCATTTGGCGGAGCCCATCTGATCAAATCCAGCAGCACTTGAACGACATGACCCTGATTTACAAAAGAAAACCCACCAGTATTGCACTTGTGCTGCTTTCGCCACAGATCCTCTGCTCCTTAATTGCTTTTGACCTTACCCACAAATGTAAAGGGCTCCTTAAGATTTGGCTTATTAACCACTATAGCAGCAAGCCCTCGGGTAGTAATGGAGAGTAATTGATATCATTCCAAGCTCACAATAATTTATGTCACTGGGATCAAATGTTTGCCAATTTCAGGGGAATTTAACTCACAGATTGTTGGGGGGAGGGGGTCACTGGATTTGTTGTGGTTTGATGAGGTTTTTTAACTGCAACTCTAAAAACAATAATCACAAAATGATTTGGGTCTACTTCTCATGACATTTTTAGACTGAGCACAGGGAACTACATTTCTTTTGCCATTTTCAGAGGCTAGTGGTGTTGGTAGCACACAGAAAACCCAGACAGCTTTTCCTGTGTAACATTCACAGATTTTAAAAGTACAAGTCCTTCAGCCTTTCAAAATTTCATTTTTGTTCATTCCAGACCAAACACTTCAGGAACCCTACCTGACCCCTTCCAGTAGCAATTTTAAAAAGGTGAGGGTTGAAAAGGCTTTACAGTTGTAAGATTTTTCTGTGTTTAAACACTCTTACTTTTTTTAATTTGAAATAGCTTAGCATGAGCTCAGAGCCACCAGATATTGCCACTCAGGAAGCTTTCTTGGCATTAAGAAGTAAAATACCCAAATAACCACTTTTTGCAAAGTTAAAAAAATCACCAGGACAGCAAGCCATCATCCATAACTTTGAAGAAGATTTTCTGTTGTACATTAATAAATATTAAATGGCTCACGGTTGGGGGACCAGCCAACCCAATGCTCAGCATGGAAACGTGACATTCAGTGGTTTAGAAGGAGCTCACCAATATTGCCTGTGCTTTCTGCGTACAGCTTGCAGCAATCTGACAGAGAACAAGGTGCCTACCTCAGTTTGCAAGTGGCTGGTTTCAGGGTGGACATACCGCATTGATGCTGGGCTTTCCCTCAGGCAAACCATACACGCAGTCAATGAATGTTATAATATGTTTTCTAATAAAACAAGGATGGCTGTCAAGTGGGGACCTTGGTGTTTCAGCTCTGGAGCATCTCTACTCGCTCTCAGCAATACAGACCTTTGCTTGCAGTTCCTCCAAGGAAAACACATTCGGTTAAAGGAAGCAGGGTAAGTCCAACAGGGCAAAGTGTTGTGGCTCCTGCTGCAGCCAAGAAACCCCTATTGCTGCCCAAGGAGGGCTGGCCAGGGTGGTAGGAAACGAGCCCAGTGCACACACACGTGCAAACACCCCCTCCACTCCCTGGACAACAGTCAAGCTCCACACCACGCTGCATCCTGCCAGCAACATGCTAATAAGAGCTGTCCTTACCTGGCTTCTCTCCTTGCAGGAGAGAGGAAAAATAACATGTCTTTCTCTGTATGTGCAGGGAGAATTAAATTAAAGTATGAAAGAGAAAATTAGATATTTTTTTTTTCCCAAGTTAGAATTCAAGTTTTTTTTAAAAAAAACCCACAACCATCCTTCTGTTGCACCCTTCTGGATCATTTAGGAAAACAGTGTGACAAAATGAAAACTATCCTTCAGAGCACCAACCCCATACACTTGCCAAGGCAGGAGAGAGTTGTTCTTGATGCATCTGATTTTAATTTAACACTACGCTTCACCGTCACAGCAAATAATTTCACATACATGCTCTAATTAGTGATGGGGAAACCTCAGCAGGTTTTCAGTCTGGCTTCAGTTTAAAAATGGAAAAATCTGGATGTTTTATCTAAACCTCATGAGGATGAAAACATAGGAAACTGGAAATCTCTTCATAAGAACAAAGTTCCTTGTAAGACTGTTTGCTTGTTTCAGTTTCGGTCTGAGATGGAAACCAGAAATGACAGAACTTCCCTAGACGTTTATGAGCCATTATACAGCAACAGCTCTAAAAGAGAGATCTTAAAATGGAATTGAATACAGATTTTAACTACTTTTTGTTTTCCCTGATTCCTGGCCTAGACAAAGTTCTTCTTGACTTTATATAACTAAAATAGTGCTGCAAAAATAATTTTCTTGAGCGCACTTTTACCACTAGGGCCACAAATTTTTCCATGAGAATGATGCTCTAAGCAAAAAATGTTCTTATGGAAGAAAACTAAAATCTGTGTGGAAGAAAATCACTTTTGTAGATAATTTCCATTTTCTGTTGGGGGAAAAAGTCAAACTATTGTGGAAGGCTCGATGTTATTCTCTAGGGCGGGGGGAAGATGAATAGACACAACCTTCCAGAGAATGGAAGGATTTGCAGCCAGGTTTAGGAGAAAGTGTAGAAGAAGTTTTGCACCTGCCTGCACAACAGCCCAGATCTCTCTGCAGATCCTGGTTTCAGGGAGGCAGGGGTAGAGGTCTGGATCTCGGGAAGCAAGGATGGGGAAGAAAGAGGAGGGATTCAAATGCCCACTTGCACTGCGTGCCTTTTGCCAACAGGGCTGTGTGGGAAAGGGTGCTGCCAGGGTGTCCTGCGTCCTGCAGGCAGGATGTAAAACTGGCACAACAGTCCCAGCTTGGTAACTGCCAAGCCAAACAGCTTAGCTTTAGTTTTTCCCAAGGTGGGCTTTCTGGAAAGACCTTCCCAGTAAAAAAAAAAAAAGCTAATGATAATCACTGTTTTTTTTCCTCTGATTCAGTACAGTTGGATGAGAAAATGCCATTGCCACTCTCCAGCCACCTCTGCCTATCCCATTATCCTACACTGTACTCCTAACCGGTGACTCCCTTTCTCCCACGGTGTCCCACGCATCCTCCTCACCTTCCTTTCTTACAAACTTTGGCATGCCACTGAGGCACTGACACCTCTCCAGCTCCTGCCACACCTCCGGCTTTCATTGTCCTCCCGCCCAGAAACATGCACAACCTGTTACCACCAGCTTCTTCCCCTCCATAAGGCTCCTCAGCCTGTCCAACACAACACGGCCAGCCCAGCACAGGCTGGAGATAACCAGGGGGGTCAGACCAGTCTTCCCATCCCCTCCTGCTCCCCCTTTGTGCTGGTGGTGTCCAAACACTCTGCCTGTTGCCTCCTGCCCAGACAGACCACTCGGGGAGGAGGAAGCCTCTTTTTTACTAACTTTTACACCTACTATGGTGAAGCCCTGATTCTGGCTGGAGCCAGTAGGTGCTGCTATGTTCAAACAATAAATAATAACCATTCCTAACCACAGCCATTTAAAAAAAGGTGTGTTTTGGCTCCTGAAACACCTAGTTGCTTTCACATTTCAATGCTCTCAATGTAACGCATGTAGGTTTTGCAGCAGTATTTGTTGTTCTGGCTGGTTAAAAACATTTCTCCTGAGCAGGGGGATGCCAATCAATGCAGCTACACCACTAAACAAATACAACTCCCTGCTTCGATCCGTAATCTGAAGAGTTATTTCTGTATCCACTTACAGAGGAAAGTTGTTTTAAAGGCAGGAATAGCAAACACAGGAGCCTTTTCCAGTATTACAGCTTTCACACCTGGATGAGTTTAGGTAATTGTTCTTGGGCCGTGACACTGGAGCAAAACAGTCAGCAAGTGATTTTATGTAGCATTTTCCCTTTATTACATTTACATGTGGAAAGTGTGTTCATCCACACAAACACATCCTCATTGCAGACTGCTCTCTGGCTCCCCTTCACAGCTTATTCATGCTGCTAACCAAGGAGGAGGTAGTGAGGAAACTTCTTAGAAAAACAAAACAGGTAAAACACACCATTGGTTCAAACAGGGAAGTGAGGGACAGCTCCGTCCCATGGCCTCTGGACTTGTGAGGCCATCAAGGCCTGCTGGTTTTAACTCCAAGTCTGCTAGTGTTCTACATTGAGACTCCAAGCAGGGGTCCATATGACTGTCACCATCTCTGTTTTCTTGCTTTTGTCTATTTAGACGGGAGAAGAGGCGCCTTCAACTCCACTGCTTCATATAGCTCATCGTCACCAGGACATTTTTCCGCTCTTTCTTGGTCAACCTCTACTGTACTTTGATGGCCAGATAGCCAAAAGTGCTTCAATAGCTGTTAAGCCACCTTGAAAGAGAAAGTTTCCCCATCTCAGGCATGCACTACAGTACTCTGGGAGAAGAGGTGCGTCCCCGTGTGTTTGCTCAGCACAGGCCTCCAGACCCCTGCACACCAGGGACGGGGCCTTGCTGGCACCCGCCCCAGCGGGTGGGCAGGATGGGCACTTTTCTGAAAGCGCCTCAGAAAACACCCAACTACTTAATTGTACTTTTTGCCTTGGAAAGAAGGGAAAGCAGAGGTCTCAGATTTCACCACAAGCCTTGTGCTATTAAACGCTTTAACCACACTTCTCCACTTTCTATGTGAGGAGTACGTGGCTGATTTTCTTTTTCTCTCATACCAAAAGTGGTTAAGAGATGACAGCATCTTTCGCTTAGAAACGGTGTCATTTCATCAAGTGACTAGTCCAAGGTGGAGCAGAAAGAGAGGTACAGAAATTGTGTTGTCAGTGTGACATGGCAGGACTTGGGTCTTCTACTACCTCCTATGCCATTAGAAAACTGAGTCACCCTCCTGTTAAAATGGAACATTTATATTATTTAGTAAAATTATAACAAGAAAAGGTGCTGGGGGGTGATACCTAAGGTCTTCTCTTCCAATAACTCCCTGAAGAACCCTTTCCCTCTCTGCGAACTATCCCAGGGAGCTTTGGGCAGCCACACCTGTAATTCAGATGCTTATATTTCAGTGCTGGGGTGGATTGCCCATGGAAAACAGGAAAATGCTGGCTCCTGGCTAGGGAAGCTGGTTAGGATGGGCATGTCCCAAATCCTACTCCTGGCTTAAAATCCCAGAGAAGTGGCCTGGCCACCAGGTTTTGACTTATCTTAAGCATGAGTGTGCACTGACCATGAACTTTGAAAAACAGTCATGTCTTTCACGTGCCAGAGTAGTTTCTTGATCCAGCCCAGTTTCTAACCTATGTCATTGCAGAAGAAAATCCCTGAATACATTTGCCAAGTATCATCTCAAAACTCAGAGACTAGAAGGCAAATGACCCTGTTAATTTACTTTTTCATAACTTCCAAGGCAATCACAGGAGTTTCTGGAACCCATCTGGGTTTGGGGGCACAGCAGTACTGAGAAACTGCTCTGGGACAGCCACATGGGCAACAAAGGAGATGGTGCCTCCAGACTTTCCTTCAGTATTTAGCAGAGGCAACTTCATTTCTTATGGAGGTGGTACCTGCACCATCCCAGGGCCTCTACCTGCTTTTGGTAGCTCAGCAAACAATGCATCCCGTGCCTAAGTCACTAATAAATAGACAACGTTCATAGGCATTAATTGGATGAGTTGGACTAAACTAAATAAAGAATAACTGTGGAAGGAAAAAAAAAAAGACAGGTCTAATATAAGTGGAAGTGCTGCACTCTCCTTCTGCTTTCCGGGAGGGACTGGTTGAAAGGGTGGCAGGGAGCGGGCAGCCCTGGCTTCCTTCTGCAGCCACCACGGCAGGCACGGGTTGTTCACATCTGTCTGAGGAGCCCCACTGGGACCAGGCACTGATTCCACAGAAAACTATGCTGTCATTTTAATTAAACTGCTTCATGCCAACAGCAACAAGTTATACTAATGAGAGCAGATGTATCCAGTAAACAGTGGCATGTTTTTAGTTTAATCTACTTAAACCTGGATATATACTAATTCCTCAGTAAATACCTTAGTGGCCAGCAAAATGAGAAACAGATGATAAAAGAAGAAGTTTGCTTGTGACCCTTGAGACATGGGTATAATGTTTGGCTTGGCATCATTAATCTTACGGTCAGAAGAGTACAGTTTCAGCATGTTTAATGTGAGAGAGAGCTGCTCACAACAAAGTTTCCTCTCTACAGTGCCCTCTGCAAACAGTAATTTCCACATTTTTCTCTTCCCTCTAATTAGCTTCCCTTTGGCCTGACACACTCTGAAAGCATTGCCAGCTGAAGAGACCTATCCATCTCCTCTCTCGAATAAAAACATGGGCTAATTGAGTGGAAGGTATTTAAGCACAGTGAACTGTATAAGGTATCACATGCCTCAAGATAACTGATTCTTAAAGAACAGCACCTTAAATAAATCCTTTTGAAATGCTCTCTCAGGCTGATGGGTAAATAACTAATTGCTCCCCAGCGTGTCAATAAAAATCAATCCTCTGACATGAGGGTAAATTAATGGGAATTTTGTCACCAAATTCAGTGGGGCCAGCATTTCACTGTATGCAACACAAGGCTAGGGACAAGGCTCTGCCTCTGTCTGACAAATTTTTGATGTCAGTATTTAACTGAAAAAAACAAGTTATGTGAAAAACATAGGTGACTTTGATTTCCTCCTTCCTCTGTAGCCAATGGGAAGCAGCTTTTTATACTAACTGAACTGATCAAAACACTCACTTCAAATAATGCATGCTATGAATTTAGTTCTTTCTGCAGCTAGTGAATCATTGGCAGATTGATCCTGATTCCTGGAAATGTCATTCTTAAGCAGGCTATGATTAGTGATTAGTATCACACAATATTTTCTCGTCATCCGGCTGTATGCAAGCTGTAAACTTCAGGTATTCAGCACGCAGATTTTGTAATTGGTGACTTCAATCACTAGCCTTATCCTCTCTGATTGGAAGATGGGTATTTTAAAACAAAGCCTTGTCAAATAAGAAGAGAAAATTTCCACCCCACATATAACACTTGCTGGAAATTAAGGACACACAAATATCACGACAAATAACCGAAGCTGTTTGCACAGGGAAGAGTAACCAATTTACACCTTCATCAAGCTGAAAGAAGTGTTTTCAATTAAAAAAAAAGAAAAATCATTGTGGTATTTGAATGCTTTTTTTGTGATTCACCCCATACAGAAACATCCCCATGCAATCATACTCCATCCGGGGATTTCTACTTGGGGTCCAGCGGGACCCAAAATCTCACTAGGGCTTTGCCACAGAGCACATGCTGTCTTCCCTTATCTATGCAGAATGACTCACCTAATGGTCCTTTACACCATGTAAAAACTGAAAGGAACTTGACAGTATCACAAGCAGTTAATGTTATATCAGGAAGCAAAAAAAATAAAGGAGTCAAAGTCTGACTGTAGTTAATTTCATTAAGCCGTTTCCTATCTCCTGGGCAGACATATGAGGTGACTAAGAACCAAGTAAGCCTGGTTGTCTATTTATTGGTAGATTTGCATAGTGGCTGCAATACAATGCATTGAGACTGGCCATTTATTGGTTCACCAAAAGTTTGTGACAAGACAGGGCTTATTCTGTGACTGATCCATTCCCTTACAGATAGCACTGTTGAAACTTGCCATGGAGTGACACTTCTTCTTAGTAATGCTAAAAGGTGAATTTGTGTGAAGCTGCTTACTTAAAACATTTTTTTTCCTTCACCATGATGGAGGAGACTTTGAGATTCTTTTCCAGATTTCAAATGGAAAGTTGAAGACCTTAAATCATTCCTTGTGTTATCTTTGCTATGCCTACCAGGTTTGGGCTCAGGAAGGAATTAAACATAACAAACACAAATCCTTGAAGAAAAAGGATAAATATTAAAATGGTCTTTGAAAGTTAGGCACACAGAAGTGATTAACAAGTAACAGCAATTGTGCTTGTTCTCTTTGCAGACCACTAAAAATTCTCCACTCACCAGGCTAGCACATTAACAAATAATATGATTTGTACCACTTTCTGAGCCTGTTCTACAGAACTGAGAAAAAGAACAACAGGGAGGCAGGGAAAACAACTGCAAGTAAAAACAATCATCTTCCCCACAGTACTTTCCATAATAAGACTTCCTCCCCTCTAATATTATGGTAAACTACCTTGTTAATCCTCATGCAGCCAATGAGTGGTTTTTTCCCCTCTTCTTCAAAATGGATCTTTTTTCTTTTTTTTTAATATATGTTATTAGGAATAGAAGAGCCACAAAAGCCACTTTCAGATCCAGTCTTGCTGCTGCTCACCCCTGCTTGCTGGCCAGCTGTACTGTTCTGTAGCCAAACCCCATCAAGCTGTACCATGAAAGCTGCCGTCTTTAAGCAGGCTCCCCCTGACATAACACAACGAAATTACCACTGCATCAACACAGGTGCATTTACTTTGTCTGCCCTATAAATCTGGCCTGTAGGATGACTTATATAAATAAAGCGAATGATTTTGTACTTGTAAAGACTTGATAGGGGTCAGCGATTTGCTGAACACTAGCAGAATTTCTCGGCACAGAACGGGTAAACCAGCAGGGCTTAATTCAAAGTGTTAGATTATCCAGGCGTGATGGCTTAATACAAGTGGGAGGAGGGCATAATACAGGGAATCATTACTCAGACACGTGCATTTATGAAATCATTACTGGGCTAAAGTAGTTCATTTGTCTGCCTTTTTAACTACAGACCTTTGGTTTGAGGAAGACCAACAGTGCATCCACTAGTAGGAGCTCCGGGCTGAATCCTGATCACCTATAATTGAGGATTTTCTGTTAACTGCTCCATGCCCTTAGCATGCTTCTTCTGGAAAGGTGCCAGGCTCATTTCTGTCCATCTCCAGGTGGATGAGAGATGCCAGGGGCATCTTGTCTTCATTACGTTAATTTGGAGAGGCGCTGGGCTCTCAGGGAGTGCTGGCTCCTGATTGAATGAGAGAGTCTATGAACCCTTTAATTTTCACAGCTTTGTGCTGTGCAAACTTTTATTTGAACAGGTTTTGCTGCGGTTATTTGCAGCCTTGTCAATACTTCTTTTGTGACCAAAAGATAAGGCCTTCTCTCCACGACTGGAAGAGCACAGAGGCAAGTATTAGGCTTTGTTTTCTTTCCAGTTCAACAGACCTGTAAGCCTCATTTTCAGCTGCCTTTCTTCAGCTGTCTCACTGTAAAAGGCAAATTTTTGTAGGCAGCCATTTGCATCTGGTATTGGGAAGGAGAGGACCACATTTTCTGTGTGGACACCGTCTTGGTCCTTAGCTTCACGCCTCAGCTCTTCAGGGACATCTCCCCTCTAAAGCGCTGCACAGCTTGGAGCAGCATCAACTAGATGCAAGAAGAAAACAATCCTCCAACCGATTCCCACACACTCCACCCTCCCTCACCTTCAACATGAGCCGTCATCATGAGGACATGAAGAGGAAAAGCCAAGCCCAGCCTGAATGAGAACAGTCCTTGGCAATATAAACCATTTTGGAACAACTTTGTACAACACTGCCAACAGAAACATGAACCTTCTTTTATGAGCCTTCTCCTGTTTTTATCCACTATTAGGGCCTCCATTGCAGCCTCAGGTTTGAACAGTCTCTCTTGGAGTATTTAGGGGCAGGGTGTTCTTCCCAGATGACCTTATTTCCAGCTAATCTCTTGCCTGTCAACTGTTTCAGCTGAGGTAAGTTTAGAAATGTATTTGCTGCAGCAGAGATGAAGGACACCAGGAAAGGCTCTGCCCAAGTCAGCAGAACGGCTGTGTTTGAGCAATATTAGGGTCAAGCACTCAGTAATTCTGAATAAGTCATATGAAGCACCCGCTCATCACCAGCATTAACATTTTCTGCTTACACCTGACCTCTGACAGGTTTTCTTTTATCCTTACCTTTTCAATAATACCATTTCCCCAAAACTGTTAGACCCAAGACTATGCCACTCATTGCAAATCAGCCATCACGTCAAAAGCACAGAGCCTGATCACAGGAGCTTAGAGCAGCCATGGTGTTCATTTGAATGCTGTAATGAATTTGCCTCAAACTTGCTGCTTTTGTTTTCCGCGTTTTACCAATATTTGTAAAAAAAGCAAATCTATTTCAAACAGATTTCAAACAAATATTTCAGGACACCTTTGCAAAGTTTCAAAATTCATATTCATAACTGTGTTTACTCAGAACAGAAATTCAAACTTCAGGAGTTACACTCATCTAACTAGGGAACAGATCCTAACAGGGAACTGACACACCTCATAAAAATAGCTCAAGTTGCAAACTTTGAATATGAAATGCTCCCAGCAAATTGCTCTCCAAGAAGCTGCTAGTGGAGAATGATTTCCAGAAGTGATTCAGCAAACAGCTCAAGAAAATTACAATCTCTTCACAGACAATTCACAAATGGAAGATGTGGTTTGTTGAATGATATTCATTACCTATTCTTCCACCTATATTTATCCCTATGAAAACAGTCAGGGCTCTCAGGTGGACCCTCTAACATTTATAACACCTGTAATGCACAGTGTCTGGAGGCTAGGCGATTTTATGCAGAACTTCTGCACAAAGTAATAAAAAATTATGCTAAATGTCTAAAGCAAGAAATGGTAAAAGATTTTCCTTTTTTCCCCTGTTTTTACTTTTCATATCACGTACCAATTAATGCACAAAGGGCAGTAATAGGAACATTGATAATCCAATGTCAACCTAAAGGACTGCATTTTTCAAGTAGTGCTTTTTTGGAGGGCAGGGAGCTTTTGCCTCTGTATGACAATACTGACATAAAATGGACCATGGGGTCATTTCTGTGTTTCTTTGCCCACGTGATATGCATCTTTAACAGTTTCTACCAGAGGAGAACTCTAAGTTTATACAGCATGTCTTGATCACCAAAGCAGGCAGAAAGTGCTTTTCACAGAAAGCACCTTTGATTTCCAGGGGCTGGATTCACTTCCAAAATAATAAGTTGGGCTATGAGAACAGGAGGATTTCTTCAGAGCCTCCCCTTCATGTGTCCTGCACTGGCCTCACAAAATGCTGATGGAACACCAGAGAAAGGAGAAGCAGGGAAATACAAGAGCTGCCATTTCCTTAGATGATGCAGCATCATTCCCTGGTGCATGCTTCTGTCAGGTCAAAGTAGTCCCATTTACAAAAGAAAATAAAGGATTAGTCAAAAGGATTACTACTACTACTACTACTACTACTACTGCTGTTATTATTGTTATTTACTGACTGTCCTATGATAACTTGGTTTGTTTATTGTTTCCGTCTTGTGGGAATGTTAGCACTGAAGGATGCTATGCTGGAAGTATATTTATATCAAAAGAAGGCAAACATTATATGCCATTCCCCTGCCTTCTCTGGTTATTCCCTCACTGCTAAATCCCCTTGGGAAGCAAAAAGAAGTTTCAGGTATGACTGCAGCAAGGCCAGTTGAGGCTTCAGTGTTCAGCTGTGTTTGTTCACTGAGTCACAGCTTGGTCTGGCTTGGGTGCGATGGGGCTGCGGAGACCTCTCCCTGCTCCTGCCCAGACCTGCCTCCTTGGAACATGCGCTACGTGAGTTCCTGAGCTGTAAACAAGTGATGTTTGCCAGGTGCTGGCAACAGCGGTGCTGCTCAGTGTTTGCTGTTATCCATTTTTTTAATTTCCTGGGGCACGGAAGCCCATGTGTGCATGTGTTCGTAAATTCTCCCCTCCCAGTTCACAACCTCCAAGGTGGCCTGAGCACCCCTGTGTTCCCCAGAGAGAGGCTGGCAACTTCATAGATTGATCCATCACATCAGGAGGAAGACATCAAGACAACAAGTCTTACGTTGAAGGGGGAACTAGAGCAGTCATTGATGCTACAAAGAGAACCTTGGCTGACAAAGCAAATGTTCAACCAGGCTTAACAAGGGCTGAGGTACTTCCATGCTGTCAAAAGAGAGATACCGCTCCAGTCGCCCTAGCAGCTCACATGTCCCTGACACAGAGGCTCTTTAGCACAAAGCCTGCAGGTAACAGAAAGTCAACTGTATTTTTTCTTGTTTATGTGGGGTTTTTTTTCTGTGGTGGTTTTTTTTATTTTTTTAAATTAAAATGCAGATGGTGTACCTAAAATATTTTCGGGTATTTTATACAACTTTGTAAATAATCCTAAACTCACCTTGCAGGCTGACACAAAGCACAGACAAATAAGGATGTTCTCTTCTCTTTCTGCATACTTGACACAGGAGTGGAGCTAAAGTAGGGCGTAAGAGACAATATGACCCAAAAATGTGTTTGAGAAGAGGTGGCAGAGGGTGGTTGCATCAGGCTGTTTGGGTGCCTGTTCCAGTATATCACAATGCCTTGGTTAGAGGAAGTGAGCAGTTGAAAGCCACCAACAGTTGTCACTGCAGGAAATCACTGAAACCATCATGAGATCGCACATCTAGAGGGCAACTCTGGGGCTGAGCAGAGCTTGGCATTCCTCCAGAATCACAACGATGCTGCTCAGAAGGGACTGGGGAGATCTTCAGCACAACCTTCCACTTTAACCAACACTATTGCCAACATAAGATGACATCAGCCAGAAGACTGGCAGGAAAAGGCTGATCATGAAAAAAGTTGGGGTAGGGGGAGGGAAGCCCTGGGAAGTAAAGAGTCAGCAAGAGAGAGAATTTGGGATGAAGGAAAGGACACGAGCAACCTGGTCTAGTTGAAGATGTCCCTGCTTATTGCAGGGGGGGGGTGGACTACCTGACCTTTAAAGGTCTCTTCCAACCCAAACTATTCTATGATTCTATGACACGTATTGCGTAGATTTGAAGGGTGTCCTCCACAGAGGGGCCTTGCGTCTGCTTCTGGACCCTACAAGCACTGAGCCATCACATCCCACTATGCCCGAGATGGCCTCCTGTTTCCATGAGTTTCATCTACCATGGTATATCAATCTGCTCCCTCGTGTCTTAAATTTTAGGTGTACTTTCCTTGGGCTCCGTATCAGTATAGTTCCTAGAAGCTGGTCTTGGACCCGTGTTATCTGAGGCAACAGCACAACAAGTGAGGACACTCAGACTGATTTGGAAGTAAATGAACGCATGCTTCCTCATTGCTCTCTCTACAGTCATGAGCCTCCCTCTCCCATGAACATTTGAAACTTGGCAGCTCAGTTTTGCTTTGCTTGTTATTGGGAGTGATTGCCCTGGCAGGGATCCTGAACCAGCACACCACATGCAGTGGGACATTCTCTGCATCTCGTTCAGAGCCTTAGGGAGCCAGGTTTCCACAAAAGAAACTGGGTTTGGAAATTCTTTACCCTCCAGTAGAGTGAATGCATGAATATTTCTGTTCCTGATCTGATTTTCCATCAGTTCCAGGGGGTATTTCAATTCTTTATTTCTCCTGATTAGTGGAGGAGCGACCGCTTTGCTTTGCTGTTCCTTTTCCAAGTTCACTGGCCAGCTGGTTCTGAATATCCTGGGTGTTTCCCTGTCCCCTCCCCAGTAACCCTTTCAGGAAGTTTCCCAGTTACGATTTTGATTCATTTTAAATAGCTAGTTGCTCCCAGCTGGTTTCTCTACCACTCCCTTCTGAGGTCAGCCCACCAGAAGTGAGAGGGGGTGAAAATCACTTCCTTTGGCTCTCAGATGCTATTCCAAGAAAGAAGGAAGCTCACCAGTCACAGACAGTGATGCTTTGTGCTCACACGCTGGATCCACTCGATCTTAGCCATTCCCTGGCTCACCTAATGACCTCACCTTTCCTTTCCTCAAGAGATGTCCCTAAATCACTAGGAAGATGGCAAGGATGCGGCTGAGAGAAATTTCATGCTCTGCAGCTGTCCCCATGTGTCTGTTGGTGAGACGTCTCTAATGCCATGTTCACAACAGTTCTGGAAGCAGGTGGAGTTGAGGCATCCTCCCCATACTCAGGGAGAGATTTCATGCCCTTCATCGCCCTTCATGTCTCCCATGACATCACAGCCGCTATGGGCCATTCTCAGCTATGCCCTAATGGACAAAGCAAGCTCTGGTTTATCTCCAGCTGCGCTCCAGAGCTTACCCACAGCTTTCACCTGTGTGAGAGTTCAGTTAAATTGGTTAGGATGCTGGATGAGCGTTGGCTCAGACCCACATTCACACTGATGTGGACTCAATACCCAGGAGGACTTCTGAGCCCAGCATGCAAAATCCACCCAGGATGATGGGAGGGGTGAAGCCACTCTCTGTGGCTACTCTGCCTCTCCCCCAGGTTGGGAGTAATTTCACCCTGGTTGTGCAATGTCTTCAAAAGATAAAGTGAGGAACGTGTCAAGGAGTTTTGCTTCTTTGGCAACTGGCAGCTGGCATTCAAGTTCCCTCCATACAGCAAAGCTGTAGTCACTCTTCTCAGACCTATCTCCTATGTAAATGCAAGCTGAGTAATAACTGTGTAGCAGGGAGGGTTTTCTCAGTCATTTGCCTCTCCCAGAGAAGCATGACTAGACTTGGTCGGCATGTATCACAAGCACGTCATTCACCAGTAATTCCAGAAATAAGGAGTAAATTACTTTTTGAGTCATATCATAGAATCATAGAATTATAGAATGGCTTGGGTTGGAAGGGACCTTAAAGACCACCGAGTCCAACCCCCATGCCGTGGGCCGCCCACTAGATCAGGCTGGCCAGGGCCTCATCCAACCTGGCCTGGAACACCCCCAGGGATGGGGCATCCACAACCTCTCTGGGCAACCTGTTCCACTGCCTCACCACCCGCCGAGTAAAGAATTTCCTCCTAACGTCTAACCTAAATCTCCCCTCTTTTAGTTTAAAACCACTCCCCCTTGTCCTATCACTATCTGCCCGTGTAAAAAGTCGCTCCCCCTCCTGTTTATAGGCTCCCTTTCAGTACTATAAGGCCGCAATGAGGTCTCCTCGGAGCCTTCTCTTCTCCAA